>VDFB02270651.1:463983119-464005237 GCA_007258455.2 Sequoia sempervirens | reverse complement strand
TTAATACACTTTTACAACCTTGCTGCAAGAGCACCTACACCTCATCCTCCTTATTTGATTATTTGATGGTAATTAGGAGGTTAATAGGTAGGTGGATGATTCTTTGAGCATGTTTTTTTTTGAATAAGGTCAATCAATACCACTAAGCATGTCTTAGGTTGATTTTTTGAGTTTACATGTTAAAATGTGAAAAATGGTGATCTTTCACTAAAGTATCTTTGTAGCCTTTGAAGGAAAGTTTTTTAATTTACATGTAAATTGTTCAAGATTAGTATTTTTTGGATGTAATAAGGCTCATTTCAATCCATTGGTATGGTTTTAATGAGTTATAGGTGTTAGGGGTGCAAACTTACAATATGAGTAATATTGTTGTTATATCATGTGTAAATCATGTAAACTTGGCCTTCAACGTTCATTAATGGTTTGAAATTCAGTTGCAAGGTAGTTGGTTCATGAGATGTGAAGAAGAAGCCTTTAAATGGAATTTAGATATGGAATGTAAGTTTGATTTGGAGTTTTTGAAAATAAAATACATTGAAATCTCAAGTTTAGCAGCAATTTTCTATGTTTTCATGTTTTTCCTAACCTATAACATGTGTAAGGGACCCTATGATGTCTAATTTAAGTGTAGGATGCATGATTTGAGTGATAGGAAAGAAATAGGAGTAATAAGCCTACTACTACAGTGAGTTTTGTGAACAAAAATGCATGAGAATGAGGGCTTAGGCCTAGGGTTTGGAAGAATCTGTATGGTAGGTCATGATGTTTTGAACTTTTAGGCATGTGAAAGGTTAATTTCCTTTGTTCAAGTTGGTTTTAAATTCTGGGAGGTTGTGGAAGTAGCATATTCAACAAACCCTCTTGAATAGTGCATAAAACAAGGGTTTTTCAGGTTTGGCATGAACTTGTCCGTACTAGAGGAATTTGGTTGTGGTCTTGGAGGTTTGGGAACCTAATAAATGCTGCCCCATGGTTTCAAGGTCCTGTGATAAGTTTGAGGGCATGTTGCTTTGAATATTAGGCCTAATCAGCCTAATTAAGTCAACCTAGAAGGGGTTTTTTTGGGGATTTGTTCCAAAGGAATTGTACTTGAAATTGATATATGTGTAATAAATTTGAAATGGGTGTCTAAAACCATGAAAATTTTGTCTGGTATTTTGGAGAACATTTGATTTATTCAGAAAAAACTGAGTTTCCACTACTACTAGGGTTCAAGGGGTGAGAGTGTGAAATCTAACTTCTGATGATTTTCAAGCTTTGAGGGTTGTTTGGTTTGTTCAAATAGGTCATATTAATCTCATTAGATGCCTCTTAAATGAATGTTGTCAAATTGGTTGTGATTGAGCCTCCTAGATCTACATCAAACCCTTCACTATTTGTTAATTTCACAACTTAGCACTTTTTGCACATTTTGATAATTCTACTACCTATTTAAACTATTTTGGTTTTCATCTCTATTTCTAAATTACCTCATCAGTAAATCTACCTCATCACCTATGTTTTCTATTTATGAAGCCTTGAATGACATATATATTTCATTTATTTTAATGGATACATTTTTGAGGAACTAATATTCATCTCATTACCATGCTATAGGTAAAATTATATGCCATGCCAAAGAAATAAACAAGGAAGAAACTAACAGAGGAAGAGTATGAAACCTTCAAAGAAAAAGAAAGAGAATGGGTGGTGACATATCGTGAAAAAAAAAATTGGAAAAAATTGATGAAAACAAGCCAATTGAAGAGGAATCTCAACCATCAAAAAGAGAAAAGAAATTGGCAACACAAAGGGAATGAATTGGAAAGAGTCATGCTAGGAAAAATGTAGATACCATAGTTGGAGACACACCCTCTACCACAAGTGCATATGAAGGGAAACCATTAATCACAAGTGGATATGGAGGGACACCATCTACCGTAACTGAATATGATTGGACACCATCAATCGCATCTCAAGTTGAGAGTACATCATCACTTGGATTTGATGAAGAAGGTATTCCATCATCCCCATGTGAAGATCAAGGTATGTCTCTTACTTCACCTTCAATCGAAGGTACACAATCTATCACACCTCAATTAAATATTGATGAAATTGCTAATGTTGAGATGTATGTACCTAGAAGAACACCACCTAGAATTTTGCATATAAAGCCTAAGTTTTTGATTAATATTGATAAGGATATTTTGTAGTACGTGGAAGGTAAGATTCTTGAATGCACTTGTAGAAGATATGCTAAAAAGATTTGAAAAATATTCTTTGAAAGGATAAATGAGACCACAAGATGTCAACTATTCATTCAAATGATGTGGGGTCTAAAGTATAGAAACATCATGAAGATTCTTGGGTTGAGAACATCGAATGCATCAAGTGAAAACACTATTGTGAAGAATCTAATTGATGCTTATGAGAGTGTGGGTAAGACCTCACACTCAAAGGATAGTAATGTCACCTGACGTGTCATTACATCGACTTTGGTAGGCTATCAAACAAAAAGATCTCATCTCATTAAAAAGACAAGTGAATAAATGGGAATTAGTAGAAAAACTTTATCAAAAGACATTCAAAGGTGGCAAAGAATTGAGGGAACCAATTCAAATGAATTATGGGAATTCTTGGGAAGAATGCAACATAAAGATAAAAAAGTTGTTGAAGCTTTGAGAAAAATAATTGAAGAGTATTGTAAGAATAATACAAGGCCATCTCTGAATCAAAGGGATGTTGTAAGAAGGAGAATTGGTAGTCATAACCGTAAGCCACATACAAAGCATTTTTTGGATATGACTCAAACCCAATTTTTTCATAAATTTCAAAATGATTATCCTCGAATTAGTATTTCTCAAAGATTTTTTGAAATTCTTAAACCTTTTTATGTCAAGATAAATCACACATGCGCTACTTGTTGTTGTAGACTACATATTGAATTCTTTAATTTTTATGATGTTTATCATTCTATATATTTAGATTTGCATACTAACAATGTTTTGTAGGATTGTGGCATAGAAGCCCCACCAAAATCTTCAAGAGAGTTTTTATCAAAAAAATTATTCCAAATAGAGGATGGCTAAATATTCTATAGGATGGCATGTGTTGGATGGTTCATGTGATCGTTGTGGTGGCTTGCAATGAATGCCAGTATGTAAACATATGGAAAGCACAAATGAGGTGGGACAGAAACTAGTAGATTTTGGGAAGTATAAAATAGTGGCATACACTACAAAAGATGGATCTCAAGAAAAAAGGTGTGATTTGGTTATTGATAAGATTCTAGTGTATTATTTTATGTTAATGTTTCATGAGAATCTAGTGTATGAGTATGCAAGGCATACCCATGGAGCTTGATGGTTGGACATGTAATTCAAGCTATGCAAGGACACCTTTCTAGTTGGCAGCATAGTATTAGTGGTTGACTTTGTAAAGAACTACACTCTATAGCCATAGTGTGAGGTGCAATCACAGTATTAAAAATCTACACATGTTTTGATATTTGTGCACATAGCATTCATTCATGCAGTTGATAGTACAGAGGACCAAAGGAAGGTATTGAGGGAGTATCACTTTTATATTAGTGATGATCGCACAAATTCTCTAGATTTTGTGCAAGGTTGCTTCCAAATGTTTTACAATGATTTGGCTTCGAGGGGCATAGCATACGGTCGACATATAATATGGTTGAATGACTGTACAACACAGTTCAAGAATGTGTGCATGTTCTACTAGTTGTGTAGGATGCATCTCACTACAAGTGTGCCAACATATGTGGAAATTTTGTGAGGTCGGGCATGGAAAGGGGGAGCATGATGATACAGGAGCATGCATGAAAATAGCATTAGCATGAGAAGAGTTAAAGTATAAAGACAGTGCAAAGTTGACAAATGCAAGATCAATCATTGAGTGGTGTAATGCTTCGATGGGTCTAGGTAATGAAGGTACATCTTCAATTTGTAGATTTTTTGGTTGATGGATGATACTAACATTGCACCATATGAGGATTGTTATACATTAATAGGATCAAGTGAGCTACATTATTTCCTAAGCTCAAATGCATGTTCATGGAGTATTGATACACGTAAGATGGCTTGCTTTTGTTCTTCATGTACAATACAAGCCTAGAATGATTGTGAGTCAAGGGAGTGGGTTGACAAATGGTTGACATGTTATCTTAGACCACTTCACACATATCACCCTCCGATGGCATTGGAACTAACAAAAATGGAATCATCAGTCAACTTTGACCATGTATCATATCTAGTTCAACCAGGTAATATATCTAATTTCTTAGTTTTTGAAATTCCATATTGTTATCTTACTTTGTACTGTATTTGTAATGTTGACTAATTTAAAGATATATGCCACATATCAATGTAGGGAATTTTTATGTAGTTATTGTTGATGAAGAGAATGAAGAGGGAACAAACTATTACTTGTTTCGTTGTGTTGAGGCCAAAAATAAATTGGAAGGCCCAGTTATAGATGGAGAAAATATCAAATACCCTATAGGCTCAGTTGTTGTTACTAGAACGTGGCTTAGAAGGTACCCACATAAGAGTGTTAAACATTGGTTGTTTTAGGACTTTGAAATGCATCGTAAGATTCTTCATTACTCAAACCTTGTTGTGGCATCCAAAGTTTGTTTGACCAAATATGGGGGTAGACCTTTGAACAAGACCTTGTGGAAGGTTCATGAGTTTGACCATGAGGCAATACTTGACACAATAAAGAGTAGAGCAGACCTAGATGGTTCATTGGATTAATTTGTAAGTATATGCACAATGGTTCTTATTAATTTATATTTGTATCCATATTAATTTGTTTGATGCCAATGCTATCATCTTATTTACTCTGTGTATCTATAAGTAACTCGATAAACATTGATTGGTGTCCCCTTGCATGAAATGTAGATTTATGAGCCATCCAAGAGAATCTTAGGCAGAAAAGCAATGTACATCCCTATTTTGATGATCTTGACAAATCTCAATTATGATTAAATAAGCCATTACAAAAGTTTGTGTGAAGCTTGGTGAGGGAATTTCAAGTTAACCTTATCATGAACACCTATGATGTAGAAATTATAAGAGCATCTCAAATTTTAAGATATTCTATTCATGAGAGGTGTTGTGTGCAATAAGTATCTTGGAACTCTCGGTGAAGATGTATGGCCAAGAGTGACTAAGTTGAGAGACTGCCATGCCTATCTATATGTTCCTTCCATCTATTTTCATTTCATTTCCATTTTGGATGAGTTATTTCTTTTTATTCTTTTACTTTTTAAATCTGTAACTAAACTAGTAAAAAATAATTGGTCTCTCCTTGCAGAAAATGTTGATTTTGGAGCCATCCAAGAGAATCTCAACCAAAAAAGCAATGCAACATCCTTAGTTTGATGATCTTGAAAAATCTCAATTCTGATTTGAAGCCATTATAAAAGAGTGTGTGAAGCTTTGCGAGGGAATCTCAAGTTTCTCATTTGAAGTTAACCTCTAAATGAGAATCTATGATGTAGACATTATAAGAAAATCTCCAATGTATGAGTGACATTGTAAAATATCTATGAGAATAGAGTACCTAAGGCATTGTAATGAGATTTACTTGTAATGACATTTACTGAAATAATGAAATTTAGTGTAGGGGCACCAAGGTTATTGAGAAAATTTGGTTCATGAAATTATTTTAAGTTAGTTTTGTGTTTTGAGTTTTGTCAATTGAATAAGGTCATAACACATCCACAATTGATTTATAATGTAATGAGTCATGTTAGTTACAAAAAGAATAGTTAGGCATGATTGGAAAGATGTAGAATCATTTGTAAAGGCTATTTAAAGCCTCTTGAAGGCTATTTAAGTCAATATTTGAATTTTTAGCCTTTTGAAGGAAAATATTTGAATATGGTTGTAAATGTACTATTAGTGAGATTGAGATTATTAACCTTCAAAGAGTAGCAGTATTTATGTTGATGAAATTTCCTTTAGATGCAAGGATTCAAAGCACATCAACCATGTGGTATAAATGACTAAATCCTAGAGACAATCTATAGTAATGAAAGAGTCTAAAAATACAAAGAGAGCTATCCTGGTGACTCAGGAGAAAATTTAGTGATGCAAAGTCAAGGTGGAGAAGACTCAAACAAATCAAATTTCAGTAAATCAACAACCTTTGTTATTTCATTCAACCATCTTGGAATTAAATTTTAGAGAAGGCATCTCAAGGGCCATCTCATCATCAATATAACATCTACTCAAACCTCCAACACCATTCCAAAGCCAAACATATAGGGTTTCTTTGCAATTTCTTGGAGATCCTTCAAATTGCCCTACAAAAAGGCTACAAAATTAGCCCTGTTTTACAAGCAAACTGCTCTATAAACTTCTTCTAATCCAAAAATCTCTTGGACAGTCATCAAATGGGTTAGAAAACTCCCAATTCCATAGGTTTTAGACAAACACTCAACGTCTAAGCCATAATTTCTTAAAACCCTCAGTTTCCTAACAAATACCTAGGGTTTTCAACATCTCATAACTCCAAGGCCTTCGAAACCTCACCAAATAATCAAAAAAGCTTTTTAGGGTCTGCAAACACATAATAAACACTCACTTGGCCTTTAGACTCAGTAGATCTCAAAAACATCACTTTGGTTCCTCCATTTCAAGCCAAAATCCCACATCCTTAGCCTAAAACAACAATACCAGCCCTATAAATGCCTTAACATTATTAAAAGAGTTAAGAAAAATTGCAAAAAACACATTGTAAGCCTTTCCTATGAGTCACAAATCACCACAGTAGGAGGAAGGGATCCATCACAAAAATTAAAGTAAACTCAGACCCTACTGGTCTGTACATTCTGAATAAAGAAAAATGGATTTTTATTTCACTAAAATAACTAAAGGTGTATCAAAATAGATTGAAATCTAGGTTCAGACCTGATACCATAGTTTTTCATGAATGTATGTTCATAGAAGGCTTGTATTGGGCCATACACAGAGAAAAGAAACTAAAAAAACTCAGAAAAATGTTGAAATTCCATAATTTTAGGCATTGTGAAGAGCACCAATCTTCAAAAAAACTATTGATTGGACCCCCATTTGGGCTTGAATGATGTTTTTAATACATTTAAAATGAGAATCATCTCCCTTCAACACCCATAACTACCTTTGAACCACCAAACCCTTATTAAGGCTACAAATACTAGTATTTAACAATGGTTTTCCTTAATAAGCTTTATCATGCAAATTTAATATTCTAAAGGCCTAGGACCACTTAGACACCCTTATAACATGAATTTTAGACCTTTCTTTGCACTCCTGCCTACTTTTTACATAATTTTAGTTTATGGCAATATCAACAATTATTTAATTCAAGAGTGCTTTTGCACATTTGTCCACCCTAACCTACTAATTCCCAAAGAACATAAAAAATTGGTCTATTAGGCATTATTCAAGACAAAAATACCTCAACATACTAACATTTACCAATTTTCCTCCCAATTTACCATCAAACAATCACAAATTGAGGGTGAGGTGTGGGTGCTCCTGCACCATTCGACTTTCAAAAACAAAGTCAATTAGGCAGGTAGACATGTGGATTGGGCCAACATTTGGTGGAAGAGGAAGAAAGATGATTGGAACTCTGGAGGCCGACCATACTAGATTTTAGTATTGAACCATGAGAGTAGAAGAGAGAGCTGATATCATGTATGAAAACATTAAGCATGCATTCTTCCAACCAATGGAGAAGGAGATGATTGTTGTGCTTAATTTTCATTTGCATAAGCATATCAAGGCATGGGAACCAAGAAGACCAAGGATGTCGAGTTTTATGTGGAGGTAATGGATGTGGTCCAAAATTTAGGAGGGGAAAGAAGGTAAATGTATGATCTTGATGAAATTGAGGAAAAAAAACAAGAGAGGGACAAGAAAAATAAAATCAATACAGAGTTTCAAGGATTTGTCAAGCAAGTAAGAGAGCTATGGGAGCAGCCTCATCTAAAAGATTTTGAACTATAGTTTGATATGTACCATTTAGAGAGCTTGGTTTTCATGGAGTTCCTTTCAAAGCCTCTTCTTTTATTGTTCTTATGGTAAACTATTTGGTAGAGTTGGTGTAATTTCCTTTCTTAGTAATCGCAATTAGTGAGATTGAGATGGTTAACCTTGAGAGAGTAGGACTTGGGAAAAAGGAATTTGATATGACTATTGTTTTCAAAGACTTCAAGCAAGATGTACTCTACATTGTGGCCATTCCTCAATATTTACTTGATGGAATCAAGGAATGGATGAACTCCATGGTTATAAAGTATTATGAAACCAAAATGAACTCCATGGTTATAAAGTATTATGAAACCAGAATGAACTTGTACTAGCAGCCAATTTTTGAAGACTATTACTAATGATCCAAATAAATTTATTGAATATGTTGGTTACAAATTTTTGAATATGGAAGCTATTGATTTTGATTCTGATAATTCAGAAGAGTCAGATCAAGGATATGAACCCTTTAATGTAGAAGAGGAATCATAATCACTCATCATGTTGTAGGTATCGACTTTAATACTAACTACAATGGCAACATTGAAATTCCCTAGCAGTATTTATGTAAAGGAAATTTTCTTTAGATGCAAGGATTCAAAGCACATCAACCATGTGGTATAGATGATTAAATCTAAGAGATGATTTGTAGCAATGAAAGTGTCTAAAAAGGCAGAGAGAGCTACATTGGTGACTCAAGAGAAATTTCAGCTTTCAAAAACAAAGCCAATTAGGTTGGCAGACATGTGGATCAGGCTAGCATTTGGTGAAAGAGGAAGAAAGATGACTAGAACTCTGGAGGCCCACCATAGTGGATTTCGATATTTAACCATGAGAGAAAAAGAGAGGGTTGATATCATGTATCAAAACATTAAGCATGCATTCTTCCAGCCAGTGGAGAAGGAGATGATTACTTTGCTTCATTTTCATTTGCATAACCATATCAAGGCATGGGAACCAAGAAGACCAAGGATGTCGAGCTTTATGTGGATATAATGAATGTGGTCCAAAATTTAGGAGGGAAAAGAAAGTTATCTTGTTTTTACTATTGCTACCTACTTTCATAGTGTTCTTGGATTGAAGGTTTTCATGATGTAATTTGACCCATTCCAATTTTTGTGCCTACTGTAACTTGTGGAATGGGTCCTCTAACTTGTAAAATACATGCCTAACCTATTTAGAATGTTGTGGAGTCAAGGTTGGGTGTTTGGGATGATGTTCCAAGGTTGTAGCAAGGTATTTTCATGATGAAAATGAGGGTTTCAAGTGGTGTTTTGAAAAAATGTGGGAAGGACTACCCATGTAATGTATTATTCACCATGTGTAGGGTCTGGTAAGTGTGTTTGGTGCTTTGTTTGGGTATGGAATGTGCGGGAGATAGAAGTTTCATTAAAACCCCAAGTATTTTGCTTGAAATAGAGGGTTTGGTGTATTAGGGGTCTAGAGGTCTTGGACCTGGAAATAAATCATGGAATTGGAGGTTTTGACACATAACATACTATTGTTTGAGGAGTTTGAGTGAAGATATAGTGTTTAAAAGGTCGTCTCTTTGTAAATAGGGCTAATTTAGTAGCCTTTATGCAAGGTGGTATATTGGATCTTAATCATGGTACAAAGAAACATGGTATGATCTCTTGGGAATTTGTCTTAGGGTCTATGTTAAAGCTTGATTGATATTTTTTTGGCCTTTGGATGACCACCTCTAAAAGATAAGCCCATTTAATGAGATTTGGAGACTATAAGTTAGTCAAGGGTTTATTGAAAACCCATACTCGAAACATTCCCATAGCCAACCAAAGCCTAAAACACCTTCAAAACCTTCTACAGGAGTTTAAAAGTTTAAGAGATATTGCTTCCCCCAAATGTTTCTTCAAACCCTAGTAGTAAACCACCATTTTCCACTAAAAAATGCACCATTTGACATCTAGGGCATCACCTAAAAACCCTATATTCACCTCCCTTGCACACAAAACTTGGCACACATGTTTTATAACCATAACTAAGCCTTTCCATTAGATTATAGAAGCATATAGTGGGTGAAAGGCTTAATATGACATTTTAATGCACTCAAAACCCTTAAAATAGGGTATACAAACTGACCCTCAGTAATTGGCTACTAAAATGTACAAAATCACTTGAAATACAACCAAACCAAAATAAAAATGTAGTTAAGTCTGCTGCCTACTGAATTCCATCGAAAAGAGAGCACAATCACCTTGTATGGAACCATACATTTTAATGAAACATCAAATCTCAAAATGCAAAAAGGTAGCAATCTTTGACGGGGTATTACTTGGATACCATAGAGCTTATGAAATCTTTGTGTAAACCTATGGGATCATGTTGGGGCCATCTACAATAACCTCTCTCATTTTTTGTTACCTCAGAGTGGTTTTCTTGTGGTTTCTAGTTTTTAGTTGATAGAAAAAGTGTTAAATGCAAGTAGTGGAAAGTTGCAAAGTGGTACAAATTTTTCTCTACAACTTGTATGACAAAATAGACTGTTCCAATGAGTCCAAATAGGTATTTTAATGCTAGGAATGGTCCTCTCTCACACCCAAACATGGGGAATCACTATGAGCTACGTTCAACCGAATCAATCCCTTAAGGGTCTAAAGTGCAAAATGGCTACAAACTTCAACATGTTTCTACTCGGATACCATGATGCTTAGAAAATTCTTATCTAATCCTATGAGATCATGTTGATACCCTATACAATAACCTCTCTCACTTTTTTTTATCCTAGAGTGGTTTTCCTATGGTGTCCAGTTTTTAGTTGATGGAAAAAGTGTCAAATGGAAGCAATGGAAAGTTGCAAAGTGGTGCAACTTTCATTTTGCATCTTGTGTGACCAAATGAATTGTTCCAATGCATCTGAATAGGTATGTTTACACTAGGAATGGTCCTCTTTTGCACCCAAACATGCAGAATCGCTTTGAGCTACGTTCAACTGGATCGATCCCTTAAGGGTCCAAAGTGCAAAATGGCTGCAAACTTTAGAATGTTGTTACTCAGATACCGTGATGCTTAGAAACTTTTTTTTTTATCATATGGGATCATGTTGGGCTCATCTACAATAACCTCTCTCATTTATTTTTATCTCAGAGTGGTTTTCTTGTGGTGTCCAATTTTCAGATGATGGAAAAAGTGTCAAATGGAAGCAATGGAAAGTTGCAAAGTGGTGCAACTTTTTTTCTACAACTCGTGTGACCAAAAAAATTGTTCCAACACATCCGAATAGGTATTTTTATGTTAGGAATGATCTTATTTTTCACCCAAACACGCGAAATCTCTTTGAGCTACATTCAACTGGATTGATCCCTTAAGAGTCCAAAGTGCAAAATGGCTACAAACTTCAGCATCTTGTTACTCAGATACCGTGATACTTCTCATCTAATCCTATGGGATTGTTTTGGGCCCTTATATAATAACCTCTCTCAATTTTGTTATCTTAGAGTGATTTTTTTGTGGTATCCAGTTTTCAATTGATGAAAAATGTGTCAAATGCAAGTAGTGGAAAGTTGTAAAGTGGTGTAACTTTCATTTTGCAATTCCTATGACCAAATGAATTGTTTTAAAATGTTTGAATAGGTATTTTTACACTAGGTACAGTCCTCTTTCACACCCAACACATGTGGAATCACTCTAAGCTATGTTCAACTAGATCAATTCGTTAAGGGTTTGAATGTTGAAAAAGGCCATTCCACCTATTGTTCAAGTTGTGTCTCGTGATATGGGCCTAATGTAAGTAGGATAGGGAGTAGGAATAAGAAAATAGCATTGGAAAAGGAATTGGAAGAGATTACTAATGATGCCCCTATTCAAAATTCAAAATTGAAGCCCCTTAAAAGCAAGGGTAGAAGAGGTGAAAAGAAGAAATTGCTTGAAAATAAGTTAGAATAGGTTGGAAATAGAGTGAGGTTGTGGAGTTTGATGTGTTCAAAAGGTATTCAAGGACACGGGAGTTCAAAAGTATGTTATGGCATGATGCCCTAGTTGGGAAAATAGGGTTTTGAAGGAGTAAAAGTGGGTAAAGTGAAGAGGCAACATAATTTGGTGGTCAATTAAGTTTGTGTAGGAAAAATGAAGAGTGTTAGAATAGGTTTTGAGGTTCAGGCTTGGGTTCGGAGGTTCGGTTCACTGGTTAGGCCAATTTTTTTTGGAGGGAGGTTTGGTTCATTTTGGGTTCGTTGGTATAAAAATCATGTAAATTTTTTTTATAAATATATATGTAGCCTAGAAGCATGCATTAGGATTAGAATATCACATAACATCATATAAACAACAAAACCACCATAAACTTGAATGTCATTTAAAACATACATGATAAATATTCATCGTTGAAACTTGAATTGTGGTAGCTTGATATATAGAGTTTATGTATGGTAGGGTTCAATTTGTATGATTTTGAAAAAAGAAGCCAATTGAGTAGAGTTATCAACGTTCTTCATAAATCATAAGAATTTTTTTAGTACACTAGCCATTTTGATGTCTTCTTGCAGTCTCAAACATTATTTTGTATCATTTTTACATTGGTTTTGAGATTGGTAGCTTAATATAGCTCCACAATACAAATATTGGTTTACCTGTGTAGTGTAACAATGGCATAGGTAGACTTTTCTTTCAAACAACCAAAGGGTGAGTGCACAATTGAAGTGTATAAACACATATCTTTTTGTAATATCAAGGATACTTTTTGAAACTTCCATGCATTACTAATCTAAAAGGAAAATTCTTATACATATCATTTTCTTAATTGAGTTGTTCCAATCAAAGGATTAAATATATTAGAATATTTTTATCAATTATTTCATAGAATACAAATTGAAAACATGTTTTTTTCTTTTAGATAAAGTTGTTTACCATTAATCAATTAATTTATTCAAGACAAACCATGAAGGACATCAATGATCAATGTTATGGCTAACCAATTAATAAGTATACATGTGAATAAGTCAAGCATGTACATGTGAATAAGGGAAGCATAAGTAGTCACAAACACATATGCCTTGAAGTATACACATGAATACATAGTATACACAACTTAAGACAAAGTATATGCATGAATACAAGGTATACACATGAAAATGTGTAAGTTGCAAAGTATACATTGGAACACACGCAAGTCACAAATTATACATGCATGTTGTAAAGTAAACACTTCAATACACGTAACTCATATCTATTGATCCATGAATTTATAACATGCAAATATGGACACCATCGATAAAAAAGATTTGTATTAACTAAATAGCCATGTACGCATACATCAATATATGTTGATATAAGTATAAAATGTAGGTACAAAATAGCCATATATGCTTACGAGAATGCCATATAGTCATACAGTGTCAAATATATCCAATACAAAATATGTACAAAACTGCCATGTAGGCATACAACAAAAGGCTCTAGAATCAAAATTCATTGCTCTCTAGGCTCTTGAAATAAACTCTTTCCCTTTGCTGGTTGATCAGATGGCAATAGGTCTTTCACTTGTTTCTATTGCACTCGAGGAGTGCTCCTACTACTCCTACTACTACTGTTAAGTTCTTGGTGAAGTTTTAACTGTTACAATAAGAAGTAACGACATTAATACATAGAAATTACATTATAAAAAATGATATATTTAAAAAAATAATCACTTGTTGCCATCTCATGATCACTCTCCTTCAAGGAAATATTCACACCTAGATGTTGAGGCATGCTCAAGCCCTGTATATACCATCCAAATAGAAATTAGACTATGAATCAATAATTTGGTTTGATTTTTCACTCGAACTAAAATCTATAACAACAAATGTAAATTGAAATTTAGTAATTTTCCTCATACCTCCCTTGTCAGAGCCATCAAGGATTGTATAGTGGATGAAATTTTGATATTCATTACCCTCGTAATATTTGGAGTTGTTTACACAGCCAACATCTGAAAATAAAAATACAAATTATTTAATCACAAAACAGTTACAATAGTGATGGTCATGTCATGACTTATAGTGTATGAGATTTAATGAACAAAATTTTGAGTACTTATTAAAATGTATATTTCTAATTATCATGCTTAATATTTACCCTATCCATATCTTGTTTGAAAGGACATGTTTTTTAGGCTTTTACCCATAGCAGCAAGCCATTGAATCGTTTGATTAAATGCTTTCGTAGACATGCATGATAATTGTGGTGGCATAGCGAAGGTAGTGCCTCAAAGGAAATGGGGTCTCATGGTGATGGAATGTCATTACAAACAAATGCATGTCATGGTATTCCATCACCATAAGAGCACATTTCTTTTAGGAATTTTTTTTAAAAGTTCATTGCCTTCTCTATGACCAGTATTATTGCTTACTATTATGCTTTGATAGATATTTTTCCAAGCATCCATAGTTTGTTGGAAAGTACCTATTTAAGGCTTTTAGCCATAGTATCAAGGAAGCACAAGTAGTTTGATAAAATTCTTTGGTCCAAATGTATGAAAAATGTGGTATCATAGAAAAGGTGGTGAGCATTTTGAAGAAATGCCTCAAAGAAATGTGGTCTCATGGTGATGGAATGGAATTCCATCACCATGAGACCGCATTTTCTTCGAGGCATTTTTTGAAACTACTAACTACCTTGTCTATGTTAATGCTGACTATTATGGTTTCATAAATTTTTTCCAAGCATCCATAGTTTGTCGTGCAAGTGCACCTTTGCGAGCACATGCCTCCATGTGAAGAAATTGCATCACTGCTTATGTTCACTTTCCAAAAAACTATATTGTAGTTGAAATTTTGTCATCTATCAACATCTAGTTATTAGTTATGGAACGTGAAGTAATGCTTTGAGTTTGAATGATCTGCAATACAACGTAACCAATTATATGAATATAAACTAAACAAATCTATTAAGTATAATTCATTAGTTAAATTCTTTATTCTATTACTTGTGTGAAGGTTTCAGTAAATCCACTAGCACTGGGAGGTGTTCCCTCAAAACCTCCAATATTACCCTATTTAACATCCAAAATCACATATTAAAATGCCATTCATAAAAAATTGCTATTAACATGTAATAAATTTATAATTGTTTACTAGTTACATACCCCACTAATAGGTGTGTTGTAGAAATAAGTAGGTGGAGGGCCTATGTATCTAGTCTCAACACTATGACCCTACAATTTTATTAAAACCATAAAACTAAATTAGTTAATCTTGCATTTCAAAATCAAGATTTAATAAATTAAATTAAATGAACATGCTAACTTTTACTTGAGTATAAATTCCATACATATCATGCAAAATTTCAGCCACCCTCTCCATCTCCATAGCTGCATAAGGATCCTCTTCAATAGCCTCTTGAGTGTCGGTGGGGTCATATGAACAAGTTGCCCTGCAAGATTGGCACACGTGGGTTTGAAGGCCACCACTTGAAGACTCCCCTGGATAGCGCTATAGAATAGGGCTAGTATGATGGATGACACTTTGGGTCAAAGTGTTGATCACCTACAATGTCTCTACGTCTGCACTCTCCTTCACAACTACAAGCATAACAACGTGCTCATGAGATGGCCTAACGAGACCCTGTCTCCCTTGCCATGTAGGATCCGACTATGCACCAGGCCTATCCTGAGCTGACCCCCACCTCTCCCCTAGAAGTCCCTCATATCAAAATAATTTGGTATTTTTTTCAATATGAAATCACTGTATAGTTTCCTAAGAAAATACTAGGGGACTTCACAATTGTTGCATGGTCAGTCATCAAAGACCATGTACCACCTATCATAAAAATGGTTCCTAATCTCTTGGTGGTCGTACCAATGAATAGGAAACCTCTTCGCATTGAGGCTAAGATTTTGTTTTTTGTGTGGGTCAGTGAATAATGAGCACAAATCACCTTTTATAATTTTTAAATCCTTTACTTGTTTATATGATAGTTTATCTGCATAATATGCCCTAGCTACTTGGCTCCTATGTTGCCATCTAGTTATTTGTTTGCTAATTGAATCTACATTTTTTAACATGTCTTTCACTGAATTTGTGAGGGTCATTCTTTTTGTGGTTGAACCATTTGGATCACTCAACCTACTAATAAAATCCTCAATCTATTTTTTGTTGTTCTCAATCTCACTCATTAAATTTTGTTGAGTGTTAGGAGGGTGTTGAGGGATTGGTGGAGGAGGTTGTTGTTGAGGTTGATTTTCTTGTTGAGGATTTTGTTCTTCAGGATTTGGTTGCTCTTCTTCTTGAGGATTTTGTGGGTTTGCAAGTTCATTTGTATCTCCTACAAATTCAAAAATTTATATATCAAATTTAACCTAAAACTAACAAAATCAACCTAAAACTAAGAAATTCAAAACAAACAACAAACAATACTTACCTCTCCCACCTCTTCATCATTGTGGCACCATCCTTGCAAATAAATAGCAACTCTTGTTGAATATTTGTGCTCAATACCTCGTCCTAGAACGTGAGCACGAAAGTTGGGTGTTTTGGCTTTGGGCAGAAGAAGAAAACAATCAAAGTGAAAATGAAGAATTTCACTTTTTTTTCTTTTAATGTGCTATAACGCAAGCGCATTATAGCATGCTCATGTTATAGCATTTTGAATTTTTTTTTATAAAGTGGCCACAAAATTGCTACCCAACTTCATGCACCCACCCATATATATATATAACATGTTATCAATCATAGCACAACCATTATAAAGTGATTATACATTCAAGTTTTAAGTTTCAAAATAGGAAACCATGCTCACAACAAACAAAATATTTCTAATATATATATTTTTATATGTAAAAGTGTAAAGTAATTGTGTATGTACATATACAAATTTGGCATATGTGCCAACTCAAAATAATATTCACAAAAAGTGCCATATACCATCTCATTGTCTCTATATACAATGTATATATCAAATGGCTATGCCATGTCAAGAAAGTCCTAATTTTGTGGTGGATTACCAAAACACAACCTCTTCATGCCACCTAATGGACGAGAAGATGCTCACACAAAAACAATTTGAACCACAAATTATATTAATTAGCTATCAATGGTAAATAACTTAGACTACTAAATAGAAACTTATGCACTATTTTTTATTTTTCAAAGTAACATCTAATCACTATACTAAAATATAAACTAAAGTCAAATTCAACTCTTCATTACCTCACAATTTTTTTCTCTGGATAACATACATTCATCAAATGATGGTTCCTTAGGATGCTCGGGATTCCTACCATATTGTTTTAGTCTTGGATCCACTAATGTGCATGGGGGCATACTCTACAAGAAGAAAAATAAAAATGATAAAATTAATATATAATTTTTCTGACAAAAAAATATAAACTATCTAACATATATCTGCATATATATCTACAAACTTATATATCTATTAGATAAAAACCATATGCCCAAATCAATGATGCATTTGATATTGATTGAGAAGAACTCATCATAGTAAAAGAGTCACATTAGTCACATCTAGAGTAGATTCCAAAAGTAAAATAAGATCAAGATATAAATTAGTATGTATTTAATTAATAACAATTTAAATGAAATGCATACAATAAAAATGTTTTACATGTACAAAAAATTATACCAATGTGTGTAAGCCAAATTCAATGGTTGAAAGAGTTCCATGTTGCACATCTCTAATTTCTTCCTCTATCACCAACTGTTCAATCCCACTTCAAAATACATTAGTAACATGTACTATTTGTTATAATAATTTTAAATGAAATTCATTATGGAATAAGTTTAATTTTTACCTTTACAAAAGATTCCTCTTGCTACTTCTGATCTCAAATGGTGGATGACACTGCATTTGTTCATCCCTTGTATGTCTCCACTCCATTTGTAGTATGCATTGGTGCCTCCTCTCCTCCAAGAGGCTCATCATGTGGCTCATACTTAGATGTGACTATGGGAGGCTCATCCATAACTCCCATAGGACCTAGACATGTATTCTTGCATGTAATACACTTATGAGGCACACAAATATGCTTGGATAATGATATTGCACTAGCATCAATTAAAGCACAAGAAGCATCACTATCAAGTAGTTGGGTGAATTGTGATGACTATGTAATCAAATGGTTGATCAAAGAGTGTATGGACAAGAGACTATGATGGGTCGCATCGACAATAAGATTTGGATGGGGTGCTAGAGGTGGGGGAGGAAGATGAGGAGGGGGAACATAGGGACCTTGCATCATATACATTGCCCCAAGTCTATCTTGGGGCATGCCCATACCCACTCTATGAAAATTCCTGAAATCAAAATAGTTGGCATTTCTTCCTCAAATAAATTATGTGCATATAATTTGTAGAGAAAATATAGAGGGGCATTGAGATTGTTGTTGAGTGGTTTATCAAACACCATCCACTAATGTTCCCAAAAGTTTGCAACTATTCCCTAATGGGTACACCATTTTATGAAAAATTTTGGTTTGTGTAAAACATGTCTTTTTCTTGGGTTCACAAAATGTTGGGCTAAATTGGCTTTAGATATTTCTATCTTTTAACATTTTTCATCATACCCCAAACCATTTGCATATTCCAACCTCTTCACATCTCCCCACTCTTGAAATGAAAAATGCTTCCTAGCGATGTCCCTAACATGACTAATTATGGCTTATATGTTTGGTGTGGCTGATCACAAATGTAAGTGATTATAGTATCTCTCAATAATATTTCTCAATTTAGTAATATTTATTTCAATTACATCCTAAATTGAAGGAGGGTTTGCTGGAGGAAGGTTTGGTGGAGGGTTTGCTAAATCTTGTGCCATTTAAATCATGTTATAAATTATAATTTTAGAAACTAACCTAATTTCCTATTAATTCCTAAAATCTCTATTAAAAAACCTAACATATTTGTTAAAAAACATATAAAACAGTTTTTAAAAATCAAAAAAATGCATTTTAACATACCTCTTGATGTTTTTTTCTGATAAATTTGAAAGCAAGCAATGGAAATTGGTTTTGAAGGCAAAAATAGATATCGATTTTCTCATATATCTGTTTTAGTTCTTTTCCCACGATCAATCACTATGAAAATGAGTTTAGCATTGCTTTTTTATTTATACAATAAAAATGAATCTCTGTTTTGTTAAAACAAATATCTATTTTTAAGAACTTTCTTAGAGCACTTTAATTTTTTAAAATATGACATGATATTTAGTATTAATATATTATATATTAATGATAATAATATAATAATATTTATTAATAATTATAATGTATTAATATTATATTGAGATATTCCTAATATAATATTTTATTATATACATAAACATAACATATTATATATTATAAATATTAATACAGTATATAATATTAATATATTAAATATAATATATAATATATAATATGTATATAATAAAAAATAGTTATATATGTTTCAGAGAGCACTTTAATTTTTTAAATATGACATGATATTTAATATTAATATATAGTAATGATAATAACATAATAATATATTATATATAATAATAATATTTGTTAATAATATAATATATTAATATTAATAATAATATAATATATATAATACTAATATATAATATATATAACATATGCAATAATATATTATATTTATAATATATATAATTATATGTATAATATATATAATTATATGTATAATATATATATATATATATATATTATATTATTATATTATATACATGTTCTCAATCTCAAAAAAATTGTAAGTAATAACATATATCTAATTTATAAAATAGACATCCAATTTTAAGGGTAAGTAATGGATATCCGTTATTTATAAGTTGGATATCCATTATTAAAAAATATCTCCTTTTAGAAAAGTGGATGTCCATTAAAAATGGATATCTTTTTTGTTTTGGTGTTTACCTTAGAAAAATGTACTTTTTACCAACCCAACCAAAGAGTCAAACACATGAATTCCACAATTCTCACTTCCTCATGTCACATTTTTTTTGTTGCATCACCATTGTTTGGCCCCCCATGATCCTACATAGACCCACACATAAAATTTGACATGATGTTAGGATCTTGATCTTTGCTAATAATTATTGATAATGCTACCCTTGAATGCTCTTGACAATAATATTTTCTCAATAGGATTGCTTCATAAAGTGTGTCCCCTTTTTCAAATGATAAAAGACTGTATTTATAGTTGTTTATCCAATTTCCTAAAAATTAAATTCCAAAAGCCGACAATTACAATTTGAATCTTGAATGTTAAATTGCTTCCAAAAACATATTTTAAAATAGGTCATGGCTCATAAACGGGACCCATTCACCCATGGTTGAATGGGTTGTGGCCTATATCTCTAGGACACACATGATCCAAGGCAATTTAAACATTAAACACATTTATTTAATGTTGGTTCTCCTTTTAGAAAATAGTAATAATAAAGCTTTGGAATGCATAATTTGGTAAATTAGAAGCTTAATTAAGTCCAATAATTTAAGGGACCCAAACATAGTGTGAAACTATAAAGGTATAGAATTTTCTACACTACATATAGTATGGAGAAATGAAGATTTGAAGACGTATAATACATCCATTATCACACACACACTATTCCCTTAAAACCAAGAGTGAAACCATTTTGAAAAAATAAAATACTAGTTAATGCACATTGGAACATCTAATTTTTCAAGAAATGAAAAACTATTATCATCTAGAATAATCTTCCCAGACAAACACTCAAAATGGGTAGCAAATCTATTGCATGTTACAAAAATGAGTGAATAAATTATATTATGTTGACTTTACAAACCTTAATAAGACTTCTAAGAAAGATAAGTATCCATTACCTTCATTAGATGATTCTTGAATATTGTGAATGGATTACAAATGATATCCTTTTTGGATGGTTATTCAAGTTACAAATAGGTCACGATGAATCACAAAAATAGGTTCAAGATAACTTTCACCACTAAGTGGTGAACCTTTGCTTATCAAAGGATGTAATTTGGACTAATCAATGTAGGTTTTGTGTTTTAGATATTATTGGATATTACATTAAAATACTTGATAGGTAAATACATCAAAATATACATGGATGACCTAATGATATTCTCGAAGAATAGGGGAAATCATATGGAATATTTGAGAAAATTATTATAGAAATGTTAGGACCATAGGATATCTTTGAATCCTAAGAAGTGCATATTCAAGGTCACATAAGGAAAATTTCTTGGTCATATCGTCTCAAAATGGAATTTCCATTTATTTGGAAAAAAATGATGCAATCGTAAAGTTACAATTGCTTTCTAGTAAAAAGGAGTTGAAAGTATATTTGGTAAGATCAATTTTGTTAGGAAATTCATCACTAGCTTTGTAAAGATATTTAGGCCCCTAAATGTGATACTAAATAAAGATACCAAGATTGAAGAGATACATAACTCAAAAAATAAAATTAAAAGGGAAATATCTAATGCTTTAGTTCTAACTAGTCTAGAATATACCAAGCCATTTTTATATTTACTCCTTTGCCTTAAATCATACATGTGAAACTATTCTTACTTAGATGAATGATTCTAAATAAGAAAAAACCCATTTCTTTTATCAGTGTTTCATTTAAATATGCAAACTTGAAGTGCCTAAATGTGGAGAAATAATGGTAAGGGCAATTAAGAAATTTAGACAAATGTTATATTTTAAGAAGTCGAGTTTTTTTATAATAAAAAAGTACATAAAGATCACAAAATTGAAATTGATGAAAAAATGGTTAAGGGGTTTGACTATTCACAAACTTTATCCTTATCACAAATTCCTTCCTCTTAGGCAATAGTTAAAAAATATCCAAGAAAAAGAGGAAGAAAGTCTAAGGTTGCCAAGCTAAAGGAAGAGATTTATGTAGGGGTACAAACCACATTGGATGGAAGCATCTCAGTGAACAAGAGGCCAAGGAGAGCATGTTTCTATCCTTGGTCAGAATGACAGTGATCTCCTATAATTTCAAAGGCATTAATGCCTCTAAGAAGCGGGCTCAAGTCAAGCGTCAGCTGGACACTTGTGGGGAAAATTTAGTATTGTTATATAGGAGACCAAAACATATCAAGAAATGTATGAAGCATCAATGTTGAAATGGGTAGAATGGAAATTAGCACATGTGTACCTAGTCAAGGAG
>VDFB02270651.1:463698769-463983019 GCA_007258455.2 Sequoia sempervirens | reverse complement strand
TTTTTATTGTTTTGCATATTCCATGTTGATCATTGTTTGTTTGTCATGTTACAACCTTAGATTGTCAATGGACATTTTAAATTACACAATTCTATAAACTTTCCAATTACATTATTAAACCACATCTCTGTGAGGCATTTTGTTATTTAACAATTGACTTTGTGTATGCTTTCAAAGCTTTCATTGAGGTATTTTTTTAAACAGTTATACAAACTAGTTGATTGCCTTGTCTATGCTACCAAATTTTCCATACATGTCTCTTAAAAATTGGAATATACTCCTAATACAGTAGGGGGAGGCCTACAACACACAAACACACAACTCCAATTTGCAAACACAATTTTTAATTTACATTTTCATCATGACCTCTTCATTCAGCATATTCACACTGTCCCTTGTAGCATATCAAAGTCACTCAATCGAGTATAATTCCACTCACACAACCTTTCAACTCACAACACGACACACATTAGGGACCCATTATAGAGCATTTCAACATATCTTACAATCACCAATCTTGTTTTGTACCAAACTACACAAGTCAGGTTTTCTAAGCTTATAAGTGCTCAAGTTAGCCCACTTTTACAAAGGGACCACCTTCAAAACTTGTCCAAATCTCTTGAAACCTTTTGGAAGGACTTTATATCCATCAAAACCTCAAATTATAGTGTTAGATTGTAGACATTCAATCATTTACCACACAAACCATAAAACCCTCTCCCTAGGATTAGAAACCCTAGGTTTTATTGAAAGTAGCACTTGCCAAACACTCCAAAGCTTGAAAACTATTCAAAAAAGTCTAAAATACCCTTCTCATGCTCAATCTAACATAAAATAATGCTTCCCAACTCAAAAACTCAATTTCACTAAACAAAACCTCATTTTTCTTAAGGAAATCTCAACATTTCCTCATTTGGTTTAATGCCCAATCCAAGGATCATCCTCCATTCAAGTTTCTTGTGTCCTTTGATAATGTTTCCCTCCTAAAACAAACCACTTCAAATTTGAAAACTAATATTTGAAAGAGGTGACTGATGGTCTCCCTCTTTAATACACTTTTACAACCTTGGTGCAAGAGCACCTACACCTCATCCTCCTTATTTGATTATTTGATGGTAATTAGAGGTTAATAGGTAGGTGGATGAGTCTTTGAGCATTTTTTTTTTTGAATAAGGTCAATCAAGACCACTAAGCATGTCTTAGGTTGAGTTTTTGAGTTTACATGTTAAAATGTGAAAAATGGTGATCTTTCACTAAAGTATCTTTGTAGCCTTTGAAGGAAATTTTTTGAATTTACATGTAAATTGTGCAAGATTAGTATTTTTTGGATGTAATAAGGCTCATTTCAAGACATTGGTATGGTTTTAGTGAGTTATAGGTGTTAGGGGTGCAAACTTACAATGTGAGTAATATTGTTGTTATATCATGTGTAAATCATGTAAACTTGGCCTTCAATAGTCATTAATGGTTTGAAATTTAGTTGCAAGGTAGTTGGTTTGTGGGATGTGAAGAAGAAGCCTTTAAATGGAATTTAGACATGTAATGTAAGTTTGATTTGGAGTTTTTGAAAAGAAAATACATTGAAATCTCAAGTTTAGTAGCAATTTTCTATGTTTTCATGTTTTTCCTAACCTGTAACACGTGTAAGGGACCATATGATGTCTAATTTAAGTGTAGGATGCATGATTTGAGTGATAGAAAAGAAATAGGAGTAATAATCCTGCTACTATAGTGAGTTTTGTGAACAAAAATGCATGAGAATGAGGGCTTAGGCCTAGGGTTTGGAAGAATCTCTATGGGAGGTCATGATGTTTTTAACTTTTAGGCATGTGAAAGGTTAATTTCCTTTGTTCAAGTTGGTTTTAAATTTTGGGAGGTTGTGGAAGTAGCATATTCAACAAACCCTCTTGAATAGTGCCTAAAACAAGGGTTTTTCAGGTTTGGCATGAACTTGTCCGTACTAGAGGAATCTGGTTGTGGTCTTGGAGGTTTGGGAACCTAAGAAATGATGCCCCAAGGTTTCAAGGTCCTGTGCTAAGTTTGAGGGCATGTTGCTTTGCATATTAGGCCTAATCAGTCTAATTAGGTCAACCTAGAAGGTTTTTTTGGGGGATTTGGTCCAAAGGAATTGTACTTGAAATTGATATATGTGTAATAAATTTGAAATGGGTGTCTAAAACAATGAAACAAATTTCTGGTTTTTTGGAGAACATTTGATTTATTGGGAAAAAACTTAGTTTCCACTACTACTAGGGTTCAAGGGGTGAAAGTGTGAAATCTAACTTCTGATGATTTTCAAGCTTTGAGGGTTGTTTGGTTTGTTCAAATAGGTCATCTTAATCTCGTTAGATGCCTCTTAAATTAATGTTGTCAAATTGGTTGCGATTGAGCCTCCTAGGTCTACATCAAACCCTTCACTATTTGTTAATTTCACAACTTAGCACTTTTTGCACATTTTGATAATTCTACTACCTATTTAAACTATTTTGGTTTTCATCTCTATTTCTAAATTACCTCATCAATAAATCTGCCTCATCACCTATGTTTTCTATTTATGAAGCCTTGAATGACATATATATTTCATTTATTTTAATGGATACATTTTTGAGGAACTAATATTCATCTCATTACCATGCTATAGGTAAAATTATCTGCCATGCCGAAGAAATGAACAAGGAAGAAACTAACAGAGGAAGAGTATGAAACCTTCAAAGAAAAAGAGAGAGAATGGGTGGTGACATATCATGAAAAAAATAAAGTGGAAAAAATTGATGAAAACAAGCCAATTGAAGAGGAATCTCAACCGTCAAAAAGAGAAAATAAATTGGCAACACAAAGGGAATGAATGTGAAAGAGTCATGCTAGGACAGATGTAGATACCATAGTTGGAGACACACCCTCTACCACAAGTGCATATGAAGGGAAACCATTAAGCACAAGTGAATATGGAGGGACAACATCTACTGCAACTGAATATGATTGGACACCATCAATCGCATCTCAAGTTGAGAGTACATCATCACTTGGATTTGATGAAGAAGGTATGCCATCATCCCCACATGAAGATCAAGGTATGTCTCTTACTTCACCCTCAATCGAAGGTACACAATCTATCCCACCTCAATTAAATATTGATGAAATTGCTAATGTTGAGATGTATGTACCTAGAAGAACACCATCTAGAATTTTGCATATAAAGCCTAAGTTTTTGATTAATATTGATGAGGATATTTTGCAGCACATGGAAGGTAAGCTTCTAGAATGCACTTGTAGAAGATATGCTAATAATATTTGGAAAATTTTCTTTGAAAGGCTAAATGAGACCGCAAGATGTCAACTATTCATTCAAATGATGTGGGGTTTAAAGTATAGAAACATCATGAAGACTCTTGGGTTGAGAACATCAAATGCATTAAGTGAAAACACTATTGTGAAGAATCTAATTGATGCTTATGAGAGTGTGGGTAAGACCTCACACTCAAAGGATACTAATGTCACCTGACGTGTCATTACATCGACTTTGGTAAGCTATCAAACAAAAATATCTTATCTCATTAAAAAGACAAGTGAACAAATGGGAATTAGTAGAAAAACTTTATCAAAAGACATTCAAAGGTGGCAAAGAATTGAGGGCACCAATTCAAATGAATTATGGGCATTCTTGGGAAGACTGCCACATAAAGATAAAAAAGTTGTTGAAGCATTGAGAAAAATAATTGAAGAGTATTGTAAGAATAATACAAGGCCATCTCTGAATCAAAGGGATGTTGTAAGAAGGAGAATCGGTAGTCGTAACCATAAGCCACATACAAAGCATTTTTTGGATACGACTCAAACCCAATTTTTTCATAAATTTCAAAATGATTATCCTCGAATTAGTATTTCTTAAAGATTTTTTGAAATTCTTAAACCTTTTTATGTCAAGATAAATCACACATGCACTACTTGTTGTTGTAGACTACATATTGAATTCTCTAACCATTATGATGTTTATCATTCTATATATTTAGATTTGCATACTAACAATGTTTTGCAGGATTGTGGCATAGAAGCCCCACCAAAATCTTCAAGAGAGTTCTTATCAAAAAAATTATTTCAAATAGAGGATGGCTAAATATTCTATAGGATAGCATGTTTGGATGGTTCATGTGATCGTTGTGGTGGCTTGCAACAAATGCCAGTATGTCAACATATGGAAAGCACAAATGAGGTGGGACATAAACTAGTAAATTTTGGGAAGTATAAAATAGTGGCATACACTACAAAAGATGGATCTCAAGAAAAAAGGTGTGATTTGATTATTGAGAAGATTCTAGTGTATTAGTTTATGTCAATGTTTCATGAGAATCTAGTGTATGAGTATGCAAGGCATACCCATAGAGCTTGATGGTTGGACATGCAATTCAAGTTGTGCAAGGACACCTTTCCAGTTGGTAGCATAGTATCATTGGTTGACTTTGCAAAGAACTACACTCTATAGCCATAGTGTGAGGTGCAATCACAGTATTACAACTCCACACATGTTTTGATATTTGTGCACATAGCATTCATTCATGCAGTTGATAGTACAAAGGACCAAAGGAAGGTATTGAGGGAGTATCACTTTTATATTAGTGATGATCGCACAAATTCTCTATATTTTATGCAAGGTTGCTTCCAGATGTTCTATAGTGATTTGGCTTCAAGGGGCATATCATATAGTCGACATATAATATGGTCGAATGACTATACAACATAGTTCAAGAATGTGTGCATGTTCTACTAGTTGTGTAGGATGCATCTCACTACAGGTGTGCCAACATATGTGGAACTTTTGTGAGGTTGGGCATGGAAAGGGGGAGCATGACGGTGTAGGAGCATGCGTGAAAAGAGCATTAGCATGAGAAGAGTTAAAGTATAAAGACAGTGCAAAGTTGACAAATGCAAGATCAATCATCAAGTGGTGTAATGCTTCGATGGGTCTAGGTAATGAAGGTACATCTTCAATTCGTAGATTTTTTGGTTGATGGATGATACTAACATTGCACCATATGAGGATTGTTGTACATTAATAGGATCAAGTGAGCTACATTATTTCCTTAGCTCAAATGCAGGTTCATGGAGTATTGATACATGTAAGATGGCATGCTTTTGTTCTTCATGTACAATACAAGCCTAGAATGATTGTGAGTCAAGGGAGTGGGTTGACAAATGGTTGACAAGTTATCTTAGACCACTTCACACGTATCACCCTCCGATGGCATTGGAGCTAACACAAATGGAATCATCGGTCAACTTTGACCACGTATCATATCTAGTTCAACCAGGTAATATATCTACTTTCTTAGTTTTTGAAATTCCATATTGTTATCTTACTTTGTACTATATTTGTAATGTTGACTAATTTAAAGATATATGCCACATATCAATGTAGGGAATTTTTATGTAGTTATTGTTGATGAAGAGAATGAAGAGGGAACAAACTATTACTTGTTTCGTTGTGTTGAGGCCAAAAATAAATTGGAAGGCCCAGTTATAGATGGAGAAAATATCAAATACCCTATAGGCTCAGTTGTTGTTACTAGAATGTGGCTTAGAAGGTACCCACATAAGAGTGTTAGATATTGGTTGTTTCAAGACTTTGACACGCATCGTAAGATTCTTCATTACTCAAAACTTGTTGTGGCATCCAAATTTGGTTTGACCAAATATGGGGGTAGACCTTTGAACAAGACCTTGTGGAAGGTTCATGAGTCTGACCATGAGGCAATACTTGACACAATAAAGAGTAGAGCATACCTAGATGGTTCATTGGATTAATTTGTAAGTATATGCACAATGGTTCTTATTAATTTATATTTATATCTATATTAATTTGTTTGATTCCAATTCTATCATCTTATTTTACTTTGTGTATCTATAAGTAACCCGATAAACATTGATTGGTGTCCCCTTGCATGAAATGTAGATTTATGAGCCATCTAGGAGAATCTTAGGCAGAAAAGTAATGCACATCCCTATTTTGATGATCTTGACAAATCTCAATTATGATTAAATAAGCCATTAAAAAAGTGTGTGTGAAGCTTGGTGAGGGAATTTCAAGTTAACCTTATCATGAACACCTATGATGTAGAAATTATAAGAGCATCTCAAATTTTAAGATATTCTATTCATGAGAGGTGTTGTGTGCAATAAGTATCTTGGAACTCCCAGTGAAGATGTATGGCCAAGAGTGACTAAGTTGAGAGACTCCCATGCCTATCTATAAGTTCCTTCCATCTATTTTCATTTCATTTCCATTTTGGATGAGTTATTTCTTTTTATTCTTTTACTTTTTCTATCTGTAACTAAACTAGTAAAAAATAATTGGTCTCTCCTTGCATAAAATGTTGATTTTGGAGCCATCCAAGAGAATCTCAACCAAAAAAGAAATGCAACATCCTTAGTTTGATGATCTTGAAAAATCTCAATTCTAATTTGAATCCATTATAAAAGAGTGTGTGAAGCTTTGCAAGGGAATCTCAAGTTTCTCATTTGAAGTTAACCTCCAAATGAGAACCTATGATATAGAAATTATAAGAGAATCTCCAATGTATGAGTGACATTGTAAAATATCTATGAGAATAGAGTACCTAAGGCATTGTAATGAGATTTACTTGTAATGACATTTACTGAAATAATGAAATTTAGTGTAGGGGCACCAAGGTTATTGAGAAAATTTGGTTCACGAAAGTCTTTTAAGTTAGTTTTGTGTTTTGAGTTTTGTCAATTGAATAAGGTCATAACACATCCACAATTGATTTATAATGTAATCAGTCATGTTAGTTACAAAAAGAATAGTTAGGCATGATTGGAAAGATGTAGAATCATTTGTAAAGGCTATTTAAGTTAGTATTTGAATTTTTATCCCTTTGAAGGAAAATATTTGAATATGGTTGTAAATGTACTATTAGTGAGATTGAGATTCTTAACCTTCAAAGAGTAGTAGTATTTATGTTGATGAAATTTCCTTTAGATGCAAGGATTCAAAGCACATCAACCATGTGGTACAAATGATTAAATACTAGAGACTATCTGTAGTAATGAAAGAGTCTAAAAATACAAAGAGAGCTACCCTGGTGACTCGGGAGAAACTTTAGTGATGCAAAGTCAAGGTGGAGAAGACTCAAACAAATCAGATTTTAGTAAATCAACAACCTTTGTTATTTCATTCAACCATCTTGGAATTAAATTTTAGAGAAGGCCTCTCAAGGGCCATCTCATCATCAATATAACATCTACTCAAACATCCAACACCATTCCCAAGCCAAACATATAGGGTTTCTTTGCAATTTCTTGGAGATCCTTCAAACTGCCCTACAAAAAGGCTACAAAATTAGCCCTATTTTACAAACAAACTACTCTTTAAACTTCTTCTAACCCAAAAATATCTTGGACAGTCATCAAATAGGTCAGAAAACTCCCAATTCCATAGGCTTTAGACAAGCACTCAATGTCTAAGCCATAATTTCTTAAAACCCTCAGTTTCCTAACAAATACCTAGGGTTTTCAGCATCTCACAACTCCAAGGCCTTCCAAACCTCACCAAATAATCAAAAAAGTTTTTTAGGGTCTGAACACACATAATAAGCATTCACTTGGCCTTTAGACTCAGTAGATCTCAAAAACATCACTTTGGTTCCTCCATTTCAAGCCAAAATCCCACATCCTTAGCCTAAAACAACAATACCAGCCCTATAAATGCCTTACCATTATTAAAAGAGTTAAGGAAACTTGAAAAAACACATTGTAATCCTTTCTTATGAGTCACAAATCACCACAGTAGGAGGAAGGGATCCATCACAAAAATTAAATTAAACTCAGACCCTACTGGTTTGTACATTCTGAATAAAGAAAAATGGATATTTCTTTCACTAAAACAACTAAAGGTGTATCAAAATATATTGAAATCTAGGTTAAGACCTGCTACCATATTTTTTCATGAATTTATGTTCATAGGATGCTTGTATTGGGCCGTACACAGAGAAAAGAAACTGAAAAACTTAGAAAAATGTTGAAATTCCATAATTTTAGGCATTGTGAAGAGCACCAATCTTCAAAAAAACTATTGATTGGACCCCCATTTGGGCTTGAATGATGTTTTTAATACATTTCAAATGAGAATCATCTCCCTTCAACACCCATAACTACCTTTGAACCACCAAACCCTTATTAAGCCTACAAATACTAGTATTTAACAATGGTTTTCCTTAATAAGCTTTATCATGCAAATTTAATATTCTAAAGGCCTAGGACCACTTAGAGACCCTTATAACATGACTTTTAGACTCTTTCTCTGCACTCCCACCTACTTTTTACATAATTTTACTTTATGGCAATATCAACAATTATTTAATTCAAGAGTGCTTTTGCACATTTGTCCACCCTAACCTACTAATTCCCAAAGCACATAAAAGATTGGTCTATTAGACCTTATTCAAGAAAAAAATACCTCAACATACTAACATTTACCAATTGTCCTCCCAATTTACCATCAAACAATCACAAATTGAGGGTGAGGTGTGGATGCTCCTGCACCATTCGGCTTTCAAAAACAAAGTCAATTAGGCTGGTAGACATGTGGATTGGGCCAACATTTGGTGGAAGAGGAAGAAAGATGACTGGAACTCTGGAGGCCCACCATACTAGATTTTAGTATTGAACCATGAGAGTAGAAGAGAGAGCTAATATCATGTATGAAAACATTAAGCATGCATTCTTCCAACCAACGGAGAAGGAGATGATTGTTGTGCTTCATTTTCATTTGCATAAGCATATCAAGGCATGGGAACCAAGAAGACCAAGGATGTCTAGTTTTATGTGGAGGTAATGGATGTGGTCCAAAATTTAGGAGGGGAAAGAAGGTCAATGTATGATCTTGATGAAATTGAGGAAAAAAAACAAGAGAGGGACAGGAAAAATAAAATCAATACAGAGTTTCAAGGATTTGTCAAGCAAGTAAGAGAGCTATGGGAGCAGCCTCATCTAAAAGATTTTGAACTAGAGTTTGATATGTATCATTTAGAGAGCTTAGTTTTCATGGAGTTCCTTTCAAAGCCTCTTCTTTTATTGTTCTTATGGTAAACTATTTGGTAGAGTTGGTGTAATTTCCTTTCTTAGTAATCACAATTAGTGAGATTGAGATGGTTAACCTTGAGAGAGTAGGACTTGGGAAAAAGGAATTTGATATGACTATTGTTTTCAAAGACTTCAAGCAAGATGTACTCTACATTGAGGCCATTCCTCAATATTCACTTGATGGAATCAAGGAATGGATGAACTCCATGGTTATAAAGTATTATGAAACCAGAATGAACTTGTACTGGAAGCCAATTTTGAAGACTATTACTGATGATCCAAATAAATTTATTGAATATGTTGGTTATGAATTTTTGAATATGGAAGCTAGTGATTTTGATTCTGATAATTCAGAAGAGTCAGATCAAGGATATGAACCCTCTAATGTAGAAGAGGAATCATAATCACTCATCATGTTGTAGGTATCGACTTTAATACCAACTATAATGGCAACATTGAAATTCCCTAGTAGTATTTATGTAAAGGAAATTTTCTTTAGATGCAAGGATTCAAAGCACATCAACCATGTGGTATAGATGATTAAATCCGAGAGATGATTTGTAGCAATGAAAGAGTCTAAAAAGGCAGAGAGAGCTACATTGGTGACTCAAGAGAAACTTCAGCTTTCAAAAACAAAGCCAATTAGGCTAGCAGACATGTGGATCATGCTAGCATTTGGTGAAAGAGGAAGAAATATGACTAGAACTCTGGAGGCCCACCATAGTGGATTTTGATATTTAACCATGAGAGAAAAAGAGAGGGTTGATATCATGTATCAAAACATTAAGCATGCATTCTTCCAGCCAGTGGAGAAGGAGATGATTACTTTGCTTCATTTTCATTTGCATAACCATATCAAGGCATGGGAACCAAGAAGACCAAGGATGTTGAGTTTTATGTGGATATAATGAATGTGGTCCAAACTTTAGGAGGGAAAAGAAGGTTATCTTGTTTTTACTATTGCTACCTACTTTCACAGTGTTCTTGGATTGAAGGTTTTCATGATGTAATTTGACCCATTCCACTTTTTGTGCCTACTGTAACTTGTGGAATGGGTCCTCTAACTTGTAAAATACATGCCTAACCTATTTTGAATGTTGTGGAGTCAAGGTTGGGTGTTTGGGATGATGTTCTAGGGCTATAGCAAGGTATTTTCATGATGAAAATGAGGGTTTCAAGTGGTTTTTTGACAAAATGTGGGAAGGACTATCCATGTAATGTATTATTCACCCTGTGTAGGGTCTGGTAAGTGTGGTGCTTTGTTTGGGTGTGGAAGGTGCAGGAGATAGAAGTTTCATTAAAACCCAAAGTTTTTTGCTTGAAATAGAGGGTTTGGTGTATTAGGGGTCTAGAGGTCTTGGACCTAGAAATAAATCATGGAATTGGAGGTTTTGACACATAACATACTATTGTTTGAGGAGTTTGAGTGAAGATATAGTGTTTAAAAGGTCATCTCTTTGTAAATAGGGCTAATTTAGTAGCCTTTATGCAAGGTGGTCTATTGGATCTTAATCATGGTACAAAGAAACATGGTATGATCTCTATGGAATTTGTCCTAGGGTCTGTTTTAAAGCTTGATTGATGTTTGTTTGGCCATTGGATGACCTTCTCTAAAAGATAAGCCCATTTAATGAGATTTGGAGACTATAAGTTAGGCAAGGGTTTATTGAAAACCCATACTCGAAACCTTCCCACAGCCAACTAAAGCCTAAAACACTTTCAAAATCTTCTACACGAGCTTAAAAGTTCAAGAGATATTGATGCCCCCAAATTTTTCTTCAAACCCTAGCAGTAAACCACCATTTTCCACTAAAAAATGCACCATTTGACATCTAGGGCATCACCTAAAAACCCTCTATTCACCTCCCTTGCACACAAAACTTGGCACACATGTTTTATAACCATAACTAAGCCTTTCCATTGGGTTATAGAAGCATACAGTGGGTGAAAGGCTTAATATGACATTTTAATGCACTCAAAACCCTTAAAATAGGGTATACAAACTAACCCTCAGTAATTGGCTTCTAAAATGTACAAAATCACTTGAAATCCAACCAAACCAAAACTAAAATGGATTTAAGTCTGCTGACCACTGAATTCCATCGAAAAGAGAGCACAATCACCTTGTACGGAACCATACATTTCAATGAAACATCAAATCTCAAAATGCAAAAAGGTAGCAATCTTTGATGGGGTATTACTTGGATACCATAGAGCTTATGAAATCTTTTTCTAAACCTATGGGATCATGTTGGGGCCATCTACAATAACCTCTCTCATTTTTTGTTATCTCAGAGTGGTTTTCTCATGGTTTCTAGTTTTTAGTTGATAGAAAAAGTGTTAAATGCAAGTAGTGGAAAGTTGCAAAGTGATGTAACTTTTTCTCTACAACTCATGTGACCAAACAGACTGTTCCAATATGTCCAAATAGGTATTTTTATGCTAGGAATGGTCCTCTCTCACACCCAAACATGGGGAATCACTATGAGTTACGTTCAACCAAATCAATCCCTTAAGGGTCTAAAGTGCAAAATGGCTACAAACTTCAACATGTTGCTACTCGGATACCATGATGCTTAGAAAATTCTTAACTGGTCCTATGTGATCATGTTGGGCCCCTCTAGAATAACCTCTCTCAGTTTTTGTTATCTCGGAGTGGTTTTCCTGTGGTGTCCAGTTTTTAGTTGATGGAAAAAGTGTCAAATGGAAGCAATGGAAAGTTGCAAAGTGGTGCAACTTTCATTTTGCATCTCGTGTGACCAAATGAATTGTTTCAATGCATTTGAATAGGTATTTTTATGCTAGGCATGGTCTTCTTTTGCACCCAAACATGCAGAATCACTTTGAGCTACGTTCAACTAGATCGATCCCTTAAGGGTCCAAAGTGCAAAATGGCTGCAAACTTTAGAATGTTGTTACTCAGATACCGTGATGCTTAGAAAATTTTTGTTTGATTATATGGGATCATGTTGGGATCCTCTACAATAACCTCTCTCTTTCTTTTTATCTCGAAGTGGTTTTCTTGTGGTGTCCAATTTTCAGATGATGGAAAAAGTGTCAAATGGAAGCAGTGGAAAGTTGCAAAGTGGTGCAACTTTTGTTTTGCAACTCGTGTGACCAAAAAAATTGTTCCAACACATCCGAATAGGTATTTTTACGTTAGGGATGGTCTTATTTTTCACCCAAACATGCAGAATCTCTCTGAGCTACATTCAACTGGATCGATCCCTCAAGAGTCCAAAGTGCAAAATGGCTACAAACTTCAGCATCTTGTTACTCAGATACCGTGATGCTTAGAAACTTCTCATCTAATCCTATGGGATCATGTTGGGCCCTTATATAATAAACTCTCTCAGTTTTGTTATCTTAGAGTGATTTTTCTATGGTGTCCAGTTTTCAATTGATGAAAAATGTGTCAAATGCAAGTAGTGGAAAGTTGCAAAATGGTGTAACTTTCATTCTACAACTCCTATGACCAAATGAATTGTTTCAAAATGTTTGAATAGGTATTTTTATGCTAGGAACGATCCTCTTTTTCACCCAGCACATGTGGAATCACTCTAAGCTATGTTCAACTAGATCGATTCCTTAAGGGTTTGAGTGTAATATGTTGAAATAGGCCATTCCACCTATTTTTCAGGTTGTGTCTCGTGATATGGGCCTGATGTAAGTAGGATAGGGAGTAGGAATAATAAAATAGAATTGGTAAAGGCATTGTAAGAGATTACTAATGATGCCCCTGTTCAAAATTCAAAATTAAGGCCCCTTAAAAGCAAGGCTAGAAGAGGTGAAAAGAAGAAATTGCTTGAAAATAAGTTAGAATAGGTTGGAAATAGGGTGAGGTTGTGGAGTTTGATGTGTTCAAAAGGTATGCAAGGACAGGGGAGTTCAAAAGTATGTTATGGCATGATGCCCTAGTTGGTAAAATAGGGGTTTTGAATGAAAAAGAGATGTTTGAGGGAGTAAAAGTGGGTAAAGTGAAGAGGCAACATAATTTGGTGGTCAATTAAGTTTGTGTAGGAAAAATGAAAAGTGTTGGAATAGGTTTTGAGGTTCAGGCTTGGATTCAGGGGTTTGGTTCACTGGTTAGGCCAAATTTTTTTGGAGGGGGGTTTGGTTCATTTTGGGTTCATTGGTATAAAAATCATGTAAAAAAAATTTATAAATATATATGTAGCCTAGAAGCATGCATTAGGATTAGAATATCACATAACATCATATAAACAACAAAACCACCATAAACTTGAATATCTTTTAAAACATACATGATAAATATTCATCGTTGAAACTTGAATTGTGGTAGCTTGATATATAGAGTCTATTAATGGTAGGGTTCAATTTGTATGATTTTGAAAAAAGAAGCCAACTGAGTAGAGTTATCAACGTTCTTTATAAATCATAAGAATTTGTTTAGTACACTAGCCATTTTGATGTCTTCTTGTAGTCTCAAACATTATTTTGTATCACTTTTACATTGGTCTTGAGATTGGTAGCTTAATATAGCTCCACAATACAAATATTGGTTTACCTGTGTAGTGTAACAATGGCATAGGCAGACTTTTCTTTCAAAGAACCAAATGGTGAGTGCACAATTGACGTGTATAAACACATATCTTTTTGTAATATCAAGGATACTTTTTGAAACTTTCATGCATTACTAATCTAAAAGGAAAATTCTTATACATATCCTTTGCTTAATTGAGTTGTTCCAATCAAAGGATTAAATATATTAGAATATTTTTATCAATCATTTCATAGAATACAACTTAAAAACATGTTTTTTTCTTTTAGATAAAGTTGTTTACCATCAATCAATTAATTTATTCAAGACAAACCATGAAGGACATCAATGATCAATGTTATGGCTAACCAATTAATAAGTATACACGTGAATAAGTCAAGCATGTACATGTGAATAAGGGAAGCGCAAGTAGTCACAAACACATATGCCTTGAAGTATACACATGAATACATAGTATACACAACTTAAGACAAAGTATATGCACGAATACAAGGTATACACATGAAAATGTGTAAGTCACAAAGTATACATTGGAACACACGTAAGTCACAAAGTATACATGTACGTTGTAAAGTAAACACTTCAATACACGTAACTCATATCTATTGAACCATGAATTTATAACATGCAAATATGGACACCATCGATAAAAAAGATTTGTATTAACTAAATAGCCATGTACGCATACATCAATATATGTTGATATAAGTATAAAATATAGGTACAAAATAGCCATATAGGCTTACGATAATGCCATATAGGCATACAGTGTCAAATATATCCAATACAAAATATGTACAAAACTGCCATGTAGGCATACAACAAAGGGCTCTGGAATCAAAATTCATTGCTCTTCAGGCTCTTGAAATAAACTCTTGCCCTTTTTTGGTTGATCGGATGGCAATAGGTTTGTCACTTGTTTTTGTTGCACTTGAGGAGTGCTCCTACTACTCCTCCTACTACTGTTAAGTTCTTGGTGAAGTTTTAACTGTTACAATAAGAAGTAAAGACATTAATATGTTAGATTTCCAGAATCTGTTGCTAGACTAAAATACTTCCACAAAAGAGAGAATGATGGCGAGAATGCTTGCTATCAATATGCAAGATTGATTAATGATTGAATTGATACAAATGTACAAGATGAGGCTTGCTTATAAAAGGCAAGCATGCAACAACCAAATCTTATCTTGAGCAAAAAGATAGCTCGATAAGATAAGGATAAGATCCTATAACTTAGGAATTAAAGATTGCCTAAGTAAACTTATGAAAATGTAATTAAATAGTTAATTACACCAACACCCCCCCATAAGTGCAACTTAGGGAGAAGATTATAATGCAAACTACTATGGGTCCCGGCAACTAAGCCATGTTAGGTACCCATTTATAGATGCAAATGAAATGCAATCTCTCATAAAGCAGAGAAAAGGGGAAAACCCAGTGGGAAAAAACCCCTCTCCAAAAGAGAGAAAACAAGAAAAAAGGCATGACAAATGTAAACATGATGTATGGAGGACTCAATGATACCCCCCAAGGACTACATCCATCATGAATATACAATAAATTACCCCCCCATAAGAGGGAAGGGATGAGATAAGATATCCTCTACAAGCTAAAGAAGCTCCAAAGCCAATGAAGAATGCCTAGAAACAAAAGATGACCCAATGTCTGCAAGCAACACATCTCCCCTTAGGAAGAAACAAATCCATAAGCTGATGAAGAAGCCACTCTATATCCAACTGAAAAAGAGGAAGAATGAATGCTCAACATGTATGCCTCTGAAAACTGAGTAGGAGCCTCCAAGCTTGAATGAGCCACAACATAATCATGGTCAAACTCAACCAAGAAACATGACAAATCAAGTGATGGAGGAGACTCATGAATATCAATCTCTGAAGACAAAGAAGATGGTGAAACAGTTGTGCTAAAACTGTCATCAAAGAGGAGAGAAATCCCCTCAAGTGTGTCCTCCAAATCTGTAATATGAGACTCTAGGAACAAGGTAGAAATCCCTGTCAAATAATCATCCCACAAAGCAAGATCTGAAAAACTATGGTTATCCTGCTGAGCAGAAGCAACAATGGCTGAAGAAGTAGGAGGTGGAGGTGTAGGAAGCTCAGCACTGGTCTCTAAAATACCAAGGTGTAGATGACCAAACTTCTCCTCACTAATATGGGTCACACTCAATGGAGTGTGTGATGCAGTCAAAGGAACATTATCAGGTTTTGAAGCAAAATGTGAAAAAGAATATACTCGAGATGAATGATCAACCATCCCGATTGCAACAATATCCCTAGTCTCCAAGTCCCTTATATACACCCTATCAGGAGTGAACTCAACTGTTTTACCTTGACCCCCATGAGTAATTTGATAAATAGAAAGAAGATTAGTGGTCAAAGAAGGAACACAAAGAACATCATTGAAAGTCCCTTCCCCAATACCAATAGAACCCTTCCCACTTACCTTCATGAATGTATTGTTACCCATCAGAATGTGAGGTGAATTACAAGGCTCAAAAGAAGAGAACATTTCCTGTGAAGATGCCATATGATGAGATGCCCCTGAATCAAGAAGCCATCCTTGAGAATTAGGACCTGTAGAGGCCAAGAGTGCATGCCCTTTCATATGTAGCCCAGAAGTGGATGTTGTGTTCTCTGACTGTGATGATGATGGAGCTGCCGAATGTGATGGTGAAGAAGAAGTAGAAGACACTGATGAGGGCAGCTGAATGTTATTCTTTTGAAGAAGGTGGGTGAGTTCATCAATCTTCTTATTATAACATCTATGCTCATCATGTCCTAACCTTTTGCAATATGCACATTTGGACTTCTTCTTTTTTGATGATTCCTCTTTTGAAGAGGATGAGGACTCAGGAGTGCCATGTGAAGGAGAATCTTTACCTTGCTCATTTGACTTGGTTTCCTTTTTGTGCTTCTTTCCTTTGCCACTTGAAGCCTTTGTATCATTTGCAATAAGAGCTTGAGATGTTGAAGACTTCAATGTACCCATGTGCATCAACTTTGCTTGTTCCCTTGTGAGTTGTGCAACAAATTCATCAAGAGAAGCATTACAATGTGATCAATCCTTATGAAGGAGATCAAGAAACCCTAAAAGGGAAACCCTAAATGAAACCCTAGTGTGCACACTTAATAATTAATAATTAATTATTAATGTGCCTAAGTTTAGCTTAAGTAATAAAGAGGAATAAGTGACTTAATTAATTAATCAATGTGATGTAATTAATTAAGCATAATAACTTATTACTCTAACACCCCCCCTTAAGATGAACTTAGGAAGAAGCTAAAACACTAGAATAGGATGCATGAAAGCAAAGATGGGTCCCGGCAACAAGGCCTGATCAGGTACCCATTTACAATGCAAGAATGGAGTAGAGAAGGAAAAACCCAGTGGGACAAAACCCCCCTACAATGTGATTACATGTTGCAAAGAAGCACTGGAAGAACTCTGTAGAGTAACACTGGAGCCACAATCTGACAAGCAAGGAAAGATATCTCTATCTACAACTGAAACCAAACTGGAATCAAAATAATGTGACAGTAGACCTGATGCCACGGAACACTTGAAAACTCCAAACGGGAACAACCCTGGAATCTATGAAGCAGCAAGCAATTATTGAAAGATGTATTACTGAAAATGAAGTGCAAAGATGCAAGATGCACTCTCCCAATTGCCAAAATGTCCAAGTAATCACCAAACAACCCATCGGGCCAAATCTGGACTAACTAATAAACCTAGGAAAGATACAAAAAAAGTATATGGACAGCAACATAGAGCTCCTTAATACCTTTCCAACGCTGCAAACGAGGCGAAAAATGGAGATCGTGGCAAAAAGTTATGAGCTCGGAAGTCCAAAAAAAACATCTGACTTCTAACAGCAATAAATGCAGTAAAATAGAAACATACTATAAAATAAACTACAACAAATGAAAGTGCTCAGAACCAGCTTTCCGGTGATATCTCGTTTGCCCGATTTTGATACTGTATGCCCAAGTTATGGCCAAAAGAAAAAAACTACTCTTTTAGGAAAAACTAGGGTTAGGAGGGGCAAAGAGGGCCGGCCGTACGGATGACGTCATCATGATGTCATGCGACATAAATTTGGCATGCAGCGTAACAAATGCCCCTGCGGAAAAAATTTCGTGAAGGAAAATATTTCGCACGAATATTCCCGAGGTCGAATATTCCTTGGCCGAAAAAGCCGGTCTTGCTTTCGGAGGTCTGGTTAGCCATATGACCACCGAATAATCCGGTAGGGGGGAGGAGGCGGAAGGAGGATGCGGTGGTGGGTCGCGATGGGTGGTGCGCCGGTGGCACGCCCGGCGGATCCTCATTTATCTGACGTTAACAAATTACGAAAAACACATTTTTAATATTTTTTTTCGTGCACCGATCTGCGTGCTGGGGAGGCCGTACAGCCCCTTAGAGAAATTTTTTTTGCCTTATCGACCAACTTGCACCAAAATAGACAAATTTTATATGAAAATGGGGGTTTTTGGGCGTTGCGGACTCAATGGCGAGGTCCGTTTTGTCCCAAAATGCACAGAAAATTAGGCTACCCCCAGATTCAATCAAAAAATTGCATGTGGAAACCCTTGCACCTGAAACTCACGAAGAGGCCATATCTTCAAATCACGAACAAGCAGCTACAGGTCTGGAGCTCTGATACCATGTTAGATTTCCAGAATCTGTTGCTAAACTAAAATACTTCCACAAAAGAGAGAATGATGGCGAGAACGCTTGCTATCAATATGCAAGATTGATTAATGATTGAATTGATACAAATGTACAAGATGAGGCTTGCTTATAAAAGGCAAGCATGCAACAACCAAACCTTATCTTGAGCAAAAAGATAGCTCGATAAGATAAGGATAAGATCCTATAACTTAGGAATTAAAGATTGCCTAAGTAAACTTATGAAGATGTAATTAAATAGTTAATTACACCAACATAATATATAGAAATTACATTATAAAAAATGATATATTTAAAAAAATAATCACTTGTAGCCATCTCATGATCACTCTCCTTCAGGGAAATATTCACACACAGATGTTGAGGTGTGCTCAAGCCCTGTATATACCATCCAAATAGAAATTAGACTATGAATCAATAATTTGGTTTGATTTTTCACTCGAACTAAAATCTATAACAACGAATGTAAATTGAAATTTAGTAATTTGCCTCATACCTCCCTTGTCAGAGCCATCAAGGATTGTATAGCGGATGAAATGTTGATATTCATTGCCCTTGTAACATTTGGAGGTGTTTCCACAACCAACATATGAAAATAAAACAACAAATTATTTAATCTCAAAAAAGTTACAATAGCAATGGACATGTCATGACTTATAGCATATGAGATTTAATGAACAAAATTTTGAGTACTTATTAAACTATATATTTCTGATTATCATGCTTAATATTTACCCTATCCATATCTTGTTCGAAAGGACATGTTTTTAGGCTTTTACCCATAGCAGCAAGCAGTTGAATCGTTTGATTAAATTCTTTCATAGACATGCACGATAATTGTGGTGGCATAGAGAAGGTAGTGCCTCAAAGGAAATGGGGTCTCATGGTGATGGAATGTCATTACAAACAAATGCATGTCATGGCATTCCATCACCATAAGAACACATTTCTTTCAAGATTTTTTTTAAAAAGTTCATTGCCTTCTCTATGACCAGTATTATTGCTTACTATTATGCTTTGATAGATATTTTTCCAAGCATCCATAGTTTGTTGGAAAGCACCTATTTTAGGCTTTTAGCCATAGTAGCAAGGAAGCACAAGTAGTTTGATAAAATTCTTTGGTCCAAATGTATGAAAAATGTGGTATCATAGAAAAGGTGGTGAGCATTTTGAAGAAATGCCTCGAAGAAATGTGGTCTCATGGTGATGGAATGGAATTCCATCACCATGAGACCGCATTTTCTTCGATGCATTTTTTGAAACTACTAACTACCTTGCCTATGTTAATGCTTACTATTATGGTTTCATAGATTTTTTCCAAGCATCCATAGTTTGTCGTGCAAGTGCACCTTTGCAAGCACATGCCTCCATGTGAAGAAATTGCATCACTGGTTATGTTCACTTTCTAAACAACTATATTGTAGTTGAAATTTTTTCATCTATCAACATCCAGTTATTAGTTATGAAATGTGAAGTAATGCTTTGAGTTTGAATGATGTGCAACATAACGTAACCAATGATATGAATATAAACTAAACAAATATATTAAGTATAATTCATTAGTTAAACTCTTTATTCTATTACATGTGTGAAGGTTTGAGTAAATCCACTAGCACTGGGAGGTGTTCCCTCGAAACCTCCAATATTACCCTATTTAACATCCAAAATCACATATTAAAATACCATTCATAAAACATTGCTATTAACATGTAATAAATTTATAATTGTTTACTAGTTACATACCCCACTGATAGGTGTACTGTAGAAATAAGTAGGTGGAGGGCTGATGTATCCAGTCTCAACACTATGACCACCATAAAACTAAATTAGTTAATCTTGCATTTCAAAATCGAGATTTAATAAATTAATTTAAATGAACATGCTAACTTTTACCCAAGTATCAATTCCATACATATCATACAAAATTTCAGCCACCCTCTCCATCTCCATAGCTGCATAAGGATCCTCTACAACAGCCTCCTAAGTGTCAGTGGGGTCATATGAACAAGTTGCCCTACAAGATTGGCACACATGGGTTTGAAGGCCACCACTTGAAGACTCCCCTGGATAGCACTATAGAATGGGGCTAGTATGATGGATGACACTCTAGGTCAAAGTGTTGATCACCTACAATGTCTCTACGTCTGCACTCTCCTTCACAACTGCAACCATAACAACATGCTCATGAGATGGCCTAACAAGAGCCTGTCTCCCTTGCCATGTAGGATTCGACTGTGCATCGGGCCTATCCTGAGCTAACCCCCACCTCTCCCCTAGAAGTCCCTCATATCAAAATAATTTGGTATTTTTTTCAATATGAAATCATTGTATAGTTTCCTAAGAAAATATTGGGGGACTTCACAATTGTTGCACGGTCAGTCATCAAAGACCATGTACCACCAATCATAAAAATGGTTCATAATCTCTTGGTGGTGGTACCAATGAATAGGAAACCTCTTCGCATTGAGGCTAAGATTTTGATTTTTGTGTGGGTCAGTGAATAATGAGCACAAATCACCTTTTGTAATTTTTAAATCCTTTACTTGTTTATATGATAGTTTATCTGCATAATATGCCCTAGCTACTTGCCTCCTATCTTGCCATCTAGTTATTTGTTTGCTAATTGAATCTACATTTTTTAACATATCTTTCACTAAATTTGTGAGGGTCATTCTTTTTGTGGTTGAACCATTTGGATCACTCAACCTACTAATAAAATCCTCAATCTATTTTTTGTTGTTCTCAATCTCACTCATTAAATTTTGTTGAGTGTTAGGAGGGTGTTGAGGGATTGGAGGAGGAGGTTGTTGTTGAGGTTGATTTTCTTGTTGAGGATTTTGTTCTTCAGGATTTGGTTGCTCTTCTTCTTGAGGATTTTGTGGGTTTGCAGGTTCATTTGTATCTCCTACAAATTCAAAAATTTATATATCAAATTTAACCTAAAACTAACAAAATCAACCTAAAACTAAGAAATTCAAAACAAACAACAAACAATACTTACCTATCCCACCTCTTCGTCATTGTGGCACCATCCTCGCAAAGAAATAGCAACTCTTGTTGAATATTTGTGCTCAATACCTCGTCCTAGAACATGAGCACGAAAGTTGGGTGTTTTGGCTGTGGGTAGAAGAAGAAAACAATCAAAATGAAAATGAAGACTTTCACTTTTTTTTTTCTTTTAATGTGCTATAACGCAAGTGCGTTATAACGTGCTCATGTTATAGCATTTTGAAACTTTTTTTATAAAGTGGCCACAAAATTGCTACCCAACTTCATGCACCCGCCCATATATATGTAACATGTTATCAATCATAGCACAACCATTATAAAGTCATTATACATTCAAGTTTTAAGTTTCAAAATAGGAAACCATGCACACAACAAACAAAATATGTCGAATATATATTTTTATATGTAAAAGTGTAAAGTAATTGTGTATGTACATATACAAATTTGGCATATGTGCCAACTCAGAATAATATTCACAAAATGTGGCATATACCATCTCATTGTCTCTATATACAATGTATATATCAAATGGCTATGCCATGTCAAGAAAATCCTAATTTTGTGGTGGATCACCAAAACACAACCTCTTCATGCCACTTAATGGATGAGAACATGCTCGCACAAAAACAATTTGAAACAAAAATTATATTAATTAGCTATCAATGGTAAATAACTTAGACTACTAAATAGAAACTTATGCACTATTTTTTATTTTTCAAAGTAACATCTAATCACTATACTAAAATATAAACTAAAGTCAAATTCAACTCTTCATTACCTCACACATTTTTTCTCTGGATAACATACATTCATCAAATGATGGTTCCTTAGGATGCTTAGGATTCCTACCATATTGTTTTAGTCTTGGATCCACTAATGTGCATGGGGGCATACTCTACAAGAAGAAAAATAAAAATGATAAAATTAATATATAATTTTTCTGACAAAAAAATATAAACTAACATATATTTGCATATATATCTACAAACTTATATATCTATTAGATAAAAACTATATGCCCAAATCAATGATGCATCTGATATTGATTGAGAAGAACTCATCATAGTAAAAGAGTCACATTAGTCACATCTATAGTAGATTACAAAAGTAAAATAAGATCAAGATATAAATTAGTATGTATTTAATTAATAACGATTTAAATGAAATGAATACAATAAAAATGTTTTACGTGTACAAAAAATTATACCAATGTGTGTAAGCCAAATTCAATGGTTGAAAGATTTCCATGTTGCACATCTCTAATTTCTTCCTCTATCACCAACTGTTCAATCCCACTTCAAAATACATTAGTAACATGTACTATTTGTTATAATAATTTTAAATGAAATTCACTATGGAATAAGTTTAAGTTTTACCTTTACAAAAGATTCCTCTTGCTACACCTGATCTCAAATGGTGGATGACACTGCATTTTTTCATCCCTTGTATGTCTCCACTCCATTTGTAGTATGCATTGGTGCCTCATCTCCTCCAAGAGGCTCATCATGTGGCTCATACTTAGATGTGTCTAGGGGAGGCTCATCCATATCTCCCATAGGACCTAGACATGTATTCTTGCATGTAATACACTTATGAGGCACACAAATATGCTTGGATGATGATGTTGCACTAGCATCAATTAAAGCACAAGGAGCATCACTATCAAGTAGTTGGGTGAATTGTGATGAATGTGTAATCAAATGGTTGATCAAAGAGTGTATGGACAAGAGACTATGATGGGTCACATCGACAATAAGATTTGGATGGGGTGCTATAGGTGGGGGAGGAAGAGAAGGAGGGGGAACATAGGGACCTTGCATCATATACATTGCCCCAGGTCTATCTTGGGGCATTCCCATACCCACTCTTTGAAAATTCCTGAAATCAAAATAGTTGGCATGTCTTCCTCAAATAAATTTTGTGCATATAATTTGTAGAGAAAATATAGAGGGGCATTGAGATTGTTGTTGAGTGGTTTATCAAACACCATCCACTAATGTTCCCAAAAGTTTGCAACTATGCCCTAATGGGTACACCATTTTATGAAATTTTTTGGTTTGTGTAAAACATGTCTTTTTCTTGGGTTCACAAAATGTTGGGCTAAATTGGCTTTAGATATTTCTAATTTTTAACATTTGTCATCATACCCCAAACCATTTGCATATTCCAACCTCTTCACATCTCTCCACTCTTGAAATGAAAAATGCTTCCTAGTGATGTCCCTAACATGACTGATTATGGCTTATATGTTTGGTGTGGTTGATCACAAATGTTGGTGAGTATAGTAGATATCTCTCAATAATATTTCTCAATTTAGTAATATTTATTTCAATTACATCCTAAATTGAAGGAGGGTTTGCTGGAGGAAGGTTTGGTGGAGGGTTTCCTAAATCTTGTGCCATTTAAATCATGTTATAAATTATAATTTTAGAAACTAACCTAATTTCCTATTAATTCCTAAAATCTCTATTAAAAAACCTAACATATTTGTTAAAAAACATATAAAACAATTAAAAAAATCAAAAAAATGCATTTTAACATACCTCTTGATGTTTTTTTCTGATAAATTTGAAAGCAAGCAATGGAAATTGGTTTTGGAGGCAAAAATAGATATCAATTTTCTCATATATCTATTTTAGTTCTTTTCCCACGATCAATCACTATGAAAATGAGTTTAACATTATTTTTTTATTTATACAATAAAAATGAATATCTATTTTTAAGAACTTTCTTAGAGCACTTTAATTTTTTAAAATATGACATGATATTTAGTATTAATATATTATATATTAATGATAATAATCTAATGTTTTTTTTGATAAATTTGTGGATTCAAAATAGATATCATATACATAAACATAACATATTATATATTATAAATATTAATACAGTATATAATATTAATATATTAAATATAATATATAATATATAATATGTATATAATAAAAAATAGTATATATATGTTTCAGAGAGCACTTTAATTTTTTAAATATGACATGATATTTAATATTAATATATAGTAATGATAATAACATAATAATATATTATATATAATAATAATATTTGTTAATAATATAATATATTAATATTAATAATAATATAATATATATAATACTAATATATAATATATATAACATATGCAATAATATATTATATTTATAATATATATAATTATATGTATAATATATATAATTATATGTATAATATATATATATATATATATATTATATTATTATATTATATACATGTTCTCAATCTCAAAAAAATTGTAAGTAATAACATATATCTAATTTATAAAATAGACATCCAATTTTAAGGGTAAGTAATGGATATCCGTTATTTATAAGTTGGATATCCATTATTAAAAAATATCTCCTTTTAGAAAAGTGGATGTCCATTAAAAATGGATATCTTTTTTGTTTTGGTGTTTACCTTAGAAAAATGTACTTTTTACCAACCCAACCAAAGAGTCAAACACATGAATTCCACAATTCTCACTTCCTCATGTCACATTTTTTTTGTTGCATCACCATTGTTTGGCCCCCCATGATCCTACATAGACCCACACATAAAATTTGACATGATGTTAGGATCTTGATCTTTGCTAATAATTATTGATAATGCTACCCTTGAATGCTCTTGACAATAATATTTTCTCAATAGGATTGCTTCATAAAGTGTGTCCCCTTTTTCAAATGATAAAAGACTGTATTTATAGTTGTTTATCCAATTTCCTAAAAATTAAATTCCAAAAGCCGACAATTACAATTTGAATCTTGAATGTTAAATTGCTTCCAAAAACATATTTTAAAATAGGTCATGGCTCATAAACGGGACCCATTCACCCATGGTTGAATGGGTTGTGGCCTATATCTCTAGGACACACATGATCCAAGGCAATTTAAACATTAAACACATTTATTTAATGTTGGTTCTCCTTTTAGAAAATAGTAATAATAAAGCTTTGGAATGCATAATTTGGTAAATTAGAAGCTTAATTAAGTCCAATAATTTAAGGGACCCAAACATAGTGTGAAACTATAAAGGTATAGAATTTTCTACACTACATATAGTATGGAGAAATGAAGATTTGAAGACGTATAATACATCCATTATCACACACACACTATTCCCTTAAAACCAAGAGTGAAACCATTTTGAAAAAATAAAATACTAGTTAATGCACATTGGAACATCTAATTTTTCAAGAAATGAAAAACTATTATCATCTAGAATAATCTTCCCAGACAAACACTCAAAATGGGTAGCAAATCTATTGCATGTTACAAAAATGAGTGAATAAATTATATTATGTTGACTTTACAAACCTTAATAAGACTTCTAAGAAAGATAAGTATCCATTACCTTCATTAGATGATTCTTGAATATTGTGAATGGATTACAAATGATATCCTTTTTGGATGGTTATTCAAGTTACAAATAGGTCACGATGAATCACAAAAATAGGTTCAAGATAACTTTCACCACTAAGTGGTGAACCTTTGCTTATCAAAGGATGTAATTTGGACTAATCAATGTAGGTTTTGTGTTTTAGATATTATTGGATATTACATTAAAATACTTGATAGGTAAATACATCAAAATATACATGGATGACCTAATGATATTCTCGAAGAATAGGGGAAATCATATGGAATATTTGAGAAAATTATTATAGAAATGTTAGGACCATAGGATATCTTTGAATCCTAAGAAGTGCATATTCAAGGTCACATAAGGAAAATTTCTTGGTCATATCGTCTCAAAATGGAATTTCCATTTATTTGGAAAAAAATGATGCAATCGTAAAGTTACAATTGCTTTCTAGTAAAAAGGAGTTGAAAGTATATTTGGTAAGATCAATTTTGTTAGGAAATTCATCACTAGCTTTGTAAAGATATTTAGGCCCCTAAATGTGATACTAAATAAAGATACCAAGATTGAAGAGATACATAACTCAAAAAATAAAATTAAAAGGGAAATATCTAATGCTTTAGTTCTAACTAGTCTAGAATATACCAAGCCATTTTTATATTTACTCCTTTGCCTTAAATCATACATGTGAAACTATTCTTACTTAGATGAATGATTCTAAATAAGAAAAAACCCATTTCTTTTATCAGTGTTTCATTTAAATATGCAAACTTGAAGTGCCTAAATGTGGAGAAATAATGGTAAGGGCAATTAAGAAATTTAGACAAATGTTATATTTTAAGAAGTCGAGTTTTTTTATAATAAAAAAGTACATAAAGATCACAAAATTGAAATTGATGAAAAAATGGTTAAGGGGTTTGACTATTCACAAACTTTATCCTTATCACAAATTCCTTCCTCTTAGGCAATAGTTAAAAAATATCCAAGAAAAAGAGGAAGAAAGTCTAAGGTTGCCAAGCTAAAGGAAGAGATTTATGTAGGGGTACAAACCACATTGGATGGAAGCATCTCAGTGAACAAGAGGCCAAGGAGAGCATGTTTCTATCCTTGGTCAGAATGACAGTGATCTCCTATAATTTCAAAGGCATTAATGCCTCTAAGAAGCGGGCTCAAGTCAAGCGTCAGCTGGACACTTGTGGGGAAAATTTAGTATTGTTATATAGGAGACCAAAACATATCAAGAAATGTATGAAGCATCAATGTTGAAATGGGTAGAATGGAAATTAGCACATGTGTACCTAGTCAAGGAGCTTCGAGTGGATTAGTTACATTGTGGAATCCAAGAATGGTGACTGTTGATGCAAGCAATAGTTTCAACAATTGGAAGTTAATGAGGGTAGTAAGCTTTGATCAAAAATTTTGGCTACTAAATATATATGGGCTGACATCTACCCATGATAAGAAGAAGCTATGGGATGTTCTAAAAAATGTTCTTCAAGGCCTTGGAAATGAAAAAGTGATATTGGTAGGTGATTTTAATATGATATTGTCATTACAAGAGAAACAAGGAGGGATATGTTCGCCATATAAAACAATGAAAGATTTTAGTTTTTTCATTACAAAAAATGCTTTGAAGGATATTTTACCTATGAAGAGTAACTTCATCTGGAAAAATTGAAGGAAAAAATTTATGCAGATTACAAAGAATTTAGACAGATTCCTAGCATCACAAAACTAGTTTTTAGGGGCATATAATTTGGTCTCAGAGATATTTCCTTTTGTAGGATTATATCAATGCAATATCATTAACCATATCATGATTAAATTCTATGGCAAAGCACAGGCCTTCCTTTAAATTTGAGAACATGTGGTTTAGACACCCACATTTTCTTCCTCTCCATCAACAATGGTGGGTTAGTGTACCCTACTAGAAGGGTACAAAAATGTTTCAGTTTTAAAAAAAACTATAGTATGGTAAAAAGAAAATAACAATATGGAATGTTCAAGTTTTTAAAAACATCTTTGTACAGAAAGAGGAGGTAGCAAAAGAATTAACATAAATACATGAACACATAATACAACATGGTCTTAGATTCAATTACATATGTAAAACAAATTTTTTTGCAACTATTGTGGGAGGAGTTAGGCAAGACAAAAGAAATCTAGGGAATTATGATTAAAGGAAGGGGATTGCAACACAAAATTGTTTCATGCATCTCTTCAATTAAAAAGAGTCACACAAACAGTGTTTTTAATTAAATATGTTTCAACAGGAATTTTGATTACAAATGCAAAGGAGATTCAGGAAGAAGGGGTCAAATTTCTTTAAAATATTCTCACTCCATCAAGAGACAGATCAAATCAGATAAATTAGGATGAGCAAGTGTTATTGGATGTGATACCAAATCTCATTTCTTGAGAATAAAATGAGAGCTTGATGAAACCTTTTACCTTAGAAGAAAAGAAAAAAATATTTTCATTATCATCAAATAAGGCTTTAGGGTCTACTAGTTTTAGAGCCTATTTCTTTCAAAAGTGTTGGGATGTGTTGGGTTTTGACTTGCTTTTAGCCTTGGAAGAATCACAAAAATTTGGAACAATATTGAAACACTTTAATGTCACAAACATTGTAATTTTTCCAAAGACAAAGGAGTCGAAAACTTTTGCAGAGTTTAGACCCATCTCATTATGTAATACAATCTACAAGATCTTCACAAAGGAAATATATCTTAGACTGTAGAATCTCCTCCCCAAAATTATCTCACAAGAGAAAGGGGGCTTGTACTAGGCATATAAATGGTTGAAGGATCCTTGGTTGCACATGAAGTGCTTCATATCTAATCATCTAGATCATCTTTCATTATAAAACTAGACATGATGAAAGCATACAATAGAGTTGATTGGAGTTTCTTAATGAAAGTATTGGAAGATTTTGGTTTTGACAATAAGTGGTGTATGTGGATTTTTTCTTGCTTATCAGGAGCAAAAATTTTAGTTATAATAAATGGGTCACTTTCAGGATTCTTCAGTGCCACACAGGGGGTAAGGAAAGGGGACCCCAATTCTCCTTTTCTCTTCATAATTATGGTTGAGGTGTTGAGTTGAACAATAAAGGCAAGGAATAATCAAGGTTTGTGGCAAGGCATCCACACTCCCCAATCAGATATTTTAGTAACACACTCTCTCTTTGTTGATGATACTTTATTATTTGGAAAAGCGAGACTTATAGAGGCCAAACAAATAAAGTTGATTCTAGACATGTATTCTTCAGTATTAGATTAGAAAATAAATGCACACAACTCTAATATTTATGTCTTTAATTCCAAGTTAGGTATCAAAACAAAAATTGTAAAGACTTTAGGCTTTCAGTTGGTAGAACTGCCATGTACATATCTAGGGATTCCATTCTTTATGGGAACAAATAAAATTTCTTACTAGACCAAAGTTATAGAAAGGATTAAGTCTAGAATTTCATCTTGGAAAGGTAGATAGTTATCATTTTCTAGTCGTATTTTTTTGGTAAAGACTGTTTTAGTAGCGATTTCAAATTATTTCATTATAGTTCTCAAGGCTCCAAAATCAATTTTTGTTAAGATGGAGAAGATTATAAGCAATTTTTTATGGAAAGGGAACATGAACGATAGGAAAAAAGTTCCTTTAATCTCCTTAGATAGTATGTCCTATGATAGGTTCAAGGGTAGGGAAAACATTCATAATATCTCCAAATGTAATAGGTCCTTTGGGAGAAAATTGATATGGCAAATGTTCACCAAACTAGATTTAAAATGGTGTAGGATAATGCAAGCCAAATATTTATACAGTGAAAATCTGGCAAGAATATTCACTATATCCAATCCTCCTAATGATTCAACCATGTGGAGCTTTATGGTCTCATGTAGGGAAATTGTTGCTTCATACATCTCCTAAGAAGTGCATAAAGGAGAAGAAGTTCACCTCTAGGATGATTCTTGGAATAGATATCCTCCTCTAAAGGGAATTCAAGAATTACAATCAACCATACCAGTGTTATCACATTTATGGGGCACTAGACTAATTGATTGTCTGCTTAGTAGATGAAGTAACTATAAAGTAAAATGGAAGGATATTTTGGAAATACAAATAATAGTAGCATAAGAGGACTTGATTCAACAAATTCTAGTAGAGAGACTAGTGTTCCTAACAGGGAAACCTGATCAAATCATATGGGTACCATCCAACAATGGGTGTTATTCAGTGAGGTAGGGGTATAAAGCTCTTCTTAACAAAGATTTTCAACTACAATCCCAAAGAGCTTACTCATTCTATTGGAACAACAGGATTATGCCAAAAGCAGGTAGTTTCACATGGTTAGTATTACGAAAAAAAGTGCTCACAAGTGATAGGCTAGCCAAACTAAGTCTTTCTGAGCCTTTCAATGTGTTTTATGTGGGGAAGATTTTGAATATGTTGATCACTTATTTTACAATGCTCATATGCTCAGCTCTGTTGGAAGTCCATACTGCAAAAATTAAGTTTTTTTGCCCCTTTACCAAAAAAAATTTGGGACATTTTTTTAGCTTGGTCGGTGTTATATAAATAAATTATTTATTTGAATGCATTTGGTGTTTAATTCCAATGGTAGTAATTTGGTCTATCTGGTGGGAATGAAATAAGTGTATTCTTAGAAAAGTATCTTTCTCAATGCAAAATGTTCAAGATATAATCAAAAAGTTAGACACAGAAGTAGCCAATGCATATGTTCAAAACCATAAAGGTGTTAGTTCTCTCTTCACATCATGGGATGATAGTATCCCAAAGAATTGGAAAGGTATAGTTTTACCTTTCAAAGGTAGTTTGAAACAAGCTCATAAGTCAAGGATTGATAGGAACTTAGTTAAATGGTAGCTACCAATCCCAAACTTCTTTAAGTTAAATTTTCATGATGCCTTGAGAGGGAACCTAGGCATTTTAGGTGCAAGGGTGTGTATTTGGGAGTCCTATGGTGTGTTAAAAGAAACCAAGTAAATTTCCCTTCCATTTGGAATGAATAATGTAGCAGAATCAATGGTAGTTCTTCATGGTTTAGAGCTTGCTAGGAACCTAGGCATATCTCAAATCCATGTTGAAGGTAATTCGTTAATAATCATAAATGCATGTAAGGAGAGAATTTTTCACAATTGACATTTAAAATTTATTATGAAAAATGTTTGGGCACTATTAGACAAGTTCCACTCTTTCCAGATTTCACACATACCATGAAGGGAATATGCTAGCAGATTAGCTTGTAAATATGGGATGTCAAAAACAAGAAGTGACCATTTTAGACGATGGAGTTATGTTTGATGCAATCCCAAACCTAGCCGAGGTTGTAGTGAAAGAATTGGTGAAATGTTAAAATTAGAAAGTCAAGCTTCTTCAAAAAATAGTCACATGGGTGTAGTTATCAAGCATCATAGATATCACTTAACTTATACCTAAGAAATGCCTTAGAAAGTTGAATAAAGTTGGGCATCAAACTCTTGGAGATCGAAGTTTAGTTTTTTGGCTTTCACAGAAGAGAAGGTAGAAAGAAGAAGAGAAACATGAACCCCGACAAGACTAAAGTTCAGAGTCTCAGAGATTGGGCTTTCAGAGATTGGGCATCAGGCTTTCGAAGATTGAAGGTCAGCTTGTTGACTTTCACAGAAGAAAAGGTAGGAAAAGGAAGAAGATAATCCCAAACCCCAACAAGACTAAAGGTAATTAGGGCTTCTCAATTCGAATTTTCACCTCCAAACTTCAACATATTTTAGTCAAAATTTGGTTGAGTTCATAGGCAACAAAAGTTAGAAAGTTGAAAAAAACTACTCGCATTAGGCTTTCAGAGATTAGAGATTAGCTTGTTGGGTTTCATAGAAGTGAAGGAAGGATAAGGTAGAAGAGAAACCCGATTCCTAACAATTTTAATGGCATGACAGGCTTCTCAGACCCGACTTTCAGAGAGCGAAGTCCAGCTTGTTTTCTTTAACAAAAAGTGAAGGAAGGATAAGGTAGATGAGAAACTTGATTCCCAAAAAGTCAAAAGGAAAGTCAAACTTCTTAGTGATTAAAGGCAAGTCAGGATTTTAAATTTAGAGTTTCACCTAGCAACTTAACATATTTTCAATCAAGGCTTGGCTAATTTCATGGGAAATGTAAGTCAGACATCGAAGATATGTCTTACATCGGAGATCAGATTCCAACTTGTTTGCTTCCACATAAGTGAAGGAAGGATAAGATAGAAGAGAAACTCAATCCTCAACAAGTCTAAAGGCATGTCAGGATTCTCTGTTTGGGGTTCCACCTTAAAATTTACCAAGTGTAATGGGTTTCTCAGTGATTAAAGGCGTGTCAAGCTTCTTAGTTCAGAGTGTCACCTAGTAGCTTCAACATATTTTCAATCAAAAATTTCCAAAGCTCACTGGAAACAAAAATAGGAAATATTATCATGTAAATATTCTAGCTGGATCAAAAGCATGAATTAGGTTGTCTTGGGAACTTTTGTAATTACTTACTTTTATTATTAATATATATAGGCTATTAGCCTTTTTTCAAAAAAGAAGAAGTCAAGTGATTGTTGTGGTACCTAATTCAATTGTGAAGACATTGTTGAAACAAAATGAACCTGGAGAAAGGAAAGAAAAATGGATCACTACTCTTTAAGAATTTGGCATGGAAATAACTCCAATTAAATTGGTAAGAGGTCAAACTTTGACAAAACATATTTTTAATATAGATCAAACCTAACAAGTCACTAATATATTACATAAATGATCTTTAAGGAGGATTGGTATGTTGATATTGTTCATTATTTATTGAATAACAAGTGTCCTTTAAATTTAAGAGCCTCACAAAAAAAAGCCCCAAAACTAAAAAGAAAAAATATATGATAAAAGGAGGGTGTGCTCTTCTAGAAGAATCATAAAGGATTTTATTTGAGATACCTAAAGCACTCTAAAATGGATCAAGTACTAAAACAATTTCATGATAAATTTGGAACAACCCATGAATCATATATGAAAAACATAGATTTTAAGGGTTGGATATCATTGGTCCACCATATTTAAGGATACTCAAAATCATATGAAGTATTTCTATACTTTCCAATTTGCTTCAACTGAAAGAAGAAATTAAACTCAACCACAACAACATGTAATGGAATTGTGTCCATTTACACAATGGCATTCAGGCTTCATTGGTCCAATCAATCTAGCATCATCACTTGTACACAAGCGCATACTAATAAAAACTAATTATTGTATGAGATGGAAAGAGGTTACTTGTAGAAATTAATGTACTACAAATATGGTAATCAAGTTCTTGGAGGAGAATATCATAACTAGGTTTGGGATGCACCATATTATCTAGTATGTGGCAATGGTAATACTAAGTTATCGTCTTTGAAGTTTTCTAATTGGGAATTTGAAAATGGCATAATATTAAAAAATTCCTCCAATTATCATCCACAAGGTAATGGCCTTGTTGAATCTACTAACAAAAATATGTTAGAAATAATCAAGAAGTTGATAGAAAAGAACCCAAAAGAGTGGCATGCATTGTTAAAATTTTCCCTATGGGTAGATAAGAGTAGACTAAAATCATCCTTAGGAACTTCTCCCTATCATCTAGTATATGTATTGGATCCCATCTTCTCAGTTAACCTTAAGATTCCTACATGACAATTCATTCAAGAATGCTTAGGAATTGATGAGAAAATTGAAGTTGGGTTGCTCCAACTTCTTCGTTTGGAAGAGAAATTAGATAGAGATATCAAACACTTTGTTAATAATCAATCAATAGTCAAAATACGGTTTGATAAATGATTCAAAATTAAATCCTTTAAGAAATTATACCTATTTTTTTGTTGGGACAAAACACATGATAAGAAAGGTGAACACAAAAAAATTGACAAACTTTGGATAGTTCCTTTTCAAATCTTTGAAATATTAGGAGATAATACGTACAAGTTGAAAACATTGATAGGTGAGGATGTTCCTCTTCTATTTAATGGTTAATTCTCAAAGAATAATTTTAAGGTTTAGGAATCCAAAAAATCCCTTGTATATAATTTTCCTACTTCTTTTGTACATAGTTTGTTGTTTTGCTTTGTTTTGTTTGCTTTCTTTCTTTATTTTTCCTTTGTGTGTTGGGGATCCTCCTTTTTCTAAAAAAAATGGAATATGGAAAACTATAATCTTCTTAAAGCAGCAAGGTTCTCATGAATCTTATAAATAAAGATTAGTTTCTATATAGGGTTGTAAGTTTACCTTGATTCAAGTTTGCTTGTCATGCCCCATGAAGGTATAATTTATCATAAAATAACATGTCAAAACATTTCTAGTTTTCTTAATTTTGTTGAGATTAAAAAATGTTTATATTAAGTGAAAATCTAAAGGTTGCCTTTGCTACCACTATGATTCTCAACCTAAAACAAGCTTCATTTCTTGCAAGATTTTAACATATATTTATAAGTTTTATCATTAGTTTTTTAATAAGTTTGATTCACATTTATTTAATTGTGGCTTTTATATTTAATATTTCATTATCTTACATCATAAATTTAAATATATATTTTTACATTATAATTCATATTATATGCTTTGTAATGTAATCCCATTTTTTTTTAATGTTTTTCTTTCTATGCATATATTTTTTTATTGTACATAGTATATTAACAATTTTTTACTTCGTTTTTATCATAAATTAGTAAGTTATTTTACTTTCTAGTTAATAGTATTTTGCACTTTCTTATATTCATATTCTCCCTCTATTTCATTTTAGTATAATTTTTGACATAATTCATATAATATGCATATAGATTTACTTCTTTTTGGTTCTCTCTTTTTAGTTTCTTGGTCCTTTGCAATTGCTCTCTCTTATTAGGCCATTTTTTTACCTGTCTTTTTTATTATTCCCTTGTTTTTGCTTTCTAGCTCTATGGTCATTGTGGTCAATTAATCCACCTTAGTGCTATGTTTGTTGTGTCAACCTCTCTCACCTCCCTCCATCCTTTTTATGCAATTCTTCGTCAGGAACTTTTCATTGTATTCCTTATGCTAGATCTACTATCCTGATGATGGATCATGGAGTGTGATTTGAAACATTGATGCAAAAATACTAACACAACCTAATCTAGAAACATTTAGAGATAATGAATATTATCTCAATAGTTAGTGACATTCTTGTAAAATAAAAATCATCAAATGCCATTCTCATCCCTTCCTTATGACACATGTACACCTACAAAAGCATGAATATTGTCCTATTTCTTATAATCAATAAAGTGTTTAAAACACCCCTTCTTATCGAGTCTTATATGATTATTATGAATGTTTTGTGTCCTCTTTGGGTTGTTATTTTCTCTATCCTATTTCTAGTAACTCAAAATGATAGCATAGGATCTTATCTATTGTTAATTGTAGTCACTAAATGTATTGTTCTCTTCCTTGTCTCTTCAAAAAAAATCTACAGGGTAGTGCAAAGCTTAACATCTATTGATTGTTTAAGTGAAGGGTTATTATAACCTAAGGAAATGAAGGAATGCATAGGCATGTCTTGTAATTTACTTTGGTGAACTTTAGTGAAGGAAGGATGTGGGTAGTAAATGTGTATTCTAATTATCACATTTTTATGATGTTATTAAGGTGTCTTATACTCTTATTTAAGTGGATCTATGCATTATTTTTGTTTTAGATCAAGAACAAAATTAGATATGATGTATTTCATCCCTTATAACAAACCCTAAGAACATTAAAACATAAATTAGCTTAATGAACTTCTTCTTAAATCTCTACTAAAATCTCTGCTAATCCCATAAACATTAATACATACATTAAACTAATCACTATTATACAGCAACCAAAGGTTCGTAACCAAACATATATATCACAGTTAGTAAATTTATTTAAATGTAGTAAACTCAGAGTAGCTAATGTCTCCCGACATTGCTCATTATTGAAACTATTAATCCATAAGCAGTGAGAGTGGTATTTAACAAATAGCTTTGGTTTTGCGGGGGGAATTAAGATCCTTCAACTTCTTCCTAGTTAAAACCCCGTGGCCATGCACATTTGCAGCACCAGCAACATTAGCCCCCCTCTTCTCTCGTTTGAATGGTACAGAGTCCAGTTCATTCAAAACTGTACGGATATCTTGTACGAGCCTGTCAGCCATGCTTCTGCTGAAGTCCTCTCGTATAACCACACGCAGAAGGGTTATGTGCTGAGCATCTGGAGCCATATTATACGCAGGCACCACCCACTTAAACCTTCTCAGATGTTCTGAAATATCATGTTCATTGTACTTGAGCTTATCCATGAGGGAGAAGGCAACTAGAGGTACACCCTCCTCTTTTGACAGTATATTGAATCGCCCTGTACTTGTAAGGCTATCACGTAAATATTTGGCATTTGTCCTGCAGTTTTCCATGATTCTCTTGTATCCCTGCAGCAGTTGTACAGTTGGGTTTTTGTCAATTGGTTCTTTCAAACACAAACTAAAGATTAATTAAACTATTTATTTCTTACCTCAAAGCCAAGGCGGATGAGTTGGTAGTACTGAGCAATGACTTGACTTGCACCTGCATTAAATTGGGCCAAAATCAAACCCCCCCTGAAGAATTAATCTATCAATATTCTGTATTTACCCTTTTCATTAATGATAAAATACAATGAGTTTCTTCTCAGTTTTATAGATATTGGAGATCTTGGCGAATCCATAGAACCCAGTTAAATTACTTTATCAGGTTTTAACCTTTGATGTATACTACTATTCAAAAGTGGCTGCCTGAACTTTTTCAGCGGTTCTCTTAAAAGTTGAAACAATGCATTACATGATTCATTCATTCAGGCAATAAACGGTACATCAGCTACAGAATTCATGTAATAAATTATATTATAACTTGCTCTGCCTCATAAATCTTGTTGAGATAAATTATATTTCTACTTCCCCTGTACCACAGGTCCTAGTGGGTCTATCTGAAAAAGAACATAAAATGCTTATTCTATTTCATTCTGAAGAAAATCACCTACCTTTAGAGAAATTGAGAGTGAAAGTTGGTTGATCAGCTCCAAGATAATTGATATGAAAAATAAGTTCTTCTGGAAGGTCTTCCTTGCCACGCCAAACAACCCATCCAATTCCAGCATAAACAAGTCCATATTTGTGCCCACTCACATTTATGCTCCTCACCAATGGCAGCCTAAAGTCCCACTCCAAATTTGGATACAGAAATGGTGCAATGAACCCACCACTTGCAGCATCAACATGTATTGGAGTATCCCACCTAAACATTCACATAATCACATTTCTGAGCAATACTCAAATTACTTCAACCACAATAAATTTCCTGGATAAATTTAGAAAACGACTAATTTGAGTTAGCTCATACTTTGTTTTGTTGTTCTTCTCCATCAAAAGGTCATTAAGCAGTTTCACATCCTCAAATTCGCCATTATAAGTAGACCCTAAAATGGCAGCAACACAAATGGTGTTTTCATCTACCAATTCTACAGCTTTTCGAGGGTCCATAACATAATATCCTTCTGTCAGCTTCACCTCTTTTAGTTCTACCTCAAAATACCGAGCAAACTTCTCCCAACAGACCTGACAAACAATGCCATAAACAACATCAATTACCATTACCAAAAAATGCAGAGCACAGCTAATCATTTTTAGATTGCAGGAAAACAGAGAAAAAACAATTAGTTAAAAGTTGAAACCTGGACATTGGAACCAGTCACAATATTGGGCTTGTCATAAGGCTTCCCTTGGGCTTTCCTCTTGTTTTGCCACTTGCGCTTGAATGCAAGGCCAGCAAGCATTATAGCCTCTGAAGATCCCACAGTCCCAACACCAATAGCTTGGTCTTTATCAGAAATAGGCGCACGGAACATTCGAGCTATTATATTCACACACCGGTTCTAAAGTTCCAATTCACAAAACAAATTAAACACCATCCCATCTCCACATCAATTCTATCCTCATACTGACATACAGTCAATCCAAAGAGATTACCCAGATTATATTTACAATAAAACAGAACACTTCTTTTCTGAAAATACAAAGACAGTTTAAAAGAGATCTATGAAGATAAAATTTATAATGACTTTCTCCAAACCATTCATGAACCCCTTTTCATCACAACTATTTAATTTTCCGATGTAAATAACTAATCAAGTAACAATACATCCTTGTTGAATTGAAAATAAACAATGACCTGAAGCTCAGTGGTGACAGGGTACTCATCCATATCAACATAGTTCTTATTGATAGCTTCCATTATCAACTTATTGCACTCAGGCTCCATCCAAGTTGTGACAAAAGAGGCCAAATTAAGCCTCGGATTGCTATCAAGCATAAGCTCATCACTGATGATCTGATATGCAGCCTCCTTTGGAATTGATTTCTCAGGAAGCTCAAACCTGCAAATTAATTCAATAAAAGACCTTAAAATAACTTGAATTCAAACTAGGTGTGACATATTTTGATATCCAGCCATTTTCTGAAAGAAAAACAATGCATACATACTTTGGTAGAGAATTCTGAAGATAACGGGAGGCAAACATAGAATCAATCTCACCATCTGGACAGCTTGTAGTTTCAGTGAGCGCCATTTTGTCACAATCAAAATGTATTCTATAAATTTAGAATGAAAAATATGTTTCTTGCAGCGAGGCTCAAACCAGAATTAAGCCTTCAAAATGTCTCCATTATTACGTTAGTTTATTTTAACAATTTATAGTGTCGAAAGGTCAGGGACTCTCGTATTATTCTATATTCTTACCTTGGGGACTCCTGGATTCTGTTATTCTTAGCTTAAAGAGTTGTAAATTGTATTATTCTAGAGGACCCTCCATTGTCTCCACGTTCTCCCTTCGTACTTCTTTAGATTGTGTGGCAATTCTAAGGGCATCTTGCATACCCAAAACAAATCCGTCTTTCTTGTCCTAGAGGTAAAGAATTGTATACGGACTCTATTGGATCATGATAAATAATTAGAGAGAAACCTAGGGCTGAAATATGGAAGCCACTGTCTAGGATGCTAGTGTGATGCACAAACATTTGTGTGATGTCTTGTTAATTATACATCATGATGTAACACATAGCTATGATAAAAAATGTCTCCTCCCACAAAGTTCACAACCAACTATACAATAGATAACAAGGATAACAAAGTAACAATCCAAATAATTCAAATTGATATGTAAATGAAGAAATTTAATCAAATCTATATATTTTAAAAAGGAAAAGGAAATAGAAATGACAAGAGAAGGAAAAATAAATGAAGACCTTTGCACGGTTGAATATTTCCCAAAACTTGCAATTAAGGACAAGGAATATGGTCTAGGTTGCTTGGGAGCTTGCCTTTAGGTCAAGCCCTATTTTGGTTTGTTGACCTCCATGAGCAACCAAGATATAACATGAATAAAAAGTGTGTGCTCTTAGCCAATATGTATCTAGGACTGAGAATAATGAGAATGAATAAAATCTATGAGCATTAAATCGTTGGTCTATGGGAAATAGCACCATAGTGTATGTGACATTTAATAAAAGGAGAGGAATCGATAGTCATCAAGATATATGTAACAACTCGTTAGGTTGTAGTGTTTTTTTATAATATTTTTTTACAAGTTTTTTTTTCATTTATATCCTCAAGAAATGGTACTTAATAATTCATTTGTCTATGCAAGATAGACATTCATCTATCCATTCATGACATGTATTTATTTGTTTGGATACATGAAAGGTATTCTTCTATTCATACAAGATAGGTATTCTTTCTTTAGCTAGAAGTTTTGACTCATTGAGATAATTTACATCTCAAGTCTTCTCGATAGACTACTTTTCCCTATTGGAAAAACACTAGAGTCACCATCTATCAAGTCTTTTAAAAATCTTTGCATGTCACCTCAAAATTTAGCACAAAGCCTCAAGGATACAAAAAGTTCAACCAAATTCGTTTTGAGTATACAATGAATCTTAATTTTATGTTTTAATTTCTTTAAATATGTTAACACTAGAGTTATTCTATCCAATTTTAGAAAGTACCAACCACACTTCAAAAAACCTTACTACTTGGAACCTCCTTTGTTTACTCAAACTGCCTACGTACTCATATCCATGAGATCAAGGTGTAACATATTTAGTTTACTTTTTGTCTAATTTTTGATGTGAATTGTAAAGAGTGGGTACATATGCCATTTTTAGGGCCCCTTTTCCCTAGACAATTCCTCTTCAAATACTACCCACTAAAGGAAGCATTGATTCATTAAATTCTTTATTGAAAATTTAGATAAAATATTGTAACTATTTTATCCTAAGTACATGTACACCTAATCTTGAGTAAATTTTTTATTTAAAATCCTATGATAATGATCTACTTCATACTAACTATCATTATTTTATTATCCAAAGAAGATTTCCTATTCACTCAAATCTAAATAAAAAAAAGTGTCCTTGTTAATCCATGGTGATTTAAAAGGATGAAACTATAAAAATCATTATTATAACTATGTTAAGCTATAGATGTATATAGCTCAATCATGAGGATTTAGCCTATAAAGATGAACTATCATTAAATACAAAATAGGATTTTTTATTTTTTTTAATAATTTATTTAAAATATTAAAAACTAAAAACGAAATAATAATAAATATTCTATAGAAGACTTGATAATGAATTCACTGTAGATATCATTTAAAAAAAAAAAAATCAATTAAATGTGTTTCAAAAATTAAATTTAAAGGTCAAAACAAATACTATTAAATGATGTCACCTTAAAAAAGTATAAGAAACTAATGACTAATTTTGTTCCCATATTTAACTTATAAATAATCTAATTATAAATAAGAAAATGGATTTCAATTTATAAAAACAATCAATTCTATAAGAATATCAATTGGATGAATATATTCAATTTTAAATAAAATAAGAATATTGCTTCATAAAAAAATGTTATTCCTTAAATAAAATTTCATATTCTAACTTGTGACTTTGTCCATATATATTTATATATCTATATGGTTATATTAACTATTGTCCACATAGGCCATGGATTGCAGTTGTGGAACTACAATGTAAAGAGCCTTCTAATTAGGTGAAGATTTTTGTGACTGTGATGGGTTCACACCTATTACCCTTATCTATGGTAACTTATAAATGTTTGAGACTAATATTATGTATTTGTTTAAAAGTTGTATTTGAGTTTGATACATGAGTTAGCATTCACAAATTTACTCATTGGTGAGCTTCTATTGTTAGCCTTAATACTTTTTCATGATCAACTCTTAAGACCTATATTATAATATATAGCATGCATGCTAAATTTTAACAATAATCTGATTCTTATGCTAAATTGAAGTTGTAAATAAGAGGATAAAGACCATGAGGACAACCTTTAATTGGTAAAAAATAGGTTCTAATCTAAGGAACATGTTAGAGGAAGAGGCCCAAAATCATGTATAAGATACTATCAATGGGATTTTTCTCTTGCATACCAACATTGAATTCTACTTGTCCATTGTTCATTATTTTATATGAATTTCTACTATGTTTTTGTTGTAGATATGACCTATTTTCTATCATAACAAAAATTATTTGCATTCCTCCTTGACAACTATATGCCCAAATAACATTCTTATTTATAATGAATGTGATTTATTGAGAAGATGAAATAAAACATTAGCACAACTATCTTCTAGATTTTTCAAAAAAAAATGGGTAAGTTAAGTTTCTTCAATCCATTCAAACATTAACCATTTTGTTTATCATAAATATTAATATTGTATAGAGGCTTTATGTTTCTTGGTTTACATGATACTTTTCTATTATATTATGTGTATATTACTTTCTCTAATGATCCTTATTGACTATGTTCAAAGGGCCATATTGAAATCTTCTAGCTCTACTCTAAACTTGATTACATATTTTAATTCTAAAACTACATACACACACACCATTAAAAGGACCATCATTTGAATGTATTTAGGCACTAGTTTGAAAGAATGAATTTCATCAATATATAGACTTCTCTTTATTATTGTAAAATTTTCAAACTCAATCTTGGAAAGCTAGGTTCTAGTATGAGTTTTTTGTATTGATCTATTTCTACAACTACTAGGTGTGGACACTGAAAAAGTAACCCTTCTACTTTTTTTATCCTGTTTAGGCCCTCCTTGTGATTTTGGATTAATGTTGCCTTGATTTAATGTTGTAATGTGAATAACACAATCACATTAGGTCTTGGGCCCTTGTGAATTAATAAGAATTTTATGTTGCCTTGTAAAAGTGTTGTGAAGTGTTGTAACACACTTTCACACTTTTCTAGGATCTTATTAATGTATTTCACTTAAATAACCTCTTTTTTATCATTTACGAAGCCTTATTTCAAAGTGTTGGAAAGTGTTGTAACAAAATTTCACATTTTTCTAGGCTTTTCATCAATAATTATATCTTTCTTATGCTTTAATTAGCCCCATTTTACGTCTACACACCTTACTTAAGTGTATTTTTTAGTATAAACTCGATAAACATCATTTAAAATACTTAAATTCTGATACCCACTTAAAATGCCTTGAGTGGGACCCATTCACAATTAGGGGCAAATGAGTCCCCTTTGGCTCAAAAATCAAAATAAATTCAAAATTCTGGTGAGTTTTTATTTTCTAAGATCTAAGGTCAGCCTATGATGTATCTTTAGGAATTAGGGCATAATTGTGTATAAATATAAGGTTTTTCTACTCATTTGTATTCCCTAATCATCCAGCAAAATAATCAATCAATCATTCAATCATTCTAGGCATTTCAAGTCTTCACAAGGTCATCAAGATAGCATTCAAGCTCATTTTTGAAGCATTCAAGGGAAAATTCTTCATCCATTGTTGCAAAAACTCAAGATCCATCATCATGGAAAGGTTTTAATCCCATTATTTCATTTTTATGCTCCATCTAATTTCTTCATTTGGTTTAATTACCTAAAAGGGGTTTGATGAAGGCAAACCCCCATGCCCTAACAATCAATACTTTTGTTCTATGTCTTTGTATGATTACAGATTCTGAGTACTTTGAAGGCTTGGAGATGATTTAAGAATAGGTTGCAAACTTTTTGAAGTCATCTCCCTATTTTCTAGGTCAAGATATCCACAAAAGGTCACTTACAGTGTCAAAAATCAAGGATTCGAAACTAGACACTAAGAGGAATAGAAAGAGTAGATCGAGGTGGGATTAGGGTTGCTCCACCTATTTCCTCAAATTTTATTCAAGGAAACTCTAGATATCTCAATCCAAGGATGGAATGAGGAAAGAGATATGCTAGAGGGGTATCCTAGGGTGTGATTAAAGACAAATGGGGTTCACCACCAAGAAAAGGCTTGGAAAGAAGGAAATGTAAATAATTACGTGAGTCTAGCTATGAAACCTAGAAAATTAAGAACCTAAAATCAGACTGATAAAAGAGAATGAAACACAAAGGTACCTAGAAGAAAGATGTGTTCAAAACAAGCTCTAAAACCCTAAAATTCTATTGTTTGGAGTTCATTGGGACTCATACACCAGTCTGGGTAATTTAGTCCTAGACTAGCATTTCTAGGCAGGAACTAGAATCTCATAGTGACTGATGTGAATCTACCAAAATTTGGAAAAAGTGTTGTACTGGAACTCATATACCCAAGGTGGCATATTAGTCCCAGTATTAGGGTTTGGATAAAACTCTAATATCCTCTGGTGATCTGTTGTAACTTCTCTCTTGCCAGATTTTTGAGTCTAAAAGTTTGAATTCAGTGATGAGGGCCACATCGCCTAAAACCCACACAAATCACAACAAAAGATACCAACACAGAAGATGTGAGATAGAAAAATAACTCACTTTCAATTATTTTCAAAAAATGAAATTACAAATTCAAAGCTTACATTCTATAGCCTCATGGGCTTCATTCATTACAACAAAATCAACTCTAAAAACAAAATTTATTATTTGGAGCCACAATCTGCACTAATGGAGCCACCTTCTACAACCCCCTCATATCCCTTTTTATTTTACTCAATAACTTCCCTAGAATGTTCTAGAAAGTGCAACTTTCCCTTTTGTTTTGGCACCAAAAGTATCGTCATTTGATTTCTGGCCTAGGAAGAAATTTTAATGAAATTCACGTTCTAGAGGGGCAACTTCATGGGGCCATAACTTTTGATCTGAGTGTCTGATCTTTATTATTGCATATCGTTGGAAAGCTCTCTAAGAGATCTACAACATCTAAACCTACCATGGGTTGGTTCGTCCACTTTTTGAGCTATTTCGGGGCCTCTAAAGTGTTATATCTAAATTTGAAGTTGCATTGAAGAAATTTCTCAAGATAGGAACTTTAATTCCTCCCAAACCATGCAGGGTATTGAGGTGATTGTTTTGTGGCCGGAAATGTTTTTCAGTTCTACTCCTTGGGGTAAAATTTCAAGTCCATATGAGCTTGTTTAGGTCGACTTACTAAAAATAGTAAGTGCCTATTTTTTTCTATTTTTTATGCCTGACTACCTTACAACCCTTAAGTGTCATCATAGGACTCAAGACAACTAAAGAAAATAAAATAAAATAAAATTTGGGTGATGCAAGATTGCCCTACACTGTTGGATGCTCCTACATTAGACACCCAGGGTAAATTGAAAAGTGACCCTATCACTTCTTAGGAGTTAGAGGGAAACCAAGACAATTAGCCTCAACCTCAGACAACCATGATGAATCTTCAACAAGCTTTCTTCTCCATTTCACCAAGTACTCTATATATTTCCTGTTTCTCATGCTTCTACCCACATGGCTATCCAAGATTTCTTCTATCTATTCCTTCTCTAAAGTAGGTGCTGGAATTTTCTACTATTCATTTATCGGCCCCTCCTCTATATCGCCTTCATGATACTCTATCAAATCAAAAATATTGAACACAAGAGAAGTGTTTATTCCATTAGGAAACTCTACCTCATAAGCATTTCCTAAATCATGCTTCTTCAGGATCTTGCATGGTCCAAAATTTTCATCTTTAACCTGTTGTATGTACCAACTAGAAACCTTTCCTTTCACAAATGAACCATGACTTCATCTCCTACCTGGAACTCCTTATATACCTCATTTTCTAATTTTCCTAAGCCTTATATTGTGAGTTCATCTTATTGATATGTTTCTTCACCTCTACATGCAAATTCTTCAGGTGCTCAACAAAATCTTCAACCTCAGCACTACTCTTCTCCCCCTTATCCATCTTTCTTAGTTCAAAAGCAGTTCTTGGACTACTCCCATACACAATTTGGAATGGTTATTTACCAGTGCTCCTATTGACATAATTGTTCTAAGAAAATTTCACCTATGGTATAATCAAATCCCATCCCTTGGGCTTATCTCTAACTAAGCATCTTAGTAGGTTACCCAAACTCCTATTCACCACCTTTGTTTGTCCATAAATCTATGGATGGTGTGCAGAACTAAACTTCAAATCTGTCTTCAACTTCTTCCATAATTTCCTCCAGAAATAAGCAACAAATTTTTTATCTCTGTTTGAAACTAAACTCTTTGGTAGACCCTGTAGGCTTGCCACATCTTTAAAAAATAACTCTTCAACATGAACAACATAATTAGTCTTATGAAATGGAATGAAATGTGCCATCTTTGAAAATCTATCCACCACCACAAATATGGAATCATGCCCTCTATGTGTCCTTGGCAATCCAAGAACAAAATACATGCTAATATCCTCCCATGGCCTCTCAGGTACAAGTAATGGTTGATACAATCTAGTATTCTCACTTGTTCCTTTTGCCATCTGACATACTCTTCAACTTTGTACAAACTTCTTCACATCTTGTTGTAACTGTGGCCAATAATAATTCTCAATGACAAGAGAAATGAACTTATCTTGACCAAAATGTCTAGCCAATCCTCCACTATACTTCTCCTTGATTAGATTCTCTCTCATAGAACTTCTTGGAATGCACAATTGGCTTCCTCTAAACAACATCCCATCTTGGATTAAGAAATCCAACCATCTCATTCTATCTAATGTAATAGGTTCCAAACAAGCCTTCCAAGCTTCTACAAAGTTTGGATCTTTTGGATACAAACTCTTGAATTCATTGAACCCAACAACCTCTATATTCATCTCTATCAAAAAAAATTTCCTTCTACTCAAGGCATCTGGAACTCTATTTGACCTTCCACTCCTGTAATTCAAAACAAAATTTTAACTCTTCTTGACTCAAAACAAATCCTATGGCAATGCCACTAGCATCACAAAGAATAGGTGTTGGCATGTCCATTATTTACTGCTCACCGAGAAAACTACCACAGTCTTCCTAACAGCATATGACAAACATCCATAGGCATAATATCACACAAGACCTCATCATGGTAATTTCCAATATTGAACTTTACCAGACATTGTTCATTTACCAAGGCTTTATGGTCCTTCTACAACCAAGTAATCCGGTATGGGTTCGGATGCCTTCTTCTCTCCAACTACAACTTACTAACCATTTCTTCTAAAACAAGGTTATCAGTACTACCTCCATCAATAATAACATTGCAAACTTTACCTTCACACATACATCTAGTGAAAAACAAAATTTTCCTTTGACTTGGTTCCTTCTCCTCATTTAGTAAGGCTCTTCTAGTAACAAGAATCTCTCCTCTTTCTGGATCCTCAGAATGTAAAGACTTGACATCTTCATCTACATGTGCAACTTGTGCATTACCCTCAGGTCTTCTATTTGTCCTTCCTTGATGTTGAGGAAACTCATAGACTCTATTTCCTTCTCCAAACTGGAAATAGGTTCCACAGAAGCCTCCTCTTCCTGGTCCTTGTCTAGATCTTCCTCTTCCTCTTTGGTCTCCATTATTCTAATCATGAGGATGGTAGGTGTTATCTCCTTTTTGGTTCTCACTACTACTGGAGCCTTCACCCTTCTTTTGATCTTAATTTCAACCTCCATATGACCTTCCACCGATCTTTCCTCCATGGCCTCCACCTCATTTTTTTTGTCAAACCTCTTGTTTAGTTGTTCTTCAACCTTTAGAGAAAACTGATAAGCATCCTCAATGGTGTTCATTCTTACCAGTGCCAATTCTTTCTATATGATTGGCTTCAACCCATTAATATAATGAGCAAATTTCTCTTTATTCACCACAAAATGTCTTGTTTGAATCAAGACCTTGTGAAATTCCTCTGTATATTCTTTCACTGTCCTTGTTCATTGCTTCAAGCTTTGCATCTTCTTAAGTAGCTCCAATTTGTAATCGACTGGAATAAATTGTTTCTTCAATTTTGATACCATTTTGTCCCATCTAGAAATTTTATCTTTCCCTTGTCTTCCTTTTTCTAACTAGACCTCTTTCCACCATATACTGGCATGACCTTTCAATTTTATCTTTCCAAACCTCACTCTATGAGGATCTTCAATCTCCTCAAATGTGAAAAATTCCTCCATGCCATTGATCCAATCGATCAATTCTTTACGGTTCATACTTCTACTAAAGTTGATACCTCCATTTTAGGTCTCTTCACAGTGCTTTAGATCACTCACAACAACCTTCTTTCTCCAGGATCCATTAGATCCTGCACTTCCTCTTCCATTTCCTATTCTTCACTTTCATCTCTATCTCATTGCACATCTCTTCTTTGAACCTCTTGCTGCAAGGTTTCTAATTGCCTTCGAAGGGCTCTAATTTCATTTCTAGGTGGATCTCTTCCTCTGCCATACTAGGCAAGTCTTGGAGGCAACTTGAACTCAACCCACACTCATAGGTCCTACTGCAAGTACCACACATTCGGCGCTCTGTTATAGGCTCAGGGAATCCTACTCTAATACCACTTGATGAGAGCCACACCATCCAAAACCCACACAAATCACAACAAAAGATACCAACAGAGAAGATGCGAGATAGAAAAATAACTCACTTTCAATTATTTTTAGAAAATGAAATTACAGATTCAAATCTTACATGCTACAACCTCATGGGTTTGATTCATTACAACAAAATCAACTCTAAAAATAAAATATATTATTCAGAGCCACAATTTGAACTAATGGAGCCACCTTCTACAACTCCTTCATATACCTTTTTATTTTACTCAATAACTACCCTAGAATGTTCTAGAAAGTGCAACTTTCCCTTTTGTTTTGGCGCCAAAAGTCTCGTCGTTTGATTTCTAGCCTAGGAAGAAATTTTAATTAAATTCACTTTTTAGAGGGGCAACTTGGGGGGCCATAACTTTTGATCCAGTTGTCCTATTCGCTATTATTGCATATTTTTGGAAAGCTTTCAAAGAGATATACAACAAAAAACCCACTGTAGGTTGATTTGTCCACTTTTTGAGCTATTTCAGGGCCTCTAAAGTTTTATATCTAAATTTGAAGCTGCATTGGAGAAATTTCTTTGGACGAAAACTTTAATTTCTCCCAAACCGTGTAGGGTATTGAGGTGATTATTTTGTGATTGGAATTTTTTTCAATTTTGCTCCTTGGGGTAAATTTTAAGGTCCATATGAGCCTACTTAGGCCAACTTACTAAAAATAGTAAGTTCCCATTTTTCGCTATTTTTTATGCTTGACTATCTTACACCCCTTAAGTGCCATCATGAGACTCATAACAACTAAAGAAAATAAAGAAAACATTTTTTTGGGTGATGCAAGATTTCCCTACACCGCTGGATGATCCTATATCATTTGGGCTTATAGAGGACTTTCTGTGAAGATAACAACCTTGACAACTTTCTTCAATCTTGCTACCTTGCCTTCAAAGGATCTTTAGGCCTCAAAGTACCTAGATTTGAAATCACTCAAGAAGAGGAAGAAAAATGTTGTTTTGTTAGGGAATGGGGGTTCGCCTTGGTCAAACCTTGTCTTGGTAATCAAACCTTAATAAGAAATAAAAAATGAATAAAATGAAGCATGAAACTTAAGATGAAATAATAGAACCTTGTTTGAAACCTTGTAGATCTACAAGAAAGCATAAAGTGGCCTCAATGGATATAGATCTTGATCATGACTCTTGATGAAAGATAATGCCTTTGAATACTTGAATTGATCTTGAACAATACATCACAACAATAGCTCAAAACCACATGCATGATGCATCAAGCCTTTGACATGATAATGGATCTTGAATTGCTGCAATAATTTGCTACAAATCTTCCCTTGAATGTCTTAGAAATGCCCTCAAATACTCTATAATATCCTTATGAAGTCTTAGGATGCTTGACTCTTGATTGATTAGTGAAATAATGATTTAAAACCTTATTTATATAGGCACTCTATCTACTTTACCATTTATTAGATCCCAAATGTCGACATTCATAAAATTTGAATTCAAAACCTCGATTTCTTGCTTAAAACCCTAAAAATGCCCCAAATGGGACTCATACACCCAAGGTGGCATATGGGTCCCACCTAGGGGGACTCATATGCCCAAGGTGGTGAATGGGTCCCACCTAGGGGGACTCATATTCCCAAGGTGGCATATGAGTCCCACCGTAGTTTTTCGAGCTAAGGAAATGTCGAGGGGTTAAAATATTAAGTGTATTTGTTGAATATGTTAGGATTTCGGTTGAAATAAGCCTCAGGATGCATAATAAAGGGTCTCAAGGACTTATTAATGATGATGTGAAGGTCATAAATGCAAGAGGGCCTAAAACTTACTGTGAAGATATAAATAAATACACTTTACAACACTAAATTAAGGAAAAATTAGGTCTATTTAGTTTTAAAAGTCCCTAAACTTAATGTGAATGTGTAAAAAACATTACAACACTAAATCAAGGCCATATTAGGCTTAGTTTAATATTAATCACTCCAAAATTAAGTGTGAAAAAGGGATACTTTTTCATACACTACAATTATTATATCTTTGTCCATGTTAGGAGCAAGTTTTTTTTTCTTTACTTGAAGGAAAGTTGTTGAATCACTTAAGTTTTATGAATAGTTTATTCTATAGGAGTTATTTGAAGAACCTTTGTTGTTAACTCTAAATGTTTATTACCAATGTCTCTCTTTATTTGGACTATTGGTTGAATATAGTTATCGATATTCTTGAATTCATGTAATACTAATTAGAAAAGTTATAAAATTATAAGGAGGAAAATGAATAATATATACTTGATCTTAGGTTTTAAGAATATTAGTCTTATTTGAGTTAACCAAATCATAAGTTGCTTAATATAATTAAGTTACCTATGTGCTTCAAATTTAACTTCCTTGCTTCATAATGGAGATAAATGCTCATTATAAATATAGATGAAGGTTTGTAGAGCCATTTCCTTGAGCAATTATTTAACGATTGTTACAATAAAGAGGGTCATGCTATTTGGAATTTCTTTTCTTGGTTGAGCATTACAAATTTAATACAATCTAGTAAATCCACCACAAGGTCACATGGGCTAATTATTAAGGATATTGTTTTCTCTAGATATTTGATAGTATTTGATTATTGTCAAATTAATTATCAAAGCTATCTATCTGAGTTGTTGGGTGATCCCACAATATTGGTTTACAATTATTGGCCAAACTGGACACTAAACTGATTTTTTCTAACTAAATCTTCACGTTCAGGCACCTATAGCGGGTAAACCATGAGGAATTTGAAGATGATGCAAACTAGCGATTTGTGAAATTTTATTTGTAGATTCTAAATATATATTTTAAAAAATTTTTGGAATCAGATTGCACTTCTTTTTCCATCTCTTTTGAAAACTAGTTTTTCTCAGTAAACACCATTTTTAAGGAGTGACACTCACCATATAGAACATAACCTTTTTCCCATGAAGGATAAATTTTTATTTTTATTTTTAATTTAGATTTGTAACTACAATATTTAGTGCTTCAATTGGTTTCATAGTGTTTTATTGAATATTTTTTCCTTAATCAAGTTTCAAAGTCAAACCGATTACAATTCAGACATAGGTGAACTGTATACAACATAACTCTTTTTGTGTTTATTGAAATTCAATTTTTTTTTTGTTGGATCACTTGGACATCAATATCTAGTGCACTCATATTTTTCAAAAGTTCTTTTTTTTTTTTAAATAGGAGACATTTAGCCTATATATTTATATTAATATAAAATATAACAAAATTGTGAGAAGAGTCTGATTGCCAACTAAAACTCGGTAATAAGCTTACAAAAATTATCAAAGATAGAAACCCCTATTCTATTGCAACGTTATTCCCTTACAAAAATACCGAGCTTTAGATCTAAATCCATTGTTTACATCCCCATAAACTATATATTGAGACCCTATAGACTATATAGTAAGGACTGTAACAAAACAAAATTCCCCAATAACTATCAACTAAACATTATAACTATGGAAGTTGCATACTGGAACAACAAAAACCCCCATCAAACTTCATTTCTCCATTGCAACTGGCTCGTTCTCACCTTGGCTTTTGGAAGAAGATGGATTTTCCAATTCCATAGCTCTCTTGTGGTCTACATACACTTTCATACCAATATCTCTACTCATTCCTCCAGTTATTACAGGCCTATTCCATGTGTCTGCAAACCTCTTTTCCTCATCACAAGCTTTTAGCAGTGCATTCTCCTTTTGATCATGCTTTTTCCTAGAATTGGGGTTTTTTTGAACAATCAAACATGTATGAGATTTAAGGAAATAGAAAAATATTTATTTTTAATATCCATTTCCAACTGGGCACAAACAAAATGGAAATTCTTTCTCAAAGCCTTCAGAAATAGACAATCATTTCTACCCTGTAACCCCATCTTCATGGCTTCATATATCTCATTCAAAACCTAGCACTTTCTTAGTAGTTTGTGTGAAAAAATCCCTCCTACTAACCCTTTACCCTTAAAGAAAAAATACCCCTGAACTGTCGTGATCAATGCATGACCATCAAAGAACTGGCTCTTAACATACTTCTGTGCAACTAATTCCAATTCCTTAAAAGACTGAGAAATGTCAAGGAAATCTGAAAAGAAAATTGACAACACTTGAGAAGGAAGGATTACCCAGGGTGAGGTAGGACTAATAATCTCCTTCCCAATTACAGTTTGAATGCTAGCTGCTACACTAGGGAATTCCATAGCAAAGATTAAAGAAAGGTCTTCATCTAAAAGATCTGCTTCGAACGACTTCTCTCAATTTTGTGTTTGAATGGAGAACCTAAGATTCCAAGGATGCACAATCTATATAATACGAAGCACAAATGTCATCACCCAAAGAAGAAACAAAACCTACTCACCAATTCTACTACACTACCACCACCACCTACTTTTTTTACCAATTTGCAGACAAAATAGAAAATGGATATGTCTCCCTTGGCCCGACGCAAATAAAAAGGCCTCCACCCATTGATACCATAACAAATAATCATTAGGTATGAAATGATGAAGAAATAAGGGTGGCCTTCCCACCGCAAAATGAAGGCACATTTCCCTGAGCACATCACATCAGACCACCAGCTTAGTTATGTTCCATAATTACTTGCATACTTGCTTATGTACCTACACAATGAAAACAAGGTGAGGAGAAAAAATTGATGAATAAGCACAAAGCCTATCCACCATGGAGAGTTTAGCCACATTATGCATAGCATAATGTTGGCTCATCCTGTCATTGCCACACCAATAAGTGTAGTAGCACTCAATAGCTTATTTTTCCCACCTCGCACCTTTATAAACTTGGTATATTTGGAAAGATTTGTTTAGAAATCAATAGATCATACAAACAAGATTCTTCTCTTTCTATCCCAAGAAAGTCATTATGTTTAAAATCTCTTCCTTCACAACCTAGATTGGCTAGTTTATCTGCAATCTAATTTCCCTCACCATAAACATGAGAAATATGCACCTCTTGAATGGATTCTATCAACGACCAAGATTTCCATAAAATATAATAGATATTCCAATTATAAGTGATTTTCAATTTACATGCATTTATAATGATAAGGGAGTCCCCTTCAATATGCACCTTATTCAGACCCATTTCCTTTACCAAATGCAAGCCCTGAAACAGAGCCTTCACCTCTACTATATTGTTTGTATCATCTTCCAATTTGAGAGCTTGGGCCATTAACAACAAACCCTTTCAATCACGAATACAAATTCTTGCCCCTGAAACACCTAGGTTACCTTTGCAAGCTCCATCAAAGTTCAATTTTACAAAATATAGGATCAAAGGAGACCACTTAATTTTGGTTCTATCCATTTTAAGAGAGCATTGATTCTAATTAGACCCAAAGACTAGCTTGCATATATATTCCCACTGGCTTAAAATCCAATTATCCTAGTTAGTGAATGCGGATGAGTGACTTTTATTATTTCTAAAAAAAGAATTGACTACCTCTGAAATCTACTTCTCAATTTTAAAAAGAAGTTGATGCACTGATTGAGATTGTTGCCTAAAGATTCTTCGATTACGTTCCTGCCAAATGCACCAAATAACCAAAGAAGGCATTGCTTTCCAAATACAGACATAAAATGAAGATTTATATAGCATAGACCAACTTGAAAAAAGATCCCAAAGATTACTAGGCAGTGGGAAAGAAATATTAAGTTTATCTCTTACAAAGTCCCAACATTCTTGAGCTATTTTGCAACTAATAAAAAGATGATCCATATTTTCAATAGATTCTTGACATAGAACACAAGTGAAAGGATATGCTACACCCAATTTATGCAGTCTATCACTTGTCAAAACTCACTTCTTGAGTGCTAACTAGGAAAAACTTCTAGCCTTAGGGAGTGACACAAAATTCTAACAAAAGGAGAAGGCTCTGTGAGATTGAGACTGAGACGCCCTTACCATTATTGTTTTATACCTTCCTTTAATAAGTAATTGCCATCTTTTGTAGGAGCCCACAATAATCTGTCTACTTTCCCTTAAAAAAAAACTTCCCTTCTACCCAATTCCCTCATTAAAATTGACTCTTGCCACAAAGTAATATCCAACATAGAAAATTCCTTCCATATAACTTTATGAGAATGAATATCAACTGCAGCTACATAATCTATTAGCTTAGTGCCCCATACTTCTGAAAATTATTGTACCAAAGGCTACAATTCTAACACCAAATTAAGAGGTGGAAGGCCATTCCACTAGTCCAACCAGAACTGGACTTGTTCCCCATCATTTACCTCCCATGTTAAATAAGGAAGGATAGTATCGTGACACAAAATGATAAAATTCCACATGACTGAACTAGAAGGTGGATCTTACATTATGAATATTCTTTGGGGATTACTATTATCAAGATATTTCTCTTGCATTATGTTACACCATTTGATGCCAGGTCTCTTATACATCCACCAAGATAGTTTTGCTCCCAATGCTAGATTTCTCACTAATAAACTATGCAACCCAGCCCCACCAACATGTTGATTTATATACATTGCATCCAAAGAAATCAGAGGTACTTTCCTTTTATCATCAATATTGTCTCTCCATAGAAAGCACTTAATAATTTTTCAATACTTTTAATAACACATTGAGGTGATTTCAAAACAACAAGAAAATGGTTTGGGATGGAGGATAGAACTGGCCTAATCAGCATTATCCTACCCAATAATGACAACCATCTTGCTTTCCAAGTTAGAATTATGGACTCAAGCCGATTAATAACTTTTTGCCAATACTTGATTTTATCCTGGCCCATAAAAAAGGAAACACCTAGATAAGAACTAGGTAATTCTGCCGATTGAAACCCCAAAATTTCAATGATTCTCCTTGAAATTGAGGAACCTGTATTAAAATGAAGATCTTGGATTTCTCCACATTTATTTTTTCCCTGAAATCAAGCAATAATTGTCAAGAATTAACTTTACTTGGTGAGATTCTTGAATAGTTGACCTCCCATATAACAAAGTGTCATCTACAAATAATGAATGTGTAGAAATAGATTGAGTGTTTTGAATTTTTATCCCCTGCCAGAGTCCTTGGCTATGAGATCTCCATATGGATATTCTCAATGCTTCAGCCATTAAAATGAAAAGACAAGGGGATAATGGATCACCCTGTCTAACCCCTTGAGTAGCATTAAAGAAGCCTGATGGTGAACCATTTACTAAAACTGAGAACTTAGCTCCCGCCAGACATGATCTAATCCATTTGCACCATTTGTTATTAAAACCAAACCTCTTCAAAACCTAAATTAAGAAATCCCATTTGACTCTGTCATAAGCCTTCATCATGTCAAGTTTGATAATAAAAGAAGGTATGTTGGAGGATTTTATTGAATGTAAAAATTCATGAGCAACTATAGCCCCTTCTAAAGTTTCTCTGCCAAGCACAAAACCACCTTGTTCTAGTGAAACCACTCTTGATATGAGGGGTTGAATTTTGAAGTAGATTGCTTTTGTAAATATTTTATAGATAGTGTTGCATAATGAGATTGGCCTAAAATCCACAAAGGTCTTTGGAGACTACACTTTGGCAATAAGGGCTATATGTGTTGTATTGAACTTATTTAGCATTATACCTAACTCCTTGGATTCTTCTAAGGCCAACAAAATATCAACACCTACAAATTCCCAAAATTTTTGAAAAAAGAGCACTATGTATCCATTAAGACCCATTGCTTTATCTAGAGTTAAGGAGAAAACTACCTTCTTTATTTCCTCCAATGTAAATGGCTTCATCAAAAAATTGTTATCTTCCTCAAAGATCAAATTCGAGATGCACCCAAGGAAATCTTGCTCCTTATCTTAAAAATAATTGCCATCAACACATGAACTACTCAGAAGATGTGAGAAAAATCTAATGCCTTCATTCTAAATATCTATTGTTGACATGAGAACTCATTTGTTTCTGACTGGTGAATTGTGAAAATTTTTGTAGAAGCCCTTTTAAGTTGTACAAATGTATGAAAAAACTTTGTGTTTTTATCTCCTTCTTTTAGCCATAACTCCCTTGACTTTTCACACCAATATATTTCCTCCCTTGCCACTAACTCAACCCACTCCAATTGTAATTTCTTTTGATGCTCACATGTTACTGCATTCAGACCTTGCGCTATAATTTTCTCATTTATTTCTGAAAGTGGCTAGAAAACCAACTCCTTATGGTGGAAAATATTCTTAAATACAATGTTGTTCTATTGCTTGATATGAGATTTAACAAACTTCAACTTATTCCAAAGTTGTATAATACAAGAACCCTTGATGAAAGGAGCTAAATCCCACCATTGTTGTATCAGCTACAAGAAGTTTGGGTGCCTAAACCACATTTTAAGAAGCTTGAAGGATGAAGTAGGCTTAGACACAAGACAAGGCACTTTTATGTCTAAGGAAACAACATAGTGATCTGAAGCCGCAGTGGGTAGGATATGAGAAGAGAAAAAATTTTGCCCCAAAAACCAATTTGATGAAGCCAAAAATCTGTCTAGTCGTTCTGCAATCTGTAAGAAGTCTTTCCTCCTATTATTCCATGTGAATAAACCATTCTCTGGTAGAATATCATTTAGGGAATTATCATTTATGAATTTTGAGAAATCCTCCATTACTCTTGGGGGGGACAAATACCTCCTTTTTTCTCCTTTAGGGAGGCTATAGCATTGAAATCCCCAGCTATGCTTATTTCCTCATCTCTTAGATTATCCAAAGCATTTGACAGACTTTCCCATAGTTCTCTTTTCAATGGTAGCAGTAGGAGCATAAACATTTATTAGATGGAAGTGAAGATCAAAGTGTGAAATTTTAACAAGTTGCCAATGCTTCTCATTAATTAGCAATTGTAAGATAAATATCTTGGGATCCCATAAAGTGATAATGCCACCTGATGCTCCCTGTGCAAGCAAATGAACAGAACTCCATAATTTCCATTTCCCTATAGAAAATTCAAAAACTTTTTTAGAAGTTTTAGTTTCCTGGAGTAACACCACATTTTCTCTACAAGCATCAATTTGTTACTTGATTTGAGCTTTCTTGTTAGGGCCATTAATGCCCCTGACATTCCATGAAAAGATCTTCATTGGGCTCGAGGAGAGAAACAAGATCTCGTCAGCCTTTTATTCCATGACACATTCAATTTAGAGCCCAATGTTGCTTGCAACCTAGTTGCTATAGCTTCTTGTATTTTTGTGGCATAAGATTTACTACCCCTTTTACGCAGAGTTTTTACTAAACTTGGTTGATTTGAAGGGGTTTGCATGATTGATAGTGTATGTGAATAATTAAAATTTCTAGAATGCCTAGAAATTGAAGTAGATTCAACAATAGGGATATTCAAATCATCTACAAAGTTTACTTCCCCTTTTGATTCATAATTTGTAAATCCCTCTAAATCTTCTATTACCTACAAATCCCTTGCAGTAGACTATTCCAAACACATTTCCTCATTCAAAACTTCATCTACAATCTCTTCTACTAGTGTTGACCCAACATAAACTAACATCTTATCTACAAAATATTCTAACTCAGAACTTAAAACCGATTCATTAACTAATTCATTATGCCCCGTAGTGATGCTCTTCACTTATTTTATTTCAAAATAGGCACAACAAACCCTACTGATATGTTGTTTCCAAACATTAATTGTTTAACTATATTCTCTATATGTTTAAAAGATGAGGCAAAGATAGATGGGCTAGATAAATGCAGAGACTTAGATAGGATTTTATGAAAAATAAGTTTTATGAAATTATGAACTTTGAAATTTGAAACAAAAAACTTATCTAATATCCCCCCAACACCCCTAGCAAACTCCGAGCTTATATATTTGAATAGGCCAATTTTCTCATTTGATTTAAGCATAATACATTTGAATGGTACTAACTACTACTTTAACAAATCAGATAGTGGCTAATTGAAATATTGTTCTTTGGAAAGTGGGAAGTTACCAAGTTATGTCCCAACTCATGGCATTGAAAGCAAACATTTTTGAATTTTCAATGATTAACTCTTGAACCCATCTGCCAAATTTTGACACCAGGTGTCTTTGAGGAGGAATGGGCTCATTTACATCTAGCAGAACACAAAACCTAACAAGTTTGTTAGGATCCTTAAAGAAGGCTTTGTCAGGACAAAGAAATATGCTAATTTGGTTAGCCATTGCTTCAATTAGCTTTAGTTCTCTATATTCCAAAGCAAAATCCCTCATCTATATCCATGTAGGAAGAAATTTGATTACCATGTCTTGGGATTTGAAATTGGGTACCCATGGTTGTAAGTACAACCCAAAAACTTGAAAAACCAAGGATTTTACTTAGAAAACAACATCTCTACTTTTTTTTTATCTAAAAAGATACCCAGAAAAATACCCCTAGGCTTGTCTAAATAGAAAACTTGACAAACCCCCTCCCATTCTATATAAACTAAATCTTTCACAGCACTTAAATCCAAATTTAGTTGCTAGAACTTACCTATTAAAGCTTTTTGATGGAGATCTTGGATTTGGGGCTCCAAAGAATTATCAGGAAAAGAGATTTCCACAAATTTCCTAGGGGTTTGCTTGAGAGATCCATTTATGGCTTCTAAATCTTGCACATCTTCATTTTGGCATTGATTCATTGGCACTTCTTTTTTCCTCCATTGCCAAGTTGTTTTCTTCTGAGGATTAGATTTACCTTTCTAAACCCGTTTGTGCTTTTTCTTCTTTGCAGATTTCTTCTAAGTAGCATTGCTTGGTGGAATTTTTTGAATATCCTTGTTTGGGATAACAAGAAGCTCATCATGATTCTGAACTTTCCGTTCCATTTTCCCTTGGCTCTTGTTGGTAAGACAATTCCCCTCTTCTTTATTTTTCTCATTTAGGAGGCTAATATTTTTTGCTTGAATGCCTGAAATTTGAGGCTATTTTGGATTGAAGGAAGCACCTGAAGGGTTGAAATGAGTCCCCTTGGATTATGATTTGAAATCCTCCTGTGCTTTTTCAAAACTTCTATTTAAAAAAGAATAGTCTTGCTCTAATTTTTACTATTCCTCATATCTACCCATTCTTGCAGAACACCCCTATCTCATATAAATCAAAGATCGATTGTTTACCACACACCAATCTCCTAGGCTGATAGGGCTTCCAGTTAGGTTTAGAAAACCTATATCTGATTGGACCATGTCCTTGCTTTGCATGCCATTGGGGATTGTTCCTAGGCCCGTGATGAACAATATTCCTGATGTCCTAACCTTGAAAGCGATGCAAATCTCTATCATGTAGAGCCTGATCCCTGTCAGAAATTTGATCGTTGGTCCTCCATGATCGAGCAATATCTTCCCTTATATATTTTGTTTTGGGAATTTTTATTTATTTATTTCAAGTTGTTATGAGTTTCAAAAGTTCTTTTTGATAATTTGATATTTTTCCACATGTGTAGAATGGGGAGCTTGATTTTCAATGAAAAACCTATGTTTAATCAAACTAAAAAACCAAATACATAATAAAACCAAAACATATTAAAATTATATTTTTTGGATAGCTCATTTTGAGGACTACCATCATCTAGTTTGGTCTGTGAAGACTCCTCCATTTTCATCCTCAAATTGAGCTTCGAAGGGAAAAAATCTAGAGATTTTTGGTACCAAAGGAGGAGAAGGGGAGAAAAGGGGGGTTCGAGCAAACCCCCCTTGGAGGTTCACTTGAACCTGGGTTTGAGCGAACCCTCTTTCCACAAAGCTTTCCTTTTGGTTTTTTCCTGGGAATGGTGGGACCCACCATTTAATGGGTTCACTCAAAGGGGGGTTCGAGCAAAGGGTTCTAGCAAACCCCCTTTGGGTTTTCTCAAACCAAAAGTTCATTCAAACCCCCAAAAACTAATTTTTTTTGCATGGGGTCATTTTTTGCAATTTTCCTTCCTCACCAGAATTGTAAACCAATTTTGTGGGTTTACCCTATTGGCTTTTAAAAAGTGTAGCTTTTTGTTTGCAATTGAACACAATGATATTCACATGTTTGATGGTACACTTGAAAATGTAGAAATATTGATGTTGATTGTTGAAATTGAAAACTTCAGCTATGGATGAAACTCTTGGTTTCCTTTGCTTATTGATTATAGTATCTTGGATAGTAACTTGAAGTTTAAAAATATATCCTTGGTCCAAATTATTAGACGTTTTAAGATGGAGACTAGTATTGATAAATAAAATGCAAATTATTATCATAGTTATGATATACTTTTAGATTCATGTAGAAAATTGAAAAATATGCAATGGCCTTGCATGAAGAAACTTAGAATCGGTCATCAATAATTTTCTTTTATATTTAACAATAGTGATGTTTAAATTTAGTACAATGGAACTTTAGAGTAAATGATGTATATTAGCTTGTAAACAAGGATTCTACCCATAGTGGTACTTTGCGTTTTGAGGTACAGTGTAATTCCTTATTGATCTTATGTAATGCTGTATGTGCTTGTTCTAAGGGTCACATTAAGGCTTGAGAATTATGTGATCCCTTGTGTTATGTGTAATTTTTTATGTGCCTTCTAGGGGAGTTGACCCCCCCTCTTGTGAAGAGGTAGATTTTGGGTCCTCCACGTGCAAGGGGTTTGAGTGGGTGCAACTCCCACAAATAGGGGCATCATTATTCTCAGGGTAAGAGTACCCATGCTTTCAAGGATAGGAGCATCCCATATCTATGTGCATATTTTCCTTTTTTGAGGGATAAGGATGTTTGGATGGTACCTCGTGGAGTATAGAGGTGTTGATGTGAGATTGGATTTGGGTGAATATGATAATATATATTCCCCTAATAGGTAGAGCCCCCTACCCCCCTATGTGGAATTCCACCTTGGAAATCCAATGTGATAGTGATGTGCGTGGGTGTTGGTAATTGTATGAAGTGTAAACCAATTTGTGAATTATTGGTGCTAAGTGGTCTTGATGTGTTCTAAGGTGGCTAAGTGTTTTCAATAAAATTAAGGTTGTTTTTCTTTTTAATAATTATTGTTGAAGGCTAAGAAAGTGCATTATTATATGTGTTGTGAGAAACTAGTGAATGTTATGTTCATGACTCAAGTTGAGATACTGGGTATCCAACTTGGGATAAGGGTGGAGTGGACATCTATGATGATCTACTTGTGGATACCCTTGTGTTAATTTTTATGTGTTGTTAATTTTGCATGTTTTTTCATTGTGTGTTGGAAATCCCATAGAGATGACCACTCCATTTGAAGAAAGGATCTGCTAGTGTGCTTGGGGTTGAGAGAGTTCCTCGTTCATTGGAACATTGTGATTCTTCCTTGATGTTGTCCCTATGCTAGCCAAAGGAAAAATTTCAAAAGATTATGTTCCCCCTTAGAACATTGAGCTGGATTTTCTCCCCCTTTGAGGACTACATTTGTTGATCCATAGTGAAAGGCATTATTCCTTAATTTGTATCCCATGGGTTGAGGATTGATCTTGTGTGCCAAAATTTGGATAAGCTTCTACTTAGGCTACAAATGCTATAAATATTGGTTATTCAAAGATATGGGTATTAGATGCAATATTCTTGGGATATCATCATTAATCTATTTCACTTAAAGGTGAGGGTTCAACAAGAATGGGTCATGAGCAGTGTTGGAAACAAAGGGAGAAAAATTAAATTGTTTAATTTATTATTATCAAGAGTATAAAGTAACAAAATTCAAGGCTTTTGATAGTGGAATATTGCAACATTTCTTGGGTTGAAAAAATTATAGAGTTTGTGCTAGAGATATGCAATGGTGAATAATGTTCTCTTGGGCAAGAATCCATGAACAAATAACTTCTATTACATGATACTTTAGATATACATATGATTTATGGCTAATTGTTTGGCATGTCCCAGGTTGTGCGGGACTATGCTTGGTTACTAAGTTATTATTTTATGGTTTGAGACCACCATATTATTATACTCATAAGTAGTTTGAGACCACTATGATTTTTTACCAGCTATGTGGTTTGAGAACCACCATTCCCCTCCACCCCTCAAGAAGCTTGGAGAAGTCACATAGTGCATATAATGTGCAAATTTTCGTGAATTGTATATTATTTTTTAAGATTCTTTATGTTTCCTTTATCATTGTCACTAGTAGTGTTGTATTTTTGGATATTTGATTTGTGTGGTCCTTTTTTCCTCAAGGGCTTAATTCGATTTATACAACTTTTAATTGGATTGAGAAGTTTCCCTTTTGTACTCTGGTTGCTCTTTACTTTTCTTTCTCTAGATTTTATTGTAAACTTTGAAATTTTATTTTATCTTCTTAATTTAGAGGCCTCTTTACTATTTTTTACTACTAGCATGTATGTGTCGTGATGTGAACTCTATAATTTTCTATATCCAAGAGGGATACTTGGTTGGTCATATGGGGGTGCATATATCCTAGGGAGTTTATATTCTGAGGATGGGGATATAAATGGGATTGGTATGGGATGGTTGTAATCCATTCTCCCTTAGGTCTTGTGTGTGATTCTTTTTGTACCTTCCTTATTGGATGCTAACCCCCTTACACAAACAAGAGGAAGGTACTAGGAAATGTATGGAGGGGTCCTAGGGAAGGCCTTGAGACCATCTTTCCTAATAGGATCATGGTTATTCAATGATGACAGTTGCTTTAGATCACAGTGATATGGCATTTGACACCGTTCCTCCTCATAAATCCCATTCTCTAAACCATGTGATATGTTAGTGTTGTGTTAATAGTGTGTGTGTTTTAAAAAAAAATTATGATGGTATAAAAGAAATTGAGTGATTGCTTAAGATATAAATTCAATATGTTGTTGTGGAATGATTGACCTATTTTTTTAAGTAATGATGATTGAAGATAATATATATGTAGGTTAGTCCTTAATAATAATATAAGTGATAAATAAAGTAATGTGAAATTGACATCTACAATATTATTGTGCAACATGGATAAATCATATTTTGAATTTGTGTTGGTAGTTAATTATTAAGCTTACCCCAATATTTTAGGATACCATGGAAGATAAAAAAATTTGTTGTCATACTTGGGAATTTTCATCTATAAAGGATTATTGTCAAGTTCTTATAGCTTACCCTCACTTTTGGGACTTCTAGAGGAAGCCCAATCCTAAGTTGGGGGGAGTGTAAGGCCCTACCTTTTGTGGTCTTGTTGTTTCTATGAGTTTTGGATGGTTTATGTCCAATATCTTATATTCTTTTATGTTAGATGCTATACATAAGCAATGGTTGTTCCTATACATAAAAGATGTTCATATTTTGATTGTTAATAGATATGGTAAACTAATTAATATTATCTAACTAATGGTTGTGTTTTCTTGTGGTAGCCAGATGAGTTGCTTCCTTGACTATATAAGTATGCATTGATTGAGATGTTCAATTATTGGTAGTATTATTGCGTATATCCGATGGATTATATTATGTTAAGTGAGTTCATTTTATGGGTGTGGGTAGGAGTTAATATAGAAATGATGATTGATATTTAATGGCTACTAATAGTGGTATTTATTTTAAGGTAGGTTTCAATCAGCTACTACCATAAGTGGTGATAAATTGATAACATATAGTATGATTAATCATTGTTGGTTTCTAATAGTTAGTATGTAAGAAAGGAGTATTAAATTATAACTTGTGTAGATTAGTGGGATTTATTTTGTAGTTGATTATTATTCTTGAAATACTATATTTCATATGCCATTTGTTTCGATTATTATTGATTATGAGTAATACTAATACGTTTCTAGTTGAGTAAATAGGTGAAATTGAGCAATGTTGATCTGGGGGTCACATAGCTACTTCCTTCATCGTATCCAGGTTGTGAATTTTGGGTCTTGTCAATGATATGTGATTTAACCTTGTTTGTGTGGTAAGGGTTGTGTGTATGTGAGTTTTTTTTATTAGTCCTTTTAGTTACCTTTTTAATATGACTACTTATTTTATGATTTAAGAAGTCCTTATGTGGTCTTTATTATTTAAAAAGTTCCCTCAGTGGTAGGTTTATGGGTTATGAGTCATTTTATCTCATAAAACCCCTATAGTAGAGCTGGAAACCCACTATAATTACCCACTTATGAAAATTGGTAAAAATTAGAGTTGGTTGGGTGGTTGGGAAGTTATGGAGAGGTAGTTTCCTTTCCCCTTCTATTTATTCTTTCTCCTTGAGTAGAGAAGGGGTCTTTTCTCTCTTTGCTTTTCCTTTACTCTTGTATCTTGGGATGTTTTCTCATTTTGGGGAGGAGAACTCTTTGTGAAGAATGGAAGGAAGGGTGATTGAGGAGGAGAGGCTTCCACATGACGGATAGTAATCTTTGGTAAGATATTTCCTTTATAGATCTTTTTTTATAAGTAAATGAATGTTTGTGGTGTTTGATTGATTTGTGAAAATATACATTGAATCCCTTGTACTTTTGGTTGTGAGTTTTGTTGTGGGATTTTCTTGTTTTGTGAGTATAAATGGTTGTAAATGTGTAAATGGTTATGTTATAATTGTTGAGTAGTCCAAGTGAATTTAGTGATTATGTGTGTGTGTGCTTGGGAAGAGCTATGTGAACCTTAGAGCTCAAGGGTGGAATGAGTTTTAATCCTATGGTTGGGAGGAGAGCTATTGACCATATTTTTCTTTTGTTGACTTTTCTTTTCAGGGTCACATTGGGAGTTTGTCAAATTAAAGTTTTAAGATGGATATGAGCCTTGTGAAATGGAGAATGTTACAAGTTGTGAGTATAGTTATGTGTAATGTAACTTTTGTTCATGAGCCTCACAAATTATAATTGAATATGTTATACTTGGTTGGTTGAAAGAGTCAAAGAAATCATATGTAGAACCTTGTTGTCAAGACATGTATTGGGGTTGTTCAAAGGGAACTAGGAAATAGTTTGAGTTGTTTTTTTAGGAAGGTTAAAAGTGAAGAGTTTTTCTTTATACTATTGTTTCATATAGGGAAGAAATAAGAAAACTAACCATCTTTGAGTAAAATAAGATCTATTATGTAAGTGCTAAAAGAGGAGATTTTTGTTAGGGAATAAGGTGTTCCACTATGAGAAAAACATCAGTTGAATAAATTTTTATTGAACATTTTTATTTGTTAGTTGGGCTAAAACTAATGAAGGAGAGATTGCTCTTTTTCTTTATATCTATTGTGCACATAGGTTTGGAATAAACAAACTTATTTTTATAAATGAGTTAAGTGTTTATTAGTGTTTGTTATTTCATAAGGTAAATGGATTTGAGTTAGAAAATGTGTTCAACCTATTGGTGTGAATAAATGTCTTGTACCTAGTTAGTTGTAACTAAGAAATTTATGGTTATCCTAAGTAAATCTTGAACTAAACCAATTTTTTTTTTGGTATTTAGAAATGTTGATCTATTATTTTGGAAAGACAACTTTAGAATTTATAAATAGTTTTAATGTGAAAAAATCTAATGTTAATGGAGCCCAAATTATTTATTGAATAATTATTTATAGTTATAAAATAAGTTATGATTTGGTGAAATTCTTAGACTATGTATATAGAAAGCACTTAGATTTACTTTGTTTAGTAACATTGAAAATAATATTTGTAATAGATTGAATTTGTTGGTATCGAAGGTCAATAGTCCACTAAGTGCTAATAAGGTCAGGCATCTCATGCTAATTGGAAAACTCTTATTAATTGAACAAATGCCATGCTTTTAGCTCAACAAAACAAGAGCTTGATGCAGCTATTCACTTATTCCAAACAAATAGCTTGGTCACCTTGCACAATAGAAAAATACTTGAACAATTAAATGTTCCCATTGCAATTAGTATTGTTGAAACTTCTCAGCAAAACACACCTAATTATGACAATGATGAGCAACTTCAAGCAAAGATCTTACTTGCAATTGGCAAACAAGTAATGTTAAAAACAAATTTTTGGGTGGTAGCTAGCCTAGTCAATGGATCATTGGGTATTATCAAGTCTATCGTATATGCTAGGGGTGATAAACCATGTCAACCACCTCAATATGTTGTTGTGCACTTCCCAAACTACATTGGCCCAACATGGGATCAAGACAACCAAAAAGTCATTCCCATTCCCCCGATCACTTAGGGAAGCCGAACACAACTCCCCTTGACAATGGCTTGGGCAATAACAATACATAAATCTCAAGGCTTAACATTGGCGAAAGCTGCAATAGTTATTGGAACTAAAGAAAGACAAGGACTAACATTGACAGCTCTTTCCTGTGTAAAATCAATTACAGGAATACACATAGATCCGCCTTTCTCTTTCGATAGATACTCTAGATTATGTGCCAACAAATACAGTGCACTTCGAATCAAAGAAGAGGATCGCCTCCAACAACTGTGTGCATTGTCAACATGATGAAATGTTTTTGTTCTTTTCGGTAACTATATCACTTCTCCTTTCCCTCTTCATTTCAATGAATATAGAATTTTGACCATTTCTAATTTTTTGATTCCATATGTAAGTTGACTCATAACTACCTTGTCATTTCCTCCACGGTGCAGTTGCAACCACTTCTGCCAAGCTAGCCAGAGTTTTGCTTCTATGGTGATTACTAAGAGAAGTTGTTCAATTCTTGCATTATGCTTCTCCTCTCCTCCAATGACAAACTTGAATTCCTTCCTCTTCTTTGGTTGACCATATAACATTTATATTTAATTTTTAAATTCTTGTATAGATCATACTAAAATGTATCAACCTAGTTTTTAGGTTTCTTACACCCACACAACCCAAAGTTGATACGATCTTCAGTCAATGATGCTACTACCAGTGCTATTGCCTTTGAACCTTCTATGTGTAACTATATCTAATTGTAACCATTTTAGATTTCAAATGTTCTCAATTGTAACTACAAATCTCCATAATGCTAAATAGCTTCGCGATGGCATGTTTTGCATGGTATACAAGCTACAACTAAATTTCATTTATATACAAGGTAAGACTATATGTCATTTATTCCATCTCTTATTTCACAACTGCATTTCAAATTATTTGTCATAAATGATATAACTGTATATACTTTTAAAAATGTATAACACTGATTTCAACTCAACAAAATTCTCAAGTATCAGAACAAAATTATATGGGACTTTTAATTGTAAAGATATTGCATCATGTTGCGTACACAAGGTATGCCTACATCTTATTTATTTGATATCTTTTATTGCAAGTGCATTACATATTATTTGTTATAAATTATAGAACTAATTATGTTTCCTAATTTAGATATTGTCTAACAATGACACATGTTCATTGCACTAAACTTCACATTTTCCTTCAATTTTTGCATAACATACTCAATACAAACAAATTCAATGATAAGAAGAATACTATAATGGACATAATGATAATGATCATATCATCAAAGAAGCAACCTACAACTAGTGATTCCCAATATGGGTTGTCTACATTTGTTAAATGCTTCACACTTCCATTTGATAGAAATGTTGCTCTTCATTTATAACATTGAGTATGATTGTTCTCGATTATCATGGAATATTTTTGGGATTTCAAATAACTTCAAAATATTCTCCTATGCGTAGTTGTGTTGGGAATAGGATGCCATTTAATTGCAATCCTAAACATATTTTATGTATCTCCGAAGTCCTTGGAAAGTGTTTCCCAATACTAGGATTAGAAAGAGATTAAATTAAAATGAAATGAAGATGTAAATTGACATTTGCAATTATTCCTAAATGATAGGAATATGTGGGGGCATCCAAGAAGAGCTCCTACAAAATAGGAGAACATGGGGTGCCCACATGGAAGGTGGAACCCACCTTGTTCCAGTTAACTGCTGGAAGGATTGTGAACACTTTTGTAATGCATGTTTTGTTCCTACAAAATAGGGATTGACATTTACATGAGTAGAGTGCCATTATCAGTTTAGTATTGGTTCAGTTCAGTTCAATTCAAATCAATTCTTCTTTTCTCATTCTTCTACAATCTTCTATCCCTTTCTATAATCGATAAAATTGATATAAACAAGATTAATCATCCACAAAGAATTGAACAAAGAACACTTAATTATATCTACAATATGATAGCTGTACAAGTTTTAAGTTACAATAATTACCTTCATTTTCAACATTTGGTATCAAAGCTAATGGTTGGTTAGGGTTTGGGACACCTTTCTCTTAAAAGTTTGAAGGTTTTTTGGCTGTACTGGGAGCTTTTACTATTATTACAGATTTGTAAAAGAAGTGTGTTTTATCTTCTTGGTTTAGAGATTATGGTCTTCTTGAAATTTTGGGAGTTGTGACATTTACAAAAGATTCTTTGATTGTGTTGAGGCCATGAATGATCTTCATTTAGGAGATGGTGTTGGAAAAACAAGGACAGACAACTGAGAAGGGGGGTGAATCAATTGTCACATAATATTTAAACTTTTCAAACTTAACTTAATCTTAGATATGATGAATGAACAATAAACCACAAATAATCAACACATCAGAAACATAGAGAACACTAAGATTTTTTTATGTGGAAACCCTATTAGGGGAAAAACCATGGTGGATGTTAGTCCACAGTATTACACCCTGTTAAAAGTATAAAGAAGAATAATGGGAATGCACATGCATTTAGGCACACTGCTTAGAGCTCACTGCTCAAATACAAGAGGTCTCACTGCCCAAAGAAGACACATTGTCTTACAACAATTCACATTAGATCTGCAGGATATGAACTGAGAAAATAGCTTCTACATAATCTTGATTACAATTCTGGTTAAGCACATAAACACTCCTTCACACTTCACTCAAACTTCTTCACACTCTGCTATGCAATCGAATGATTTAATCACTATTCACAAACTTGCTCTTTCTCTAGTGCTTCTTCACTTCATAGCTTCACACAAAAAACCACTCTTATATATCCACAACATGGAACATCAACAAATTTTTCTACCAAAATAAAATATAAAACATATACATAATGTCAAACCGAATTTACAAGTAAATTTTCAATGCAAAAACACTATCAGCCACAACATAATGAAGACCTAAAAAAATATCCTTGAGCATGCCAAAACACTCAAATTTTAATCTCCAAGGATCCACAATACGTTACAACCACCATGTCGGCCAAGACCATAAAAACCTGAACACACAAGAGAGAAATCACCGACCACGAGCACACTGATCAATGTGGGCATGCAACAAAGATAAAGCATGATCTAGAAACATACAAAAGCATCAAGAATCATCAGAGAAACATCTGCAACAATTGAAATTACTAGAATCATATCAACTTCAATCAGGAACACTAATTGAAGCCACAAAAATATCGTCAGAACACAACTGTTCATAACACAATTAACTCTTCACATGGACCTCTAAAACTTTCAGTGGATAAACTACATATGCTCAACAATAAACCCTTTAGTCCACAATGACTAATCATCAATGTACTGAGCAAGGCACCTTCATGACCTCCACTATTCCACTATCAACTTGCAACTCTTTCTTTAACAATTTTCTCAATATCCTTGACATATATAGCCTATAGTACATCGATGCTAATAATGTTGACATGAATGAAAACCACATATCAACAACACAACCAGAACATCCAACAATCTCCCCCTTTGGCATTGATGGCAACACATGATGTGAAAGACACCATCAACGCAACTCTCAATCAACACTTACTCCCCCTTAGATTCTAACTCTTCTCCTCATGGTGTTTTTCACATTTCTCTTCTCCCCCTTTGACATCAATGGCAAAGATAAGAATTATATTTCCATATACAAGCTCTAAACCACATATCTACACACTTGACTACTCCCCTTGAGTAGCAACCATGAAAATATCAATTTGGATCAAAATATGTCTATGCAACACAAAGATTGATGCAAGTAAATGCATCTCTAGTTCTTATTAGGAGGGGTAATCACCCCTAGCATCCCTTTGAGATACTCAAAAGTATCCTTTGGAAACAACTTGGTGAAAATGTATGCAATCTATTCTTTGGTAGGCACATACTCCATTTTGACTTCTTTCTCACTCACTTTCTCCCTTAGGAAGTGAAACTTGATTGATATATGCTTGGTCTTAAAGTGTAGCACCAGATTCTTCAATATGTTTATTGCACTTGAGTTATCATAGTTTATGGAAATAGGCTCATCATATACTACTTTGATATCTTTCAACATCTATTTCATCCACAACAATTGAGTACAATTATTTGTAGCAGCAATATACTCTGCCTCAATAGTAGATAGGGATATGGAATTCTACTTTTTACTCAACCAAGACACCAAATTCTTCCCTAGGAAGAAGGTACCACCCCTAGTGATTTTCCTGTAATCTACATATCCTACCAAATCTGCATCAATATAGGCACTCCAAGTAAGATCATCATCTTTAGAATACCAAGCCCAAAATCAACTATTCCTTTTAGGTATCTAAAAATTCTCTTTACAACAGTCACATGAGATTCTTTCAGATCAGCTTGATATCTAGCAACCATATACACAACATTCATGGTGTAAGATCTAGTCTAAGTTAAGTAGAGCAATCTACCAATCATTGAACTATATCTTATTTGATTTCCCTTAGGAGAATCATCATTCTGTGTTAACTTGCATCCAATTACCATGGGTTTACCAATAGGCTTTGAGTCTTCCATGCCAAACTTTTTTAGCAATTCTCTCACATATTTGGACTAAGATATGAAAATCCCATTGTCTAACTAAGTGACTTGCAATCCCAAAAAGAACTTCATCTCTCCAATCATACTCATTTCAAATTCACTTTTCATTTCATTAGCAAACTTCATACATAGATCATCATCACCTCCAAAAATAATGTCATCAACAAAGACTTCAATAATCAACTCTTTATCATGATCCAACTTGAAATACAAGTTGTTGTTAGCAATACCTTTATTGAATCCAAGCTTTAGTAAGTATTTATCCAGTCTAGCATACTAGGCTTTGGGGTCTTGCTTGAGTCTATACAGAGCTCTCTTCAATTGGAAAACCATATCTTCCTTAGTAGTCAGTTGAAATCCATCTGGTTGTTCAACATATACCTTTTCTTCTAACTCACCATTCAAAAAGGCTGACTTCACATCCATTTGATAGAATTTGTAGTTCTTATATGTGGCATAAGCAAGAAATATTCTTATAGCTTCAATTCTGGCAATAGGGGCAAAGGTTTCTTTAAAATCAGTTCCTTCCATTTTTGAATACCCTTTACATACTAGTCTTGCTTTATTCTGAACCACTTCACCTTGTTCATTTAGCTTATTCTAAAGACCCATTTAGTACCACTCACATTTTTATCTTTAGGTCTGGGAACAAGAATCCATGTATCATTCTTTTCAATTTGCATTAGTTCTTCCTTCATAGCTTCCATCCAATGTTCATCAGTACAAGCTTCATTGACATTGTTAGCCTCATTCTTGGAAATCAGACAATACTCTTTTGTAATCCTTCTAGTCTACACACCTTTATTCTTATCTCCTATAATTTTATCTTCAGAATGATTTAGCTTTACATACCTCAGAATTTTAGGATTCTCTCGCACTTCTGGTTCTTTTGTTCTTTCTTCTGCACTTCCACTTGTCTCTCCTTCCTGAATTTCTTGATTTACCTTAACAATTTGAACTTTATTATTTGTTTGAGCATTCTTCCCTTTGTCTATACTATCTTGCTAGTCATCTGAATCACATCCTTTGTATCTAGATGATCTAGTAGAGTCCTCATCAACTCTGAAATTTGCACTTTCAACCATTTTTCTCAATCTTCTATTATAGTATTAGTAAGCCTTGATTTTAGTAGAGTAACCTAGAAAGATTTCTTCATCGTACCTTGCATCAAACTTTCCTATGTCCTCATCTCTCTTAATATAACACCTGCTTCCAAAGATCTTGAAATATTTAACAGTAGGCTTATAACCAAACAACAACTCAAAAGGAGTCTTACTGGAAATAGCATTGACATTTACCTAGTTTAGAGTGTATAAGCAGTGCTTATAGCTTCTCTCCAATAGATATGAGGCACATTTCCTTCCAACATCATTGTTCTAGCAGCATCTAGACTTATTTTGTTCTTTCTCTCTACAACTCCATTCTATTGAGGGGTTCAGGGGAGCAGATAACTGTCTTTTGATTCCATGCTCTTCACATAAAGAATTGAACTCCTAAGAGGTGAACTCACCACCTCTGTCTAACCTTAGGCATTTGATCTACATACCTATTTCATTCTCTGCCATAGCTTTGAAACTTTTGAAATTACCTAATGCTTCACATTTTTCTCTTCAGAAAGCAACCCATATCATCCTAGAGTAATCATAAATAAGCAACATAAGGTACCTTTCTCCTTGTAGAATTTTGATTCTGGAGGGACCGCATAGATCAATATGCACCAGCTCTAGTGCTCCATTAGAATGATGTTGTTTGCTCCAAAAAGAAACTCTAGTATGTTTTCCCATTGACATTCCTTGCATATTGTGTTAGTAGGCTTCACTAGTTTAGGTAGATCTCTTACTGCTTGAGTGGAGCTTACCTTGACAATGTTATCAAAGATTCACATGACACAACCTCCTATGCCATAACTAGCTTACTCATTAGCTAGCACTCAGGTGAAAAATATTATCTCTTGTCTTTGTATATGAAGCAATTACATTTCTAGAGCTTCCAAGTATCCTGCATCTTCCATCCTTGAACTAAAGATCGTAACCCTTGTCCACCATCTGTCCAACACTCAACAGGTTATGCTTCAAGCCTTCAACATAAAGAACATCATCAATGTTATGTTTACCACCAAGAAAAATAGATCCTCTGCCATGAATCACAGTAACATTATTATCTCTGAATCTTACAACCCCAACATCATATTTCTCTAGACTTACAAATTTGATTTTTTCACCAGTCATATGATGTGAGCATACGCTGTCAATAATCCATTCATCCTTTTTTTCAATTTGGGCTGCAAGAGCCTTCTCAACTTTAGCAGATTCAGTAGCCACCAGACCATTTTCCTTGATAGCAATGAAAAACTATTCATCTTCATTTCCATTTTCTTTATTAGATTCTTCATCAGTCACACCTTCTTCAGCATAATAGCATTTCTTTTGAAATCTAGGTTTGTTAGGCTTAGACCTAGGAAATCCTTCAGGAAACCTTGAAGCAAAATGACCTATTTTACTGCAAGAGAAACATTTAATAGGAAACTTTCCTTTATACTTACCTTTTCCTCTACCTTCTTTCTTCACAATCAGTGCCTCCAACTTTCTGCCTCTCTTTCTTCATCTTCAAGTTGTTTCATTTCTTCCTCATACTTGAATGTCTTTCTAGAACTCCCTCCTAGATCATATATTTGCTTTTTTATTTTGGATACAAAATCCTTAAATGTAGATTCAGTCTTGGGGGTAGAATCACCAAATTCACTCAACTCAAAGGCAAAAAATTTACCAATCAACATATATCTTGTCACATTTGTTATAGTTTTGAGCTCTTTAATAGCATGAGCCTTTGATTTTTAAGAGGAGGAAATGATCTGAGCACTTTAGCTACAATTTCTTGTTCATCCAAGGTACCACCTGTGCATCTAATACCCATCACAAGTTCATTTACTCTTTGCATAAAAGAAGAAATATTTTCATCCTCACCCATCTTCAAAGTTTCATACTTGCCTTTCAAACTCTATATCTTAGCGACCTTCACAAGTGCATCTCCTTAATACAAAGTCTCCAACTTCTTCCAAATCTCATGAGTTGTCTTTAGATCCATCACATTTTTCATTTTTAAATCTGTCAGAGCACTTAGCAAAGCTTCAATAGCCCTGATGTTAATCTCAGCCTCTTTAACCTCATCAAGAGTGGAAGGACCATTATGAGGAATAGCATATCTATTCTTTGTAATCTTCCAGAAGGGTTCACCAATACCCCTCAAATAACACTCCATTTTGGCTTTCAACAGAGAGTAGTTTGTTCCATCGAATCTAGGACTGTCCTTCTTGTATGATGTCATCTCGGATCACCTCAAGCCTTTAAACTTCTTAAGAGGAACCAACTTTGATACCAATTGTTGGAAAAACAAGGACAAACAACTAAGAGGGGGGGTGAATCAGTTGTGACAGAATATTTAAACTTTTCAAACTTAACTTATTCTCAGATCTAATGAATGAACAATAAACCACAAATAATCAACACATCAGAAACATAGAGAACACCAAGATTTTTTTTATGTGGAAACCCTGTTAGGGGAAAAACCATGGTAGATGTTAGTCCACAATATTATACCCTATTAAAAGTATAAAGAAGAATAATGGGAATGCACATGAATTCAAGCACACTGCCTAGAGCTCACTACTCAAATACAAGAGGGATTACTTCCCAAAGAAGGAACACTATCTTACAACAATTTGGATTAGATCCACAGGATATAAATTGAGAAAATAGCTTCTACAAAAGCCTGATTATAGTTCTGGTTAAGCACATAAACACTCCTTCACACTTCACTCAAACTTCTTCACACTCTGCTCTACAATCAAATGATTTGATCACTATTCACACACTTGCTCTTTCTCTGGAACTTCTTCACTTCATAACTTTTCACAAACAATCACTCTTATATATCCACAACATGGAATTGAATCAACAACTTTGTCAGCCAAAATAAAATATAAAATATATACACAATGTCGACCCGAATTTACAAGTAAATTTTCAATGTGAAAACACCATCAGTCACAACATAATGAAGACCTAAAACAATATCCTCGAGTGTGCCAAAAATTCAAATTTTAATCTCCAAGGATCCACAATACGTTACAACCACCATGTCAGCCAAGAACATAAAAACCCGAACACACAAGAGAGAAATCACCAACCATGAGCACACCGATCAACACAGACATGCAACAAAGATAGAGCATGATCTAGAAACATCCAAAAGCATCAATAATCATTAGAGAAGCATCCACAACAAATGAAATTACTAGAATCACATCAAATTCAATCAAGAACACTAACTAAAGCCACATAAAAACTTTCAGAACACAACTATTCATAACACAATTAAATTTTCATGTGAACCTCTAAAAATTCCAGTGGATAAACTAGATATACTTAGTATTAAACCCTTTAGTCCACAATGACTGATCATCAACATACTGAACAAGGCACCTTCATGACCTTCACTATTCCATTGTCAACCTGCAACTCTTTCTTTAACAATTTTCTCATTATCCTTGACATATATAGCCTACAGTAGATCAATGCTAATAGTGTTGACATTAATGACAACCACATATTAGCAACACAACCACAACATCCAATAGATGGTTAACGCAATGTCATGGATAGCTTGAATACATGTTTCAGTGGGATATTTTGACAATGATGGTTTGATGTTTATCTTGTTTCCATGTATAGCTCGATATCACAGTTCAATAGGAGCTTTGGTAGTATATGGTTATCTTCATGTGATTCGAAGAGGTTTTAACATATTGTTTCATGGAGGACCCTTAGATTCTTTGGTAAAGGTGTTGTTGTTCTTCATTTTGGAGAGGATGTAGTTCTCTTTGGGTTTAAGTATTAATCATTTGCTTGGAGCTTCATGATTATGTAGGTTGCATTTGAAGTTGGCATGGATTGATTAGTGAGTGCTCATGAATACTAGAGAGACTTGGGTTAGGCCGAATATTTCTTATGTTAAGAGATATATGTTGGAATGGTTACTTGTAATAAAATATTTCTCAACAGTAAACACCAAGAAGCCTACACTTAGAAATGGATATGAGTCCATCATAGACCTGATGAGAAGATTGACTATTATATACACAAGACAATCTCGTATCCCACTCTTGGTCTACTCTGTAGGTTAAATGATCTAAGAGGTGTTGTCCACCTAATTATTAGATGCATTATTAATATGTATCTTATCTTCTCTTATGCATTAGTCTTGAGAAATAGATGCATGATTTTATGTATTTCCATTGTTCTCCTTGCAATCTTGAACTTGAGTTAGTTTTGAGGATTTGGGTAGGAGAGGTACATGAGATAGTTAGTGGCTTTGGGCATATTCCCTTATGTTGTGGGAATGTTTGGCTAAGTTTGATCTACTTTCTACGAGAGGTTTACATCTATGTTTTTACATGTTTCATTATAAGTTGAATGGTTAGATGTTGATATCCTTTCAGTTTGGGAGTGTTGAAAGAGATCTAACTTTACACAGTTTGGCACATGTTAGTGTGGTATAATGACATGGTTTGATTTGCAGGTTCTCTCCTTCTTGCTATATTGTCTTCTTCTTGAAGGTTCTTATGTTTATGGAGTTTAGGTTCATGAATGGAGTTATGTGTTGTTGTTTGTACTTCATTGTTTTTGGAAATAGTTTGGTAGCTCCTTGATCTCTTTCTTCATTGTTTGGAGGACTTGGGAGAGTTATTTGGATTGGTAATGAGAGATGTATTTTGCATATCATTATATGCTTCTTTGAAACTATGATAGAGGAGTTAGCCACATCCTCTATGCGAAGTACTGTAGGAGGACTTGTTAATGTTGTGATCTTGTTTTTAGATTTGATATTACTTGTGCAATGGGAGTTCCAGAAGGTATATGTGTTATGTATGAAAGGAGCACCTCTCTTGGAATGGTTACACTTTACTACAGTGAGTTACTTCAGAGGTTTTTTATTGCATGTCCATGTGTGTTATTACCTTGGAGTCTTATTTTGTAGGATGGTGGATATACAGGGACTTGTTTGCAGATTGGTATCACGATGTCATGGAGAGCTTTAATACACAAGTTTGGTGTGAGCTTATGAAAGTGATGTGGTTTTGGTTGCGTGCATCATGATGCCATGGGTTGCTCAGTATCATGGTTCAGTGGGAGCATTTGGAAATGATATGGATCCATTGTTTATTTTGGATAGTTATCTTATAGATAAGTTATCTTGGTTTTGAGTATTAATCATTTCCTTGGAGCTTCATGATTATGTTGGTTGCATTTGAAGTCGGCATGGATTGATTAGTGGGTGCAGGAAAGCCATTGGCCTTGAGTCTTGTACTTGATTTATAATAATGATTCCTTTTTTAGAACAATTGCAATGTATAATGTCAAGTGCGAGAATGTTGGGAATAGGATTCCATTTAATTGCAATCCTAAACATATTTCATGTATCTCCTAAGTCCTTGGAAAGTGTTCCCCAACACTAGGATTAGAAAGAGATTAAATTTGAATGAAATGAACATGTAAATTGATATTTTTAATTATTCCTAAATGATAGGAACATGTGAGGGCATCCAAGAAGAGATCCTACAAAATAGGAGCACATGGGGTGCCCACATGGAAGGTGGAACCCACCTTGTTCCAGTTAAATATTTGAAGGATTGTGAACACTTTTGTAATGCATGTTTTATTCCTACAAAATAGGGATTGGCATTTACATGAGTAGAGCAGCATTATCAGTTTAGTATTAGTTTAGTTTAGTTTAGTTTAGTTCAGGTTCAATTATCTTCAGTTACATGTAGTCAGAATGAGTTGCATGCTAGTTAACTTGATTTGCATGCTATTTAACTTGAGTTGGATGTAGTTGACTTGAATTGCATGACTAATGACTTTAGTTTCATGATAGATAACAAGTGGATACTTTTCTAGTTAAGTGGGGATGCTCAATCATGCATGATGTTTGCATAAATTGATGGAGAGATATGTTTCAGTTAACTAAGATTGAATTGTACCCACCTTGGGCACCCAAGTTGGAATCTTTGAGTTAACACATTTTGCATGATAAGATATTTACAAGGTTACATTTAGTGGGCCCATCTTGGGCATCAAATTTGAGGTGAAGCTTCCAAGATATCTTCTTATCCAAAGTTCAGTTAAGTGTTTAGTTTGGGACGCCTAAATTGAGGAGACTTTGGTTTTGGCTTCAAGTTACATTGTGAAACTCTACTTGCACAATTTGGTTGTAGATATTTGTGAGGAGAGTTTATCTCTTGTATTGATAACTCTTATGTGAGTTTACATACTCAAAATTGTCTATAAATTGCAGCAAGTGTATGAGAGTTTAATGTGTGTTCAATGAGAGTCAATGAGAGTTTATTGTAGGTTGTGAAGAAGGATTGTTGAAGACATGGAAGCATATCAGTCAAGGCTTGATACAGTGTTATTGTAATCTTGTTCTAAAGGTTAAATAATACAAGCACTATTGATTTTGGTGGTGGAGTTTTTTTCCTGAAAGGTGTTAGAATTAGGTGTTGTACACTTTGCATAATGCTTATAATGTTTTATTTATTATTGTGTGTGTGGTGTATCTATGGGTACCTAGATGGATGTGCATCACTAGGAGTTATAATGTTGGGGCCACTTTATGTTGTATGTAACATTGGGACTTAATTATACAATGTAATTATTTAATATTGGGAAATAATAAAATATAATAAAGTACTCAATATTAAATGTGGGGTCACATGATATTGTAAGTTCATGTTTTTGGGCACATGGTTTATACAATACCACTTGGTGGTTTTGTGGGAGCTTTTTTCTATAAAGCAACCACAAGGGTATTTGTCTAGGGTTGGAGAGTTTGTTGTAGGTTAGCAGGTTGAGCTTGTGCATGTGTGAGGGTTTGAAGCAGGGCATGGGATGTGTGGATTCATGCTTGGTCACATGGAATGCATGGATAGATTGTGCTTCAAAAGTGTTCATGGAGTCTCCGTAGATGTATTGTAATGGGTTTTCATTGTTGAATAATACATGGATTGTGGATGCTTTTGGACGCTGGTTTTTTCCCTCTTGAGGGTTTTCCCAGGGTATATCTTGTGTCATCTTTCATGGGTATGTTGTCTATCCTCTTGCATGTTGATATTGAGTATTTACTTGCATGATTTCAGATTTGGGTTATGTGGAAATTATCATTAGATGGCTGCAAGTTTCCTTTCAAGTGGTATTAGAGCATTGGTTGTGGATTGGATAACCCTAGGTTGCATGAGAGAATGAAAGACAATGGCAAGATATGAGGGTTTTGCAGGTGTTTTATTGTAGATCTAAGGGTTTTGGGTTTAATGTTTTGATGGGTTGTTTGCATATTTGGGGTGTGAAATTTTTTGGCAAAATAGGGTTTCTTGGTTGTGCATTCAAATTGGGGTTTTGTGGGGGAAAATTTACAAATGACCTCCTAAGACAAAATAGACTTCATGGTTGGATTCAAGTTGGTTGAGAGATGAATTTTGATATATAATTTGACCTATTTTGGAGAAGTTGAAAAAAATGCAATTTTTTTTGTAAAAGCCGTATTTGCAGTACGTATGGACATCATTTTAATATTCAAAAAATTAAAAAAAAAAAATTAACTCCCATAGGTGAAAAAAAAATTCCTACAAAAAATAAATAAATAAATAAATTAATTAAAATCAAAATGGGGGGCCGATAAAAAGGTTTTGATTGAAAATAAATAAATAAATAAAGCTTTTGGGGGAGTGTCGGGCCCCCCTGTACTGCATATACGGTTGGTACTGCTAGTGGAAAAACTATCGGCTACTGCCAGCAGCCTGCTAGTACTACCGTCAGTGGTACTAAATAACCGCTGAAGGCCTTTTTTAAAAAAAAAGCTATTTTAATTTTTTTTTTAAATTTCAAACTTTTAAAATTTCTGCCATGGATTTTTTGAGGTTGACCCACAATTTTTAATATGAAAAAAATTAAATCAGAATGAATGAAATTTTTGGGTCTAGAGGTTTGATGGGTGGTGCCACCTGAGTGGCTTCACCACCACTAGCGGGCCACCATTCCACCACCAGGTGATTAATTTTTTTTTCCTTTGATTCAAACTACACTTTTTCTTTCGAGGGGCATAACTTTTTCCCAGGGTGTCCATTTTTTCTCTTCTTGGACTCATTGGAAAGTTGATTGGATTCTCTACACTGTGGTGCTAGTGATTTTTTGAGATTTTATAGTTTTGACAGTGTTTTTCATGTAGAAATTTAGGTATTTCTTTTGAGCTTCAAGAGGTGATATCGGGTGCATACAGAGTCAGGTTTTGGACTTCAAATAGTCAATGAAAAGCTTGTTGAGAGAACTACATAGTGGATCAACTTTGGAGTTATTTTGGCATGGTTTATTTTTTTTTATTCTCACCTTAGATTTTTATGGGTTTCTTTGACTATGGTGTTATTATGAGCTTATGGATGATTGGATCTTGGTGATTTGATGTTGGATTCATTGTATGCTCAGTTGTACATCTCAGATTATTCTCTCATTTGACATGGCTATCAATATTTGGTTGGATTTATATGTTGCATTGTTGTATCTGTATACATCCAAAATTGGTTTGGAGAATATTAATTAAATATCGATTATTTAATTAATAAAATCTTTATTTCCTCTACTACATAAATAAATTGCAAAGCTTATTTATATAGTTCATATTTCTTAATTCCTCTTATCTAAACCACTTTCTTCATGATTTAATTAAAATGAACAAGTTTAACTAATTTGTTTTATTTGATTAATTCTCTCATTAAATTTGAATTTTGTTACATTTCTCCATATTCTCCTAACCTCCTTCCAACTCACCATGTGTCACATGAAAATAACTATTCCTAATTTCTAAAATGGATATTTACTCTCAACAATTTTAACCAACTCAAGGACACATAGCTTCTTCCTTCCATTGATTCTTTTCTACACTTGGCAAGATTTTTCTACTAAAGGGGACAATTTCCTTAATTCTCTCTAACCTCCTCATTTCTCATTGCCAATCTCTCTAGACTTAATCTTGATCATCCATTGCTATCAACTCACTTGATGCCTTGGTGAAATCTATAAATAGAGGCTCATTTACAACTTTTTGAAAAAAAGAGAACATAGCCTACAATTATTCTGCAAAATTCATCTTAGCATTTGAGAGCTTAATTGCATTTTGATCCAACATTTAGAATAGTTTAGCAAGTAATTTAGAATCATAGTTGCATTCTTAGATGTATCTTAGATTTTTCATAGCATTTAGGATCATTCTCACAGTATTTTCATTAGTCTAATTTAGTAGTACATCATTTTAATAGCATTCTATATACAACAAATCACCATCCTACATATCACTTAGTGCATCATTTAATCAAGAACATCAAAATTGTGTAGGTGTAGACATAGTTTCTACATTCTAGCTTAGAGGCTACTCATTTCTTAGGTGGCATCCTAGTAATTTAGTTCATAATTAAGATCTAAGAGCACAATTACCATGGACATTTAAGAATAGAGGAAGATGGAATGTTTTTAAGGAGTCACTTTTATCGAATTGTGTTTTGTTAATGTAGATTCCCTTAATGTAATACATTCCATTTGTTGTGTGTTATTGATTAGTTTAATTCACATATTTTCGTACACACATAAATTGGTGCCCATTATGGGGCCTAGCCCCTGCTATTGTATATTTTACAGGCTTAGACGTGAGTTTCTCTGGTGCAATGACTAATTCCTCTTGCACTTACGAAAGATTCTCTAGCACATTCATCGACTATTCTGACACAATGAAGGATTTCTCTAGTGCATCTATGCCATTCTGTGGTGCATAAGGGGGTTTCTGTAGTGCATTTACAACTTTCTTTAGCACATTTCATGTTTTCTATGGCACATTGATTTATTTCTATAGCACATTTATGTTTTTGGTGCATCAACTTACTGTAATGGCACATTTTATTTTCTCTGAAAGTTTCTTCCGAGTTTGTAAACTAATGAATATTTTTATATTGTGTAGGTTTTATAAACGTTTTCAAAAACTCTATGAAAACTCAAGAACACTGTCAAAGAAAAAATTATTGCAAACTACTGATAAATTTGATGCAGGGATTGGAGTGATTTCATTCCTTTATGTTTAATTTAGGAATCTAGACTAATTAGAAAGGAATGAACACCATGTCTGCTATGTGTATTGAATGGTAGGCATATGCCCTCCCCTTAATTAGGTGACCAAAAATCCATACCCATTCATTTTCATTATCTATTGTGTGTATTGAATGGTAGGCACATGCTCTCCCCTTAACTGGGTGACCAAAAAGCCATACCCATTCTTGTTTATCTGCGAATGTGAGTGGAGTATACAGTGTGGGTTCTCTCTTTATTCAGGTGAAATAAAGATTGATCAAACTACGGGTATACTTGCTTGCTTGTGTTTATCCTAGAGGTCCTGCCTTGTGGGAAAAAGTAATCACCCAAGGGAATGACCCAACCGGTAAAAGCCAAGCAAATTCCAACCAGTATATAAATGTGGGTACTAGAACAAAGGCCAATATCATGAGGATAGCTCCGATGAGAAGGGCAACAATGGTATCTCACTGCATGGATTATCCCCCATGAATGGAATGACTGTACTAGAACCCTTGTTGTAGATTGGCCAAAAAACTTTATCTATTCTTTGGTGCAGCAACGGTCATTGCAAAGGCATCCACATTCTCGTAGTTTTTAATAGAGATGATTAACTTTCCATGGGAGTTTTATGGGGGCTAGAAGCTTGGTTGACCTGAGAAGTGAGTGCATTGTAAGGGGGAGCCCATATGGCCAAGCTTCTGAATTCATCCGCTAAGAATAAGTGCAATTGGGGTAAAACCCATGTGGAATCCAAAAGAATACAGTCTTTCACAACCATGGGAATGTAATTGCTTTATTGTGTTTGTCAAAGTTTTTTAAAAACAAACTTCAAATGAAACCTTGCACACTAGAAAAGTGCAATACTATGATTCAAAACACATCAGTTGAAACAAACCATTCTCTAACTAAAAACCACAAAAATAAAGTAAACTAGCAATAGATTGTTACATTATCTGGTTCAACATATTCCCTATTTTTTGTAGCACATTAACTACTTTTTCCAGTGCATATACCCTCTATTATAGCACATTCACTACTTTTTCTAGTGCAATCACCCATTTTTATAGTGCATTCATAACTTTTATCTATGCATCCCCTACTTTCTATGGCGCATTTACCAACTTCTGTAGTGCATACACCTGAAAGTTTGGTGCATCCGAGCTATTCCCCAGTGCATACACCTGAAACTTTGGCACATCTAAGTTATTTTGTGGTTCATATACCTAATTTTGTAGTGCATTCAAACCTTTTGTGGTGCATACAATCCATGCTATAGTGCATCTTCCTTTTAGCACATACACTAACTATTACGGCGCATTCACCAAAATTCATAACCAAAGAGCTGAATTTGACTCCTATCTGACATTTTGAAACCAAATTTAGAAAAATTTTCCAATCCAAAATCATTCCTCAAGTGCAACAGAGTCTAAACATGGTCTTTATCCAATGATTTCATGAAAGATTAAAATCTAGAAACCAAAGTCCATAGCTCTTAGTCCAAAAGCTCATAAAAAACGTCTTTCAACACTCTATGAATTTAGAGACAAATTGCTCTTCAATTTCTATAGAAAAGCTTCAAAGAATAACCCCAATTTGTATTCATTTTACTATTTTCAAAATCCAATACTTTTCCAAAGATTTGAACATCTCATCTAAGAAGGAAATTTGTCCCCATTTCACAAATTGGAACCAAAATTGTAGAATATTCTCAAGTTTAGAATTATTCCTTAAGTTCTTTAGAGTCTAAACTTGTTAAAATTGACTTCTACAAGTGAAATCCTTTACCTAAACTTTGATGAAACATCTAAAAGTCCCAATCATCAAAAACCCAAAATTTGATCATCAAGTTGAGTTTCCCCATCAGGGTTTATCATCCTTTATCTCAAAACAATACACATTATATCAAATTGTATCACCTTGGTTACATCAATAGAATTCATCATTCTATTCAACCTAGGTATTCCTTTAGCACTCTCAAATAACGATCAAAATTTTAGCAAGCCTTCATCATTTGCATGCCCATTTTAACAAGATCCCAAAAGCAAAAACTTGAGGATAAAGAACTTGAACCTCAAGGTACCATGGTAAACCAGAAGAAAATCCCTTTCACAAGATTTCTCAAAATGAAACAGAAGAGATAACAAAGGAGGAAATAGAACAAGAAAACCAAGATCCCAAATTTAATAACTTCCTAGAAAGAATCTTTGAAAAGGGTGGGGAAAAATACCTTCTAATGTTAGCAAATCAAGGGGTCAAATTACCAAGTAATTTTTATGTCAATAAATTGAAAGGAACACCAAAGAAAACTAAAATTGAAACACCCACTACAGATCAAATGGCTACCCTAACAAATCAAATGTAGAACCTTCAACAACAATTGCAAGACATGCAAGGAGGGACTCCAAAAAGATACTTGTTACAAGATATTTGTCCCTATATCCCTTTGATAGAAGGTTAAACATGATACCATTTCCCCCAAATTGTGACTTACCAAAATATGACAAATACAATTGAAAATCAGATCACATAGACCACGTGTGAGAATTTTGAACCATGAGTCTTGAGTTTGCTCATGAGGACACATACTTAATGAGACTTTTTCCTCACAACTTAGGAGGCCATTGTATGGAATGTTTTTCAAAACTACAACCAAGAATAAAATCCTTCAAAGAACTTGTCAACAAATTCATCACACAATATTCATATAACATTGCACATGAGATAACCATGAAGGATCTTTGTAATTCCAAACAGAAACAAGGAGAATACTTTCTCGTATTCTTACAAAGGTGGAGAAGGTTATTCGCTCAATATGCTTGTCCTATACCCAAACAAGAAAAGATGGAGATTTTCATTGATAACCTTAATAGTGAAATGAGCTATAGGTTTCAAATACAATGTCCCCCTAGCTTTGAGAAGATGGTAGAAAATAGTGTTAAAATTGAAGAAGCTTTAGTCAAAAGAGGGGTATTGAAAATTCACAATGAAGGATCGAACAATGCTAGCTCTTCTAACCATCATAACAATGAGAAACCCAAATTTTGGACAAGGAACAAGAATTCCAATGATGGTGCTGTTGAAACACTTAATGCCAAACCAGTCTTTAATCTATCGGGAACCCCAACTAAGACCGATCAAAACATCAATCAAGGCACTAATCAAAATGTCAACCCACCCAATAATCAAAATGACCACAATCAAAGTAACACCACGTCCAAACCTCCACCGTATCAAACACAATCAAACTGCAGAAAATTTATGCCTTTGGGTCAATCACATGAATATGTAGTAAGGGAACTTCTTGAAAATAACCTCATAACACTACCCAACACTCGAGGCTTTGAACCAAAAGTAAAATTTTCATGGTAGAATGATGCCTATTACTATGAATTTCATCGATGCAAAGGCCATCAAACAAATAGTTGCATGCAATTGAAACATAAAATACAAGATTTGATAGATGACAAAGTTATACAATTAGAGGGACCCCAAACAAATGCTAATCATGGAGCATTTAAAAATACTTTACCGAATTATGAAAAATGGGAGTCCTCTACAACAAATAGCAAGGGAAAGAACGTAAACTATGTCCATGATATTGTCATAAATCATATCTCAGTAGCATAAGATCAAATGAATACCATTGAAATCAATGACCATCAAGACATTATTGCAGATAATAGTCCAATCTATGAAATTCCAATCGAACAAGAACAAGACATCATCCTTCAAAAAAAAATCAATGACATCAAACCAGATATGGCTGCAAATGATACTCAAATCAATGTCATTAAAATCAATGGGAAACAAGAAAACACACCAGTAAATACAACCATGAGAGCACAAGCCAAATATGTTTTAAAAGGAAGCTCATCTAAAACACCCACTGCCTCATCCAATCACTACAACATAGTGGACTAGTTACCAAAGATCCCTGCACAAATATCAATATTGGAATTGCTCAAGATTTCACCTGCCCACAAAGAGATTTTGGAAAAATCCCTAGTGGACACAATGGTACCAACAAATCTAGGAGTTTGCAAATTTGAAGCCGTGGTGGGACATTTGACTACTCCACATTTCCTATCCTTTTAAGAAAATGATGACACATCTATTTCTCATCCCCACAATGCCGCTCTTCATATTGAAGTCCTAATTCATAAACATTGTGTCAAATGTGTCCTGATAGATGGATGAGTCAACTTGAATATATGTACTTTAAAGCTTGTTCGTGCGTTGGGATTCTCTAAGAATGCAATTGATTCAAAGAAAAAGATTACAATAAAAGCATATCATGACAAGGAAAGATCTTCACAGGGATTAATTGTCTTACCTATTCAAGTAGGACCAATTCAGAAAGATGTAATCTGTCTAGTCTTAGACAAGGATTTGACCTATAACATACTATTGGGTCACCCATGGATCCATGAAATGCAAGCAGTTCTGTCAACCTACCATCAATGTTTGAAATTTCCTTGTGGTGGCCAAGAAATCACCATTTCAGCTAATTCAAATAGTCCTCAGTATTGCAATACCTTGAAATTTTTCCAAGATGTTTTTGTACCTCATAACAGAGAAGCCTCCACTCCCACCCCTTCCAATGATCAAAGTCAATCAAGTTCCTCATCCAAACCATTGGTCATCTCCTCAAATCATGAAGGTCAATCCAGTTCCATGTCCAAACAATCTGAGAAGAAAGAAGAAGTTGCTTCCTCCACTTCCTCAAATCATGAAGCCAAATTTAATGCCTTGTCAAAACAATTTGATGAAAAATTCCAAATCAAAGACAAAGGTGTTGGTGAATAATTCATTGAACGATCAATATGCCTTTCATAGTTCTCTTCTCCAAAGTCCTATGGGCAACCCCCAACATCAACACCACAGACATCACAACCAATTACCAAATTTGATGGTCAGTTTATAAAAGAAAGCACTAGGTTTGATGAAGTAGAAGACAAAGATATTCTAAACTAGCTCTATAATGATGAAGAAGAATCTCAAGCAACAACTGCAAATGTAAAAACAACACAATATGGAAAAGGCTTCACTATCCTAGAAAATATGGGATATGAGGGAAAAGGACCTATAGGAAAAAGGAAAGAAGGAATTATAGAACTCATTCAACCCATCTTAACTAATCCAAAAGACAAGATTGGGCTGGGTTATAAAGAGGATACAAAAGAAAAGATGACTCGTAAGATGGTTGAAAGAATCTTGCAGTTACAAGCTAGTGATAATCATGAAATTGATTCTAATGAATATGAGTGGGATTCCCTATTAGAAGATTCTTGTCATGACAAGGAAATTGATGTGGTACATAAGTATGCACCCCTACTTGAAGAGGGACAAGGTTCAAGTTCTAGACCACTTGAAGTAGGATCACAACACCTTGATGATTCCAACATAGATGATTCAACTCGAAGTGAAATAGATAATTCAGAAGAAATTTACCTTATAGATCTCAATTTTTCTATTGGAAAAATTGAAGAGACCGCCATCAGGATTCTTACCATCTTCGACCTTAACCATTCTGGTGACTTCTTACCCCTAGTACATCCCGAGCTCATAGACTAGGACCAAACTGAGCTATTTGGCATCCCTACATTTTCAAACGATGATGCCATCATAAATTTTCTTTGTGCCAACAATCCTAAAATAGATTCCACCATTTAACATCATAATGAAGCTTCTGAATAGGGGAGTATCAAATCTTCCAGCTGTAAAATGAATAATACAGGAAATAGATCTGATGGTGAAAACCATTCAATGGTAGTATTAGATCCAAAAAAAGTAAAAACAAAGAGCGTATCTAATGACAAAAACCTCTTTGAGGCATCGAAGGATGGAAGATTCGATACTCTCACAAGTTTTTTTTAGGAAAAATCAAAGGTGTTGATTAAATCCACCCAGTTTGTCAATATCAACAGTAAAGAGACAGTGAAGACTATCCATCTAGCAACATCTTTGACAGACCAAGAAAAACCAAGCTTTCTCAAAATTTTCACAAAAAAACAAGTCAACTTTGCTTGGCCATATGCTGACATGCCAAGGATTTATCCACAACTCATCATGCATCATCTCTCCTTGCCACCAAGAGTAAAACCAGTCAAGTAGAAACTAAGGAAAATGTATCCACATATTGCCTTATTGGTAAAAGTAGAGCTAAAGAAGTTGTTAGACGCAGGATTCATCAGACCCATTAACTATGCTGAGTGGATCTCCAATATTACGACAGTCTCAAAGTTTGATAACAACATCCACATTTGTATGGATTTCTAAGATCTCAACAAGGATTGCCTCCTACGAGGAACTCTAACATCAAGCACTAGGTGAGCACCACCTCCTCCATCTCCACCACCACCATCATCTCTGCCATCATCATCACCATCATCCCCACCATCATCACTGCCTCCTCCCTCCTCCTCACCTCCACCTCTACCCCTCCTTCGTCTGGGTGGTCTATCCTCATTGCACTCTAATGCTAGCACTGGCTCATCAGGTCTCAAAATCCTCAAAAATGGATGCTCAACAAAATACTATGAGTACTCATCAGTCATATATCTCTCAATAATATCCAAAAGGTAATCCCAGATCACTATTTGTAAATGATAATACTCATCACATGCAACATCATAAGATAACGTGGGCCCCCACTCGGTCACATCCTATTCCCTCTGTGCATACACATCCAATGCCTGAGGCATCCCCTGAACTCTGTTGTACTGTCTAAGCACCCTCCACAACAAGAATCTCTTGATAATAAAGCATGTCCGCCCAATAAGGTATCTAACAATCATAAAATAGGGCACCTCCAAATGATCCTCAACCCACTACTCACAGTCTACATAAGGTTTCCAGGTAACTGAATCCAATTCATCCAATACCTGACACCAATACTCCAATTTGTCTAGCTTATGTTGGACAACTAGGCCTGCATAACCATAGACATAGGGTCTCCTAAATGGTCAAAATCTATCTGTCTCTAGCCGTGTCACCACAATATGCTCCCAATCCCATGTTTGTAAGAGTGTCACACCTATGGACAGACTAGCTCCTCTAAGGTACACTACCTAGTGTAAATCATGGTATAACTACAGAAGAATACATGAACCCTAAGTAAAACAGGTCCCAAACTGAATCATCTACTCCAATGTCCAACCCCAACCAATAAATAATCCCTTTTCCCTCTTGTCGGGACATAAGAAGCCACTGAAAAATCTGGCAAGCACGAAAGGAAAAGGGGCATACATCTCAAACATCTCCTGCCAAGGCATCTCATACCCAACAATATGGTCATCATGGAATATCCGGCGTAGAGAATTTGTACCTCCCTGCTCAGTGTGATCATAGGTCACAATATCACCCACCACAGGAATCCACAAAATCTTGTAGACATCCTCGAGCATAACATCCATCTCTCTGGTGGCCAGATGAAAAGTGTTGTGGTCACTATGCCATCTCTCTACCAATGCAGTCAGCAATCCCTGATTAATCCTAATCCATGGCATATCAATTAGTGAGGATAATTTGCATCATTCAATGATATCTCTATTGGCTTGTGACAGATATGGGATCATCTCCCAAGTCCGTGGCAACCTCTTTCAAGATTGAAGATTATTTAAATCCATCTCCTATCATTATAAAACATCACAATCAACACATTAATCAATCAAATCAAATTAGTAAAGCAATAAAACATCAATCAATCATCCTATCAGTTCTAGTGAGATTTCCATCAAATCTCATGAACATCTGTTTTGATCCTCACCTATCATGAGGTCAAAACATCATCATTAGTGCATCTCGCCTATCATGAGATCACTAAATCGTCTAATCTATGAAGAAAAAACAAATCATTAGCTGACATGAGAAAACATCATCAAATTTTAGTCTGAGTAAAATTACAAAATCTTCAATTTTGTCCTAGATGCACCGTAATAGTACTTAATTGCGCTAAAAGACAGATGTGCCATCAAATTTGGTCTATGCGCCATAACAGGTCTTCAATGCACCATTTCAAGGGATGCACCAAAGAATTCCTCTGATGCACTGCATAATTCCTTCAATGTGCCATTTCTCAAGGATGCCCTATCTAAAACATTAATGCGCTATTATAGAATATCTATGCACCAAATCATGGATGTACTATTACAGTCTATGGATGCACCACTATACCAATCAGATGCGCTAAAACTCTAGGTGGATGCACTAGAACATGTAGTCTATGTGCCACAAAAATTTCATATGCGTTGAAACAAGGAAAAACTAAAAATTCAAAAGGAAAAATGAGGGAAAATTAATTCAAAATTCACAAGAAAAGTTTTGAAATTCATACCGGAGGTCCATATACCACTGTTCAATTGCGTCACCGTACTCGCTTGAATTAATGAGTCTTGTAGGGGATCACCATTTTCACTCAAATGTTCAAGAATGCTCTCTCACTCCACAAATTTTCAAAATTACCAATGCACAAATGAATCCTCTTTTCACTTTTTACCTCTTAATAAGGGTAATTAAAAGGGTAATTTTGGTGGGATATTTTAATTTTTAAAAGGGTCAATTAATTGGGGCAGCTCAATTCTTCCATATTGGGACATAAATCTCTAGAATATTATCACATCAAAATTTCATCATCATACATCATCAAAAAATTCAAAAATCATCAAAAATCTTTTATTATCAAAAAATTCCTCAATTTATCTCCCAAGGGGGCATACATTCATTATCTTCTGAAAATCGCCATTTGGGGCACTGTCAAAATTTTAGTAGCACTAGTAAAATTTTCTTTGAATGTGTAAACACATCACTTCAAAGAGGGGAAAAATGTATACATCCAAAATTGGTCTGGAGAATATTAATTAATAACAATTATTTAATTAATAAAATTTTTATTTCCTCTACTATATAAATAAATTGCAAAGCTTATTTATATAGTTCATATTTCTTAATTCCTCTATTTCTTAATTCCTCTTATCTAAACCACTTTCTTCATGATTTAATTAAAATGAACAAGTTTAACTAATTTGTTTTATTTGATTAATTCTCTCTCATTAAATTTGAATTTTTAAATTTGAATTTTGTCACATTTCTCCATATTCTCCTAACCTCCTTCCACCTCATCTTCCAACTCACCATGTGTCACATGAAAATAATTATTCCTAATTTCTAAAATGGATATTTACTCTCAACAATTTTAACCAACTCAAGGACACACGGCTTCTTCCTTCCATTGATTCTTTTCTACACTTGGAAAGATTGTTCTACTAAAGGGGACAATTTCCTTAATTCTCTCTAACCTCCTCATTTATCACTATCGATCTCTCTAGACCTAATCCTGATCATCCATTGATATCAACTCACCTGATGCCTTGGTGAAATCTATAATAGAGGCTCATTTACAACTTTTTGAAAAAAGAGAACATAGCCTACAATTACTCTATAGAATTCATCTTAGCATTTGAGAGCTTAATTTCATTTTGATTTAGTAGTTAGAATGGTTTAGCAAGTAATTTAGAATCATGGCAGCATTCTTAGATGTATCTTATATTGTTCATAGTTTTAGGATCATTCTCACAATATTTCCATTAGTCTAATTCAGTATTCCATCATTTTAATAGCATTTTGTATGCAACAAATCACCATTCTACATATCACTTAGTGCATCATTTAATCAAGAACATCAAAATCATGTAGGTGTAGACATAGTTTTTGCATTCTAGCTTAGAGGATACTCATTTCTTAGGTGGCATCCCAGTAATTTAGTGCATAATTAAGATCTGAGAGCACAATTACTATGGACATTTAAGAATAGAGGAAGATGGAATGTTTTTAAGGAGTCACTTTATCGTGTTTTGTTAATGTAGATTCCCTTAATGTAATACATTGCATCTATTGTGTGTTATTGATTAGTTTAACTCACATATTTTATTACACACAATATCTACAAGTTGTGCAATGTTGTAGGCGGTCTATACTTACATGTTACATTTATGACTTGGATATGGGTTGTCTTTACCCATTGATATTTCAGTGTTGATGCATTTTCAGTTTTGGTGGCTTGGTTTAGTCACTTGGTTTGCCGATTTTGTCGTCATGTTGAGGAGGTGAGATGGTATTACTAGGTACAGGACCATGATATGAGACCTATGCAATTGACTATGATTATGTAGATATGTGGACACGGTTGGATTGTTTGTTGTTGGTACATTTGGTGGTGATCATGGTGTCATGGATATTTCTTGTGCAATAGAGACTTTGGCATGTCATGATAGTTTATGCAAGTGCATTGTTGGTGATCTTAGATTGGATCTTGATTCAAGTTGTGGTGGTGTGTCTTCTTGGTTTGAGGAGATTGGTATGACGATGTCATGGATAGCTTGGTTACACGGTTCAATTGGAGCTTATGAAAGTGATGGATTGGCGGTGATGGATATGATGGTTTGGCGGTGTATCTTCTTGCTTTAGAGGATGATTATCATGTTGTCATTGAGAGCTTGGATTCATAGGTTTGGTGTGAGCTTATGATAGTGATGTGGTGTTGGTTGTTTGCATCATGATGCCATGGGATTGCTCAATATCACGGTTCAGTGGGAGCATTTGGAAATGATGTGGATCCATTGTTGATTATGAATGTTTGTCTTCAGTAGGGTTTGATTGGTGTCATGGAGGAGCTCTTGGATTATGTGTGCTACAGTGAGAGTTCATTGACATCAAGTGCTGGAGATGTTGAGGTATTGTTTATGACTTGTTGGTTTTGATAGGTGATCCTTGGTTATAGGATGGTTTTTTTGTTATTATGTCATGGTATACTCTTGATTACCGGTTTAGAGTTGTGGCATGGTACATGTTATGATGATTTGAGTGTGTGATATTCTTTTGAGAAGATGTGAGATCATGGTGTCATGTTTATATTCTAGATTCTGCAGTTGGAGCTATGATTTTGATCTTGGTTGGTTCTCTTTGTATTGAGTACTTTGATAATTTGATTGGAGTTTAGCATAGATTGATTGGTTATAGGTCCTCATGGATACATGGAAACTTATATGAGGGTTGGTGTTCTCTTGTGGTTAGAGACATTTTTTTGAGATGGTTACTCTTGATGATATTTTAGCAAGAAATCTGAGGAACCTACACCTTGGTTGGATGTGAGTTCAACATGGACCGATAGAGGAGATTGTTCTTGGTTGAGTCATGATGACTTGGATATCCTCGAGGAGCATTCTCATTCCCCACTTTGGGTCAACTTGGCAGTTCAATTGAGAGGTATTGCATTGCCCATTTTATTTTTCTTTCAGGTGCATTATGTTTATGCTTTGTCTTATCATGGATATGGATCTTGAGCTAGATGGATATTTGATTTCTGGAGGGTTCATTTGAGGAGTGTTGGCATGCTTATCTCCTTGTACATGTTGGGTTTAGGAGATGGTTTATTGGGTTGATTTCCTTAATTTGGGAATGGTTACATTGAGTTTGATCTTCTTGTTTTGAGATGCTTACATCCATGGTTAGTTACATGATACATATGTTATGTTTGATCTTGGTGATTGGATGGTTGGATGTTGTTATGGATTTTGTTATGGGGTGTTGTGGAGGAGATCATACTTGACATAGTTGGCATTTAGAGGTGTGTGTAGGAGGACATGCTATAGGTGTTTGGTTTGCAGGTTTTGCATATCATTGTGGATGAACATTCCTTGGTACTACATGTTTACATCTTCTATGTGATGCTATTAGTAGACTTGGTATGCCTTGATCACTTGCGGTGGTGTCTTGTTTCTAGAATGTTAACAAAGTGACATGTTGAATGCACTAATTCTAGGCTTACATTCATTTGGACATTGCCCATGCAGTGGGAGCTCCTGGATGTGTATGTCACTCTTTGATAGGTTTGCACATGGAGTTTGTTATTGCGGTTTATGGGTGGAGATGTTGGCATGAGTTTACTATGTTATGTATACCTTAGAGGTATGGATAGTTGGATGTGTTAGCATTTTTGTGGGTGTCATTTCAACTGTGGTGATTCATTCTTGATAGCTATTGGCACATATTCATTACCTTTGGATTGAGTGTTTGTGTTTTGAGATATTGGTTTGAGGCTGGATTATGCTTCTTTGAGATAGTTAGTGTGACATCTCTTTGGGCGTGTTCTTATTGTAGTGCATTGGAATGGTGGAGGATGAGAGGATTCACGGATGAGATGGTGATCACCTTGGTTCTTGTTACAGGTATCTTGATGGAGCACATGGGGCACTTGGGTTCCAGGATGGTACATGTTGTCTATGGAGTTTATTATCTTGATATTTGAGCTTACTTGTTACCCCCTTATGCAATGTATACAACAAGTAGGAGATTGTTAGAATTAGGTGTTTTACACCTTCAATAATGCTTATAATGTTTTATTTATTATAATGTGTGTGGTGCGCTTAGGGTTACCTAGATGGACATGCATCACTAGGAGTTATAATGTTGGGGCCACTTTATGTTGTATGTAACATTGGGACTTAATTGTAAAATGTAATTATTTAATATTGGGGAATAATAAAATGTAATAAAGTACTCAATATTAAATGTGGGGTCACATGATATTGTAAGTTCATGATTTTGGTTTATGTAATACCACTTGGTGGTTTTGTGGGAGCTTATTTCTATAAAAGCAACCATAGGGGTAGTTGTCTAGGGTTGGAGAGTTTATTGTAGGTTAGCAGGTTGAACCTGTGCATGTGTGAGGGTTTGAAGCATGGCATGGGATGTGTGGATTCATGCTTAGTCACATGGAATGCATGGATAGCTTGTGCTTCAGAAGTGTTCATGGAGTCTATGCAGATGCATTGTAATGGGTTTTCATTGCTGAATAATACATAGAGTGTGGATGCTTTTGGAGGCTGGGTTTTTCCCTCTTGAGGGTTTTCCCAATGTATATCTTGTGTCATCTTTCATGGGTATGTTGTCTATTCTCTTGCATGTTGATATTGAGTATTTACTTGCATGATTTTAGATTTGGGTTATGTGGAAATTGTTAATAGATGGCTGCAAGTTTCCTTTCAAAAGGGTTTATCCACATATATGTTGTGTCACTTCTATCTTCTTGTCTCATTCTTCTACAATTAGATCTACAATATGATAGTTGTACAATTTTTAAGCTACAATGATTACCTTCATTTTCAAAAAGTTGTATTGAAAAAATCAATTCAAATTTATCTTCCCTTAATGTGTATTGTTTGCATAAATTTTATCTATTGGCTATCGATAAAGTGCTCCCAAATTCTTTAAATTTCCCTTTTATGCATAGACAATTCAATGCTCATGTTGATGGGGGTGTTGTCATCTACTTTTGTGCACCTCCCTCTCTAATTCCTTCTATGCATGTACATATCCTTGCCATTTGGACTTCTCCTCTGCCTATCGGCTCATTGTTGCATGTCACTGCACACAATTGCTAGTTGTAATAGATTGAATTTGTTGGTATCAAAGATCAATAGTCCGCTAAGTGCTAATATTGAGTTAAAATTTTATATATATATATATATATATATGGGGTATTTAGTCATTCTGAGACTCATTTGTGAGTAACAAGTTGCTAATATTAAGAGTATCACTTTTCGTAAAATTTATTTTTGTATATTGGTTAGGATTTTCTTCAAGTTAAGTCGTATAAGTTTGGAGTGTGGTTTGAACACAAACACATTTGAGATGACATGACATTTTAGTGCCATTAGTTGCTTACTTCAAAATTTCAGCTTTTTGATTGATATTCAACTTTTTGACTGACATTAGTGTTAGTGGATTTTTATGGCACTGGCTATCCAGCCACAGGAATGCACCTAGGCATGGATGCTATGCCATGCCTCCATCCATGATAGGGATACCACCTCGCACGGTGTTGTACCTACAAACACAGTAATCCGTGCAGAATAGTAAATACGGGTGTAACTGACAGCATGACATTTTTTTTATTTTTTTATTTTAAAGCACAGTACAAATATTTTTTTACCATTTTTCAGTTTTTTACTTCACCCTTTTTTTCACCTTTTTTCTTTTCCCCCCCTGCATTCCTTGAAAGCAAGTTATAAAAATATATTCATGTACAATTATACCTAGTTGGTTATAATATATATTTATATAAAATTTTCTATTATTTATATATTATAAATAATTTTAAAAATTTTTAATTTCTTTATTTCTTTATTATTATTATTTTTTAATATTGATATTTTTATATTTTTATATATTTTTTTATTAATATTATATAGTATTAAATAGGATATATAATATTTCTATTTATTTTATTAAATTTATTAAAAAGAAAATAAGTAAAATATATTTTTAACATATACTATTATTTAGATTAATTTATAGGAAATTTAACAATTTAACTTAAATTCAAATTAAATTTTAGAATTTTTAAAATATTTAAAGTAAATAAATTTATTTTTTATTACATTATTTACAAATTAAGTTTTTAGATTAAATAATTATAAATTAATTTATAAATTATTATATTATATTAAGAAATACAAAAATCTTAAACAAACTAATCTTATTTATACTTTTTTTTTACTTTTTTTACTTTTTAAAAAGGTTTCATTTTATTTTTAACTTTTAACTAAGTTTGATTTACTTAAACTTTTTTATAAACTTAAAATTTTAGCTTTACCAATTTTAATATATATTATTATTACCTTTTAATTTAATTATATATATATATATATATATTTTGGTTAATATGAAACTTATCTTTCAATTAATGTTAATATTGTTTTAATATATCAAACATTTTTTTTACATATTTTATTAATATTTTAATTTTAATAAATGTAAAAAATAATTTAACTTTGTGGGTGGTAGGGTGGGCTCCCTCCATCCCTCAGTGTGCCATTTGTCAAGCCATCACAGGATGGACTTGAGGTGGTGGATGGGATGGGCAAGGTGACCGCGAGGTGGCAATGTCAAATCACTCCAAGTTTTTTCCATTAGCCGAAGGGAGGAGAAGGAGATTTAATTTAAGATAGGTGCTCATGAAAATGGGGGAATCCATGCTATCATCAGGGGGAATGAATAACACATATTTCAAAGCACAGATGGCTTGACACGTAGGGCATGGTAATGATAGAAGCGAAAGCTGAAGGGTCGAGTGGCAACCCACTTCTCACAAAGGGATAGCTGTATGCAGGTGGAAGGACGAAGGCTGTAGGTTATTGTCAGGGCAAGGACGAAATGCCTGCATCGCCATTATTTAGATGCATGTGTGGAGGAACGACCTCACATATCACGGGTTTTTAAATGTTCTGTTGAAGACATTATCAATGCATAGTCTTCGATCTTTGGTTTGTTTTTTGTCTTTGTGCAGGGAATGACCGATAAATGTACTGCAAATGGCGAGGATGACGAAGTCAAAATTCATCATCTCTATTTCGGCGGAGGGGCTGGAAAGTTTTGGAGCTGACACACCAGTCTCCTTGACAGCTACGGAGAGACAGATAGCCTTCTGGGAGATCACAGACCAGAGGCTAAAGGAATTCTGCTCAAGGATGACCCGGTGTCACTAGTAGCTGTCAAAATGGTCCTAGGCAAAGGCCACCTGGAAAGGAAAGAATTTGCTAGAGATAACGCTTACATTTCCTCTCAGTTTCTAGCAGTGATTCTGGACCTGGACATTCCAAAGGTGGAGGCAAAGGAAATGATGGAACGTCTCTTCCATGGTGATTTGCTTGGGGGTCTAGAGAAGACTTTAAAAGCAGCCTTCAAAGGTAAAAGAATTCCATGTCCCATAGACTTGGACCTCTTATGGGAGATGGATGATGCAGTGAAAGTTTTTCCTTTCATTTTAGACATCAAAGGGCCAGTACTATCGAGGCACAGAATGATAGCAGCCGTGGCTATGGAATTCTTGAAGAGAAAGTTGAAGCTCATGACGGAGGTGGGGTTGGCTTGGATGGAAGACTTCATAAGGTTTGCAGAATTAAATGGATTTATGTGAGGCTCGACCTCTGTGCTTTAAGTTTTTTAAGCTTTAAAATTTAATGGCTTTTCAATTGTTGGTTGGTATTTTGTCATAGTGTAGTTGAACTACAGCTTCGCTTTTAGCTGGATGAGGCTCGACCTCTGACCTAATCTTTTATATCGTCGCTTATAGTAGGCATGTTTTTTTTTTTTTGAAGTTTGTAATGGGACTGTAAATGTCGATATGGTGGAATTTTGTCTTGGTTTGAAATGTATTGTTGTTCGACTCTGAGTCCATGAAGGACTAATTTTTCCTGCTTAGCAGACACATGTATTCTAAATCCTACCTTACGTATCAAAAAATAAAATAAAAGTAAAAATAAAAATAATTTAACTTTTTATTTAATTATTTGTTAACTTAACAACTTATTATTCATTATTAATTTTCTAAACATAACTTCATCTCATCCTCTCTCCCTCTATCTTCCTCTTTCTTCGTCTATCTCAAAACATGTCTCCTCTTTATCCATCCATCTCTCCCTCTCTCTCCCTCTTCCTCTTCGTCTTCCTAAACCCCTATATATCTAATTATCAAGTGGTCTCTCTATCTCTATATCTCCTCTCCCTCTCCCTCTTCCTAGAACTTTATAACTAAATATTTTTTCCTGTATCTCTATCTACTTTATTATCTTATTCTTTCTCCCTCATCTGCCTCTTTGTCTCCTTCTCTCTATATATCACTTCCTATCTCTATATCCTTATCTTTCTAGTTCTCCCTCTCCCTCTCTATATATTTATTTCTTCTATCCCTCTCTCTTCTCGCTTTATCTCTCTCTCTCTCCTCTACATATCTATCTCTTTCTCCCTCTATATCTCTATCTCTATCTCCCCCCCTCTCTCTCTCCCCCCCTTTTCCCTTCTTTCTTTTAATCCCTATCTCTTCCTATGTCTACCTCTTTCCCAATTTCAAACATATAATGAGGCTATTGGTAATGGAGCTTTATTTTCTTCTCAATTCAAATATTTTGTTTCAATTATTCAAGTGGATTCTTCTAAGTGGATGCATAGTTTCTTTGAAATTTGTTTCAATCCTATTTGGATCTTAGGAATGAGAACTGTGTTTCAAAAGCAACATCATTTTCTAATTGACCTACCAATTGACCTTATGTATTGCACATATTTATGCAAAATATAGACCAATTTTTTTCTTAATAAACTTCCAACACCTCTTCAGCATACCAATTGCACACTAAGGTGCGATTGCTAGTTTAAGAATTATTATATTTTATAAACAGTGTATAAAATATTTATAAACAGTTTATAAAATATAATAATTCTTAAACATATAAAAATAATTTTATTATATAAAAAATGTAATGAAATATTTTTTAAATAAATATAGGAACACAAAATTGATATTAGATATATTTTTATTAATAAAATAAATTTTTAATCAATTTTTTAATTTAAATTCTATAAAATATTCAATAAATAATAAAATAAATAATATAACAATTATATAACTTGTATTTTAAATTACATAATATATTTTAGTTTTTGAAAAATATATTTTATTATATGTACAAAGACATAATTTATTATACATTAAAGATACTTAATAGTTTTAATTATTTATATTAGTTTTTGAATATTAAATTTAGTATTACGGATGTCCAATAGTTTTAATTATTTATTATATAATAGTTTTAATGGGTGCCTAAATGAATATTACAAAATATAATAATTCTTAAACATTTAATATTTTAAATGAATATTACAAATCAATACATAATCCAAATAAAATGCTTTTAAATAAAAATATATATCTATAATTTTTAAATTTTTAAAATCATTAATTAAAATTAAAACTGAAGAGAAACCATTTTATTTACACTTCAATAGACTTTTTTAAACAATTCAATACATAACATAAATACAATATTTTTATATTAAAAATAAATCAATAATTGTTAATATTTTAAATCAACAATTAAAAATAAAACTAAAGTATAACTAATTTATTTATTTTTTGAAAAATATGTAATTTTCTAACCATTTTCCTATACATTTAGTATTAAGATTTCTACATCTTCTAACAATTTAATACATAATAAAAATAAAATACAGTTAAAAGATGTATAAAGCCTTCACAATATTCATTGTAGTCAAACATCCTTATTTAAATCTAAATAAATTAATTGTACTTTAATTTTATTTTTAATTGCTGAATTAAAATATTAACAATTATTGATTTTTTTTAATATAAAAATATTGTATTTGTGTTATGTATTGAATTGTTTAAAAACGTGTAAATAAAATAGTTTCTCTTCAATTTTACTTTTAATTAGTGATTTTTCAAATTTAAAAATTGTAGATATATATTTTTATTTAAAAGCATTTTATTTGGATTATGTATTGATTTGTAATATTCATTTAAAGATTAATTAATTGTATTGTTTGTTATTGTTTAAATTATGATGTCATTGGTTTTTATTTTACGAGTATAAATAAGTTTTTTATGTTAGAAAATGGATAAACAATAATTTGATCATCTTAGATCTAAAACATAAATCAAAAGGTATAGATATATAGTTTTCAAAATTACATCTATATTTGATTTTTAATTAAAACATAAACTAATATAAATAATTAAAACTATTAAGTATCTTTAATATATAATAAATTGTGTGTTTGTATATATGTTATAGATAATATTTTAATATATATTAAAATTTAATATATGTTTTTAAAAATCTACCAAGTATTGATTAAAGTATGTTTGAATACAATGAATATTGTGAAGGTTTTTATATGTATTTTATTTGTATTATATATTGAATTGTTAAAAGATGCAGAAATCTTAATACTAAATGTATAGGAAACTATACTAATCTTATTTATACATTTAAACTAATCTTATGTATAAACAAGATTAAATAATATACTTTATCAATAAGATTAGTTTGTTTAAGATTTTTGTATTTCTTAGTAATATAGTAATTTATAATTATTTAATTTAAAAATTTAATTTGTAAATAATGTAATAATAAATAAATCTATTTACTTTAAATATTTTAAAAACTCTAAAATTTAATTTGAATTTAAGTTAAATTGTTAAATTTCCTATAAATTAATTTAAATAATAGTATATGTTAAAAATATATTTTACTTATTTTAATAATATATAATATTAATAAAAAAATATAAATATCAATATTCAAAAATAATAATAATAAAGAAATAAAGAAATTTAAAATTTAAAAAATTATTTATAATATATAAATAATATAAAATGTTATATAAATATATATTATAACAGACTAGGTATAATTGTACACGAATATTTTTTTATAACTTGCGTTCAAGGAATGCGTGGGGCCAAAGAAAAAAGGTGAAAAAAATGAAGTAAAAAAGTGAAAAACAATAAAAAAATATTTGTATTTTGCTTTAAAATAAAAAAATGCCATGCTATTAGTTTTTCCCGTATTTACTATTCTGCACGGATTACTATGTTTGCAGGTATGGCACTGTGCGAGGGGGTATCCCTATCATGGATGGAGGCATGGCATAGCATCCATGCCCAGGTGCATTCCTGCGGTTGGATAGCCAGTGCCGATTTTTATGGCGATGGTCCCCTCGCTTGGAGGGGCAAATTAAAACTGTAAAATGAGAAAGAAAGACAAAAAAAACCCACGTGGAGACAACACATGCGTCCCGAGTGAAAATAGCTCGAAGCTCTTCCCTCCTTACAAATAAAGCTGGCAAGCAGTAAACAGGGCTCCTTCGTAAAGTACCGTGACTATGTAGTCCTTTGTCTCCACTAAATTGATTGAAAATAAAAAGATATTTAGTTTTCTCACAAACGATGCTCTATAGCATCCATTGACGATTCTGTTTCATTATTTTTCATCGGGTTTGAGTGAAAATGGGAAACCCTATGCAACTAGCAATGAAATTTGTGATCTTAGCAGGAAATGATAAACCTGAACTATCACAGATTTAGAGATTATTTGGAAAGGACCGTGGTGAAGGTGGCTTTGATTTTATAAAGTAGAAAATCTGCACATTGCGGGAAATCCTTTCAGAATTTGTTGATTGCCTTTGTAAAAATGAGAAAGATATAGCTGAAGATGAAGACATGAAAGAGTTGGTTGAGGTATATATCTATAATAGTTGAAAGACTTCAACATTCTGCAATTGGGTGTTAGAATCCCTGAAAAAGGAGAAGGCCAAGCAGCGTATAATTGAGATAGTGTTACAGATAGTAGCGCCTGGAAATCCCCCTCTCACCAAGGCGCAATGGGAGAAGGTTAATGAAAATTTCAATGAATTTACAAACACTAAGGATCCCTTTGAGAATTTTAACCTGAACTATCAGCCCATCCTTGAAAAATATGAAGAGACGTGGGAGAAACTAAAGAATAAAATTGAGGAATTGGGTAAAAAGTGCAAGGACAATAAGGTGTGGTAGATTGTTTCCACAATTATTTTGGGGGTGCTGGCAGCAGCAGCGATAGTTACTTCTTTGGTTGTGGTAGCCATTAGAACGATGGGAATGGGGCTAGTGGTAGCCATAAATCTCTTTCAAGCGAGTATGGGGCTAGTCACTGAATTGATGGTCTCCTCCTTCATTGAAGAAAAGGAGAAAAAGATCAATGAAAAGAAGGAAATGGTCGACAAAATGAAGACATATACAAATAACACGATATTCCAAATGAAAGAAATTAAAAATTCAATGGAGGGTTTTAAATGCTTGAAAGGGTCGATTGAGTTGTACATCGAAGGATGTTTGAAGAATGATGGTATACTCAATCTAGCGTGTATCGCGAAGGAGATTAAGGAGTTACAATAGCTGTTAATGTAGAATATTGACGATCTTTGCAATGATATGGACGGCTGCCTCGAGGAACTAAAAAAGCAGAGGGAGAAACTTAAGGGCTTAATTTAATGGTAATTCTTAATATTAACATGTTTATTTTTCTTAACATGAAATTTCCATAGTCTATGATAGATCGGTACAATTTTTTTGGGTTAAAATTGTGTATAATTTTTTACGTCAACGTCTTTGATCATATTTCAAGATCCATCATCAGGATGTAGTGCAAAAATAGAAAAATATGAAGATGAAGTAACAAACTTGGATAAATAGATGAGGGGTTTTATCCTACTACTTCATCTTCATATTCTTTTATTTTTGCACATCTTGATGATGGATCATTCATGAAATATGATCCCTTGATATTAAATATTATATACAATTATTTTGTACTAATGTTTAGCTTTTATTATTGCCATTTATTTTCCTATAAAATTCAGCATGCATATATATACAAATTCCAATAGACAAATGCATGTATTTCCTTTTATTTATATAATTATTACTTTATATCAAGATGAATGTGTATATTTATGTATACATAAGTAGATGTGTTTGTATATAGTTTTTTAAGTTTTTGTTCATTTTAGATTAAAAAAGAATAATATTGATTTAGATATTTTAGGTAGAAAATTGTGAGAGTTTTCATTAACACTTTGGATCACACTCTATGATTCATAATTAAAATGAGTATTGTGGTGATGGATTACTCATCCTAATGATGAACCACAAAGTGTGATCCAAAATGTTGATGGAAACACTCACACAATTTTCTACTACAAGCAATCTAAATTAATTACATTGAATGTGGAAATCTAACATCTTTAAAGAATAATATTTTGAATTTAAGATTTTATGTGGGTTGTAGGTCTTTTCTTTTATAAAGGAAGAAGCCAAATAAGTAGCATATAGATTATCTTTGTAATGCCCCGCCACACAACCCTAGAGGAAGTTGCAATTCACTACTTAAAAGCACCAATTTTTTTTTTTGTTAGGTACAAACAACATGAAAGATGAATATACATTGCCAACAACCTCTAAGGCCACGAGACAAAGATTACTTTAAAACCTAAACAACAACAAACATTAAAATAAACTGAAGCATTAATCACTTAAGGAAATGAAACAACATACATTCCATACAAGATAACTTACAACGAAGGATAAGAAATATCGAAAGATTTCAATAACCTGATTTACAATAAGATTACAATACTCATTCCCCGAATGAGGTAAGTCCAACAAATATGATTACATAACACAATACCACCTCGATAACAACTGAGGGGGTAATAAGATACATTAAGAACTGAGAGAACAAGGCGTGAGAAGAAACTGATTCCCACGAGCTCTCCAAGTGGAAAACACGATCACACAAACATGAAGAAGAACCAATGGATTAAGATGCACGCCACCTGACCACGTGGAACCCAAAGGCCCCACTCCCTCCGTGCTAGGAGATAGTAACCAGGAATTCCTACACAAGACCATCTACCACTAGGCACGGGCCACACAAAACTGATACGAAATAAATCCAAGACCTAATCACATGACTAAATGGTCATACACACAACTCTGGGTACGACTCACACAACATTGCCAAAGGTTACATTGCTTCCAGACATAGAATAGATCAAGAGTGTCACAAATAACATAAACAAACTGCTGACTTAGGAAGAGTGTCATCGCATAGCTCGTCAAGGGATATCCTCTGGGAATCTTCCTAGGCTCCAGCCCCCACCTTGGGTTATCCTGGTGGCCTCTACCGAAATCCCGGCACCCATGCTTACTCATGCAGAATCAAATACCTCTTGTGAAGACGAGATAGATGATCTTGCCATTCCAGGCCTTCCCGTCTCATCCCAAGTCTCGAACTAGCCCTTGGGTCCATGAGCGAGGCACAAATTATCTTGTTTAATGTTTGATGCAACCTAAGCTTCTAAAAGTTTAATTTAATTATCACTGAATTAACCAACTTGCAAAGGGTTACCCTGGCACCACTTTGTGTGCTGGCACCCATTGCAAGCCACTCTCCTAAGACAACACTCACAGTAATAGCCAGAATAGGTATCCAGATAAACACAACCTCTCCATTCCAGGAGGTAACAAACAAGAACTCACACCATCACTAGAGGCAACAAGATTAAGACCCTCTCCAAACAGTGGACGAAAACCACAAAACAAAACCACTCCATCCAAGGAGGCACATAATACAAAACCTTCTCCTATTTCCAAGGAGGCACAAATTACAAAACTCGAACATGAAAACTGGTTGAAACGACTTGGTGTCACATGTACATTTCCCAAGGCACAACAAAGGTTGCCACACATGCCACAACCAATATCGATAAAAGAACTCCTATACGGAAGACTTTCAGCACATTCACACTAATTCCACAACACAACAAGGATGAACAATTAACCACTGGGAACATTTCAGAAAATGAAGTGAGCTACTATTCGGATTTCTTAAATCCAATCAAACACAGTATTCATGACTTGCATTTATCCAATCAATTGATCTCATCTCTTTTCACGACATAGAATATTCAAAGAACAGATCATTTACTCTAAACCACACAACCATATTCTAAAATCCAGACATTTCAATAAATAACATCATTGAATTGAAATCAATCCAATTAATAACTCTACGCCTCACAATCATATATCGTAATTAAATCCACTTGTGTTATAAAGAATTTAGATTAAATAAATTACTCTTTATCTCAATCCTAGCAATAAATCAACAACTCAATCTCAAATGGTTCATTGAATCATTCGTTATTTCTAAGTTTTCTCATTTGTTTATGTATTTAGAACGTTTTGATAAATAAATCAGTCTTTCTTTCAATTCACATTAATAAATCAATTAAATCTTCAACTAAGTCTCATCTCTACTTGAGTACGAATACATTCCAACAAATATACTTAATAGAGCCTACTCGATGTATATACTGTTACATACTAAATACTTAAATCACACTATTATCATTTAAGAATCTATAACAATACTTTATATTCCATTTCCCAATACATATCATATAAAAAAAACATTTGATTATCTAGACTCTATCCTTAAAATAAATCACTGACTATTCAAAATTCAACGTTCTAGATATTCCATTTGAATATAAAGTCTACTTTTGCTTCTATTTCGAATCAAAATCATCTTTCAGTTATCTATATTTAAATCTACCCCTTTAATTTCATTTGCCATGATTATCCGTAAAAATCAAACTAAATTATAACTAAATCAAACTTTTGATAATTAAAATAACTAATTAAAATAAATATTTCATTATCTCTTAGTTCCATACCTAAATTCCGTATTCAAACGTTTTTAATAAATAAGGTCATTCGATTGAATTAAGACAATCATTAACTCTCTATTTACCAATTATCTTCATAATCGGGATATTTAAATAAATAAACACTTATTCAAGTCACTTAATCTATATTTCATTAAAGATAAATAATTTGACCAAATCCAAATCAATATTTTAATTAAAACCTTTGCTCGTTCGCTAGACACATTTCCTCTAGAATATCCTTTTAAAATTTCTTTTTTTACTATTTAACAATACTTAATATGTCAATTACAATATCATTTTATTTGCATAAACATAAATTATTTAAATATAAATTTTGAACTCCCATTTTACAATTTCCATGATTTCCCGATTAAGGCAAAATTTAAATAACCTTGGTTAAAAAAAAACCTCATTTAATTTCTATTGACGGTAAAAATCAATTCATTAAGAAAAAATTATATTTTAATAAATCATCTTATAACTATATAATTATTCTTTAAATGCTTCGATTTAAAATACCCAATTTACTATTCCATTTTAATATTCCCTTATAACAAAATTTATTTAAATTAAAATATTAAATATATATATCTATTTAACAATATATACATATTATATATATACCATATTATAATATTATTATATATATCAGATATATATAATATTATAATATTACAATATATATATATAATATTTATATATATTAAAATAAACATATAATATAAAATATTTTAAAAAATCTAAAAACATAAAAAAAAAATGAAATTAAATAAAGACTTTATTTCTTTTTAAAAAGAAGAAAAGGGGCGCTGCCCCTGCTGCTACGCAGCCCCCAGTACAGGGCTCGGCCCTGCTGGGGACTGCTCTGCAGCCCCGCCCTCCTCATGGGGCTGCTGCCTGGTGAAGGCAGTGCCTCCCATGGTGGGGGCGCGGCCTAGGCAGTGCCCAGCAACAAACAACCTCAAAATTTTTGATTTTTAATTTATTTAAAATTTCATTTTTTACCAGAAATGACCTCCTTGCACAAAGACGGAATTATACCAGATAAAAATCAAAAAACAACAGACATAAATACAAATGATATACATATGTATATACATATATATATACCCAACTCTATTAACACAGTCAGATTGGGCAAACTTTTATGGGGAAGATCAAGAAGGCAGATTTGAGACAAAATGAAAGATGGATTTTTCTGGGTTTACTCTAAATTGTTCAAGAAGTTTGAAATTCTTCATTTGGATTTCTCTAAGCTTTCAATTGCAAATTTTAAATCTAGTTTCCATGGGTTTTGCTGGATTTTTCAACAACATATCAAAGATTTCAAAACAAGCATGAAGAAGGTATCAATTATTTCCAAAATGAACAAGTAAGGATAAGAGAGAACCTGATTTTGTTCTACAAGTTGGAAAGTTTTTCCCATGGTGTTCCCCAATCCTTCTTTTGAATCCAATTCCCCACCAAGCCTCCATCTCCAAAATTCCCAAACAAAACATAGCTATCCCCATTTTCTCCAAATTGCAAGATTAAAAATTTTCTCCCTTTTTCTTTTCAAAATAGAGTTTTTATTCAATTAGGTCAAGCAAACCCTACAATTCCCACTATCTAATTTTTTAATTCAAAAGCCCATTTCCTAATTTTTAAATCACTAAAAAGCTTTTCTATTTTTAAATTTTAAAAACACTCTTTAATTCCAAATATAATTCTCATGCAAAATTCAAAATTTTCATTTACATCAACTCTCAAATGTGATTTTCCATTTTCCTTTGTAATTTGAATCTAAATATTCAATAAAGACAATATAATTCCTTTATTCAAATTTATTCATTAAAAAACAAATCCATTTATAACTCAATCTAATTAATTAAATAAATCAATTCCATAGTAACTAAAGAATTATTTAATTAATTTAAATCCAATTAACAAACGAGATAAATTGCATATAATTATCGAAATTAAATAGATTAAATCATCTTTTAGACTATATCCACTATTAATCTAATTAATTAATAACCCAATCATCATTTTATTAATTTCATCAAATAAATCAATAAAATAGAGCACATTTCAACATTGCAACGAAACACATTTAATCATCAATTAAACTACGCAAGACATTTAATAAACTTTAAACTTGGAATTAAATAAACACCCCAGGGAAACCGACCAAGTTAAAACAACTGACCCTGACGACAACCCAACAACACGCTATCACTAGGGTGACGATTTGGTTTGGAAAACCTAGCTACTATCTCCCAATTAATTTCCGTTGGTCAATGGACACGCTCAAACCTGGAAACCAGGTGAAGTCGATGTCATGTACCTGCCAACCTGCAACAAAGAGCATGTTGAACGTGCATATATATACATAATATGATCAATCACACTGTAAAAAGGAAATCTCAGAATTGTAGGGCGCTCGCAAACGAGTGATACAATCCGTCCCTTTCACCAATACAGTATCATTAACTGACGCATCTAACATCCAAGATAAGCTCAATAACATAAACATCATTTAATCAGATATATTCTAAGTTACTCCAAATCATGTCATAAGGATATCATCAGAATAAAAGTACAACACGTCAACATATAACTTCCACATCATTTAATCAATCACAATCACAAGTAATCAAGTTCCAAAGTCCAAGCATGTTCAGGCACAATCGTCTCATCATGATATAACATGTGCACCACCAAACAGTTCATGATCAAATAATCACTAAGTTTACAGTCACGTCATAAGCATAATCAGACATGCAAGGAACCTTGCCAACCAAATATCCAAAATGGAGGGGTGTTACAATCTTTTGAGAATGTATTAATAATTTGAATGTAAAACTCCTAAAATAACTTTAGGTCTTTTCTTTTATAAAAAAGAAGTCAAATAAGTTGGATATATATTATTTTTTGAGAATGTATTGATCATTTGAATGAAAATTCCTAAAATAACTTATAGGTCTTTTCTTTTATAAAGGAAGAAGCAAAATAAGATGCATATATATTATCTTTTGAGGATGTATTGATCATTTGAATGAAAATTCCTAAAATAACTTATAGGTATTTTCTTTGTTAAAGGAAGAAGCCAAATAAGTTGCATATATATTATCTTTTGATAATGTATTGATCATTTGAATGAAAATCCTAAAATAACTTATAAGAGTTTGAATGTCTATAATGAAGAAATACATTTTATAGAAACCACACTCATCAACACCAATTCTTTAGCTAACTCTTGCCATATATCTCTTTTCATCTTATTCCTCACGAAACATGTATTGTAATGCCCTTCCACACAACCCTAGGGGAAGTTGCAATTTACTACTCAAACATACTAATTTTTATTTTTTTTGATTACGTACAATTAACATGCAAGTTCACTACCCATTGCCAACAACCCCTAAGGTTATGAGACTAAGTTTACTTAAAACCCAAACAAAAAACATGAAAAGAAACTATAAAATTTAATTATTTAATAATTTAAGTATTCATACATCCATACATGATAAATTACATCAAAGCATAAGAGATACCACTTGATTTCAGATAACAATAAATTTACAATAAGATTACAACTCTCATTCCCTGAATGAGGTAAATCCAGTAAGCATGATTACATATTACATATTCCACCTCGATAATAAATGAGAGGTAATAAATTACAATATCATTTGAAAAGAATAAAGCATGAAATGATAGTAGATCCCATGAGCTCTCCAACTAGAAATCTTATCCACATGAACAAGAAGATGACCCAATGAAATAAGGTGCATGTTCCACCCAACGATGTGATACCTGAAGGCTCACCCCCCATGCTAGGAGATAGTAACAAGGAATCCTATACAAGACCATCAACACCTAGACACAGGCTAACTCACACTAACACAACCAATCACATGAACCATACAACTATAAGGATAACACAAGTACAATTCTAACATCATTGACATAAGTCACATTGCTTCCAAAAATAAAACAGATCAGGTATGTTAAGAAGACCATACACATAAAACCAAATACCAACTATTGTCGTAGAAAGAGTGTCATCACATAGCTCGACATGGGATATCCTCTGGGAATCTTCATAGGCTTTGGCCCCCACTATGAGTTGTCCTGGTGGCCTCTACTAAATCTCGTCCCCCATACTCACTCATGCGGAATCAAATATCTCTCATAAAGACAAGATAAATGACCTTTCCATTCTAGGCCTTCCCACTCATCCCAAGCCTATACGAGCACTTGTGTCTATGAGTGAGGCTCAATTATCTTGATTAATGTGAAATACTACACAAAAATCTAAGTATATTTCTTTAACTATCACTTGATTAAACCACCTCTGAAGGTTACCCAGTTTACCTCTTTGGACTCTGGCGCCTAACAAAATCCACTCTTCTACTTGACAACAAACCAACACAAAACCAATCACCAAGGGTGCCAAAGGGCATAAAAACAAGATAAACAATCAATCCAACTCTAGGAGAAACATATAATGAATACTCACTCCAAACATTGGAGGCAACAAAACACATAATCAACTCCTTCCAAAGGAGGTACAAACCACATAAACCACTCCTAATCCAAGGAGACACAAACCATCCCCGTTTGTGGAAACCGGGTAAAATACTGACAATGCACCAGACACTACCCAAGGGACTCAAAATAGGTTGACCAACATAAAATGACAACCCCAAATAATTAAAAACCCCATCTAGAAGACTTATTAACTCTTACTAAACATTTTTCCCCAAAGTGTAAGTGAAAGAAATTTTACATTTAAAACAATAATTTAAACAGAAATCAAATCTACCTTTGGATTTCCTAAATCCACTTCCCTTAATAAAATTCATTAGTTTATTGCCTCAATAGAATTAATTTGCTAATGTCTTTTTTTTTTTCTTCTAGACAAAGAAGGGAATTTACATTTCAATTCCTTAATTACTTTTAAATATTAATAAAATAACCATTTACTTCTTCAATTCCAAACATATTACTTTCAAACCATCTATTTCTTCTTTTCAAAATAAAACATTCTAAAAACAATTAATTCCTCTGTTAAAACATATGACTTTAAAATCAAATATTTGGCCTATTAAATCCTATTATTTTAATATCAACTATTTGTTCTATTAAAACATATTATTTAAAAATCCAATAATTCATCTATTAGCATATTCTTTAAAAACAATTTCTCCAATTACATTTAAAACATGCCATTATTTAAATCGACAATTTAATATATATATTTAAATATATATATACATATAATATATATCCTTATATTATATGTATACATATATATATTATATTTTATTATTTATATATATTAATATTTTAATATTATATAAATATAATATATAATATAAAATATATATTTTATATATTTTAGGATCAATAGCTCCCCCTATCCTTGCGAAAGACCCCACCCCAAATTCTTTCTTAATAATAATCTGCTCAGTGATCAAGATACCCTTTGCGCCATCCGTATCATTAGCATCCTTAATAGGAGAAGTTTCCCTGACTTGTCTCACCTTGACAGATGGAACCTGAATCTGCTCTCCTGGCAGAAGCTCTTGTGGACCATAGGGAAAAAAAGGTCTAAAGACTTTAGGTATGTGGAAAAGAAGCTTTCCTCTGAGCTGCAAACTGCCGAAATGAATATCCAGGCCAACCCTACTGACTGTGAGCGTATCTCCCAAGTTGTGAAGGCTAAAGATGCCCTTAGGCAACATCAACAGGTCAAGGTCAAGGGTGCCATGGCCAGATCCCGTGCGCACTGGCTTTTGTGTGGGGACAGAGGTTCCAAATTCTTCTTCAATCTCATCAAACAAAAGCATTCTAATGAGAACATTGAAAGACTTGTTGTTGATAACATTGAAATTAATGATCCGGATAACATCCAAAAGGCCTTTGCCAAATTTTATTGCAACCTTTTCACCTCTGAGGATTCGGAGGATGCTGTCCTCTTGAGAGACCAAATCCGTTCCCTCATTCCCAATAGGATCTCCTCGATAGAAGCTAATCAACTGTCCAAAGAGATCTCTATTGAAGAAATTGGAATTGTCATTAAGGAGCTTAATAATGACAAGGCCCCTGGCCCGGACAGGCTTCCTGTTGAGTTCTACAAGGCCAATATAGATTGGATTTGTAATGACCTGCTGGATATTTACTCTAAGGCCATAGCTACTGGTTCTTTGGGTTCTTCCATTAACAGGGGAATTATCAAACTGCTCCCCAAGGATGGGGACAAAGCTCTTATCAAGAACTGGAGACCTATTACTCTCCTCAATGTTTCCTATAAAATTTTTGCCAAAATTCTGGCCCTCAGGATTAAGAATATTCTGCCCAAGTTTGTGTGCCCTACTCAAATGGGTTTTATAAAAGGAAGATATATCTTGGAAAATTTGATTACCGGTTGGGAAGCCATGAATTGGGCCCATGTTTCTAAACAAGATTCTGTCATGTTCCTTCTGGACTTTGAGAAAGTGTACGACAGAGTGGAATGGAAGTTCATTTCCATGATGCTCGAAGCTTTTGGTTTCCCCAGTACTTTCTGCAATTATGTGAAAATCCTCTTCAAAGATGCCTTTGCGCAAGTCGATGTGAATGGCTTCCTTACTGATTCTTTTCCTCTTGAGAGATCCATCAGACAGGGGTGCCCCTTGGCCCCTGCCCTATTTGTGATCGCATCTGAAGCCCTCTTTTACATCCTTAGAGACAATTCTGTCTCCCCCGCTGTCAAAGGCATTTCTCTCCCTAATGATAGTGAGCTCATTAACTGCCAGTTCACTGACGACACCGTGATCTTCCTTGAAGCTTCGGATGATAACTTCGAAACCCTATACCACAAGCTCAACATTTTTCTGCAAAATCTCGGGTGCTCGCCTTTCCCATCTTAAGTCTGTGTGCCTTGGTTGGGTTGAGCAGCCGCCCAACTGGTTCAAGAACTACAACTTTCAATGGGGTGGCCCAAACAAGATTGTGAGATATCTAGGTATTCCCTTCTCCATCGACCCTTCCCTTAAAGATATGTGGTTCCGGATCAAAGACAAGATTGGCAAGAAGCTCCATAAATGGAATAACAGGGTCCTGTCACTGGCCGGCAGAGTGCAGGTTTTCCAGAAAATTCTGTCATCTTATAATATTTATTACTCCTCAGCTTGGATGTTCAGTAACTATCAAATCTATGAGATCCAAAAAGAAATTAGGAAGTTTCTCTGGTCTGATGGCAAAGGCAAAAATAAAATGCATGCGGTTAAATGGGATTGGTGTCACGCCAACAAACTCCTTGGGGGGCTTGGTCTGAAAGATCTTAAGCTACAGGGTATTGCTCTGGCCGCTAAGTGGATCTTTCATTCCCTTGATGGTGATGATCCCTGGAAGGTCTTGGTTAGAAACAACATAGAAAGGGGTATCCCCAAGAAAGCCAAATCTTGGAAGAATCTTCCTTTTAATGATCTTGTCCTTGGTGATTTTCTCGTGATTATGCAAGGATTTTCTATTTTTAGATCCATCTGGAAAGCTTGGAATTATGTGAAACGTTTTATATCTAACAAATCCTTCCACAATGATGACCATCTTTACGGTGAAAGGTCCATTTGGTGGAACCTGAACTACTCTGGCAAGCCCCTCGCCCTCTCTCAGGGCTGCTCTGCTAGGCATTGGAATAGCAAAGGCATCACCCAGTTGGCTGACTTATTTGAGCATGACAGATTAATTGAATGGGAGGTTCTCAGCAACAAGTTTGACCTTCCTAATTCCCAAAAGAAAACTTACAATCTGATCCGCAAGGCCACCAGAAATCTCCCGACCTCCTGTCATGTTGACTCCCACAGATTTTTAAACATCAAATGGCCTGATGGGACCGTTCTTAACAAAATCAAAGCCAAAAACATTTACAACACTATTGGGCACTCTGAGGCCGTTATAGACCACATTAACAAAGTCTGGTACTCGTCTCTTGATACCCGTGCGTGGAAGATCATATTTGACATTCTGTGGAAAGGGCCTACTGAACCTAAGATTAAATGTTTTAACTGGCTGGTCATTCTTGATAGACTCCCTATCAGAAAAGATCCCCTCGGTACTGATATTTGTCCCATGTGTAGGTTACCCGAAACTAGTAGACACATTCTTTTAGACTGCATGTTTGCTAAAGAGATCTGGCATTTATTTGGCATTTTGTATCCTTTTTTTAACAGCTTTGAGATTATTACCAGGTATATTGTTGGTTTGAAAAAAGATACTAATTTATTTTGGAAAATCCTCTCCTCTGTGATTTTGTGGCAAATCTGGAAATGTAGAAATGAAGAGAGGTTTCAGAATAATCCCAGAATTCTTACTGAGTCTTTTCGAAAACTCATCTACCTAAAAATCTTTTTGCAGGTCCGCACCACCATGTTGATTGAAAAAGAGAAGCTCAAGAGGTTCCTCAAGAATGGCTCCGCCATGTTCTTCATTTACGAGATGCAAGGAGGTTATGCTTGGAGGCAAACTATGGACGATCTGCAGCTTTTTGAGAAAACGTGCAAGATCCTGACCCAAGAAGTGAAGAACAACAGGAAAGTCAATAAGGAGCAGGTCCTCATGTTGGCTCAGATTTAGGAAACCAAACACATCGTTTGGATGGAAGGCGCCTTGGGTTGGGTGGCTTGGGTTGATACCATTGATGACTCCTTATGCTAGTGTCTTCTATGTTTTGTAACAGCTTATATCTGTATTGTGTGTAGGTTGTATATATATTTTTTGTAATGCTGTTTTCTGTTTGCTCTTGATGTGAGGCCTTGCCTCCCTTGAGCCATACTCTTCGGTGCTCCCTCGGGGCCTATTTTTTGATCTCTCTATATATAATACAAAAAACAATATATTTTATTATTTATATATATCAATATTTTAATATTATATAAAGATAATATTAAATATTAAATATATATTTAAAAAAAAAAATTGATTAAAAAATTGGGGCATGGATTTCTTAGGAGGCGCACCAAAAACCCAAATTGGGGCGCTATGTTTACACACAACTAAACCCCCATATGGGGTCGACTGTGGGGTGGCTGTGGGGTGTGCCCCTAGCAAACCCCCCCTATTTATTTATTATTTTTTCTATTTACTAAAAGAAAAAAAGAAAAAAAACCCTATGGATTTTAAGTCCGCCATTTTGATAGGGGTAAAATATATAGATATTTAAACATCATAATCCCAAATAAAATATATATATAAACAAATCTATATATATATATCTAGATTTAGGAAATCTATAAAATTAGTTGAGCAATAATTTTCTAAAATGATCATTTACAATCAGGTATACATTTTTTCTTGAGAAAACCCAATTGAAAATAGAGGTTTAAGAATTTGATACAAGATTTACATGGGTTTTTCATCTTAATCCATTTCAAAGTTTCCCAAACAATGATTTTGCAAACAACATATCAAAGCTATGCATTTTTTTTTTTTCAAAATCAAAATTAATTTAAATAACATGAACTTGGTTTCCAAAAGATTGAGAAGATGCCAAATGGTGCAATGATTCTTTCACAGATTCTAGCTCCTTCCCAGCAAATCAACAAAGCTTCTCCACCATTAAAATCCAAAACCCACAACCAAAATCCCTCTTCTTCCTTCTCCACAACCAAAATTTTCAAGAATGAAATCCCCCTTTTTTTTTTCCAAATTTGGTCAATGCCCTCTACAATATCCCAAATCTTTTCTTTTTCCAAAATAAAATAATATCTTCATTCCTATTCTCCACACTTAGATATTTTTTTTATGCATTCCTAAGATATTTACTTTTAAATCATTTAAAACAAAATTTATTTTCAAATAAATTTAATTCTTTGAATTCATGCATTTACTAGATATTTGCATTTTAACACTTTAAAACAAAATTTAATTTTCAAAATAGATTTAAATCATTCACTTTATGCACTTTTCAAATACAATTAAACTATTCACTTAATGGATAAATAGATTAATTTATTTACTCCACAACTAAATTTAATTAATCAATAAAATATATCTAATCCAAGATTAGATTATTTTATTAATTAAATTAATTAATTAATTAAATTAAATAATGTTTCTAACACTTCAACTAGATTTATTTAAGAAACAACCTAAAAATAAAAGCCATTTATTTACCTTTTTCAACTTGAAATTAAATAAATCAATGAGAGATGAACAACAAAGAAGCAACTTAACCCGACTAAAACCTCATGACACACTATGACTAGGGTGATGACTTGGCACGGAAAACCTAGCTACTATCTCCCAATCGAATACCATTGGAAAATGGACATGCCCAAACTTGTGAAATTAGGTGGAGTCGATGTCCTGTACATGTCAACCTGTGAACAAAGAGTATATCGAATATGCATAAATATGATATAATAAAACACACCATGAAGAGGACATCTCAGAATCGTAGGGTGCTCACAAGTGAGTGGTACAATCCCGTCCCCTTCACCAATACAGAATTACTAACTGACAAGTCTAACATCAATGATATACTCAAAAGCATAAAGCATCATTGATTAAATATCTGCTAGGCTAATTCAAAGCATGCCATAATCATAACATCAGAGTAAAATACCATCACATCAAAATCTAACATTCACATCACTTTACAATTTGTGATCAAATAGTAACTAAGTACCATAGTCAAAGTAATAGCAGAACAAAGCATAATAAAGAAAACACTGTACAATCAAAAAGAGCTAAAATGGAGGGGTGCTACATGTATATCATTGTTACTCCAAATAAATTCATATTGTTATGCTACAAATCAATTAGCAAGATTGAATATTACAAGGAGTGACTTTAGGAAATCTAACTTATAGCTCTAAATATTGTTATCAATATTGCATTAGAATTAGTTACCACACATTAATTGAACTCGCTTATTTTTCAAAATAGCAATTCCTACTCCCTCAACAAAATCTAGAGTTGCAAGATTTGTGCAAGCATAAGTGACAAGAAAAATAAATTTCATTGTACAAGAAGGTTGCAACCCTCTAGTAGGAGGAAAGTGTTAGAATCTTTAGGTGTAGACAAAGATGATATGAAAGGTGTGTGCCTTATGGTATTGATTATACTTAGTAAGAAGGGTAAGAATTATTTATTGAGCTATTCTAGATATTGGTATGTTTGAGGGTGCTATCTCATCTTGTACAAGGTCCATAATAGAAACAAAAGTTAAAGACAATGCTATATTTAAAGATAATTTGGTGGCAATTGAAGCTACGAAGTTTAAGCCATATTTGGTTCCCTATTCAAAACTTCATCCAATGGGTTTGCTGGTGAAATATGTCCTCTTTGAGGAGCAAAAATATTAAAAACTAGCGTTAATATTTAAGCTCAAATTATTTTGGCCTAGCTTAGCTATTGCATATGAATGAATTACAAATAAAAAATCTAAGTATTTAAAACCCTTAATAGAATCTTTACTACAATATAAATCTTTACTAGTGTGCAAGGATTTTTTCTATTGCATTCTAAATCTCTAGTGAAAAAGTCATATATATTGGAGAAAGACCTTTGGTTTGGGATAAGCATGTTTTGTTAGTGACTTTCCATGATTTCCAACTCTCAACCTTATGATAGTCACTTTTTATTATTTCTATATGAGTGAGATTATTGTATCTCCCCCTTCAATTTTAGATAGACCCGTTCTTTCAAGACATAAGAAATGCATTAAAAAAAATTCTAACTTTGGACCTAAAGATCGATAAACATATTTATTCCACATTAAAGCTAAGATTTAGGTAGAGATCAATTTATTGGAAGGTTTACTAGATGAAATATGATTACAAGTGGAAAATAGGGCTTAAAAGTATTAAACAATGAAAATTATTATTTTTAGATATCACAATGCTTTCAAGTGGGTCATGTTGCAATTTTCTTAAAAAGGATACATGGTGGAATGGTGCTTGGTTATCTTATCTAAATTTGAAGTAGCTACCTCCTATATATTATTCAAAAAAAGATAGCTCTCAAGTGAAGGGTCTCTAAGGTAGGTCAAGCATGATGGATCCCTACAAAATTTTCTAACAAGAGAGAAAATTTCATCAAAATCAACTCCCTCTTTGGAAACTTAGCCCTTGGCTACTAGTCTACCCTTGTACCACTATAGCATTCCATTTTTTCTGAATTTTTTCTTATACACCTACTTGTGGCCGATGAGATTTCTTCCCTATATCAAAATAACAAGATCCTAGGTATCAAAATTGTCCAAGACCATTGTATCTTCCTACATGACCTACAACCAAGACTTTCCATTCTCAAAAGAGAGAGCCCCATTGAAATATTTCCATTCATTGTTAATACATGTAATAAATAAAATACACAATAAATCTAGTGGGCTATAGTTTTTAACTAGGTTTGATTGTCTCATGGATCATCTCAAGGTTGGAGTATGGATCTCTACATTTTCTTCTACATACTCATCCTACACATATTTATTCTAATTCTTATATAAACCCTCTTTTGTTTCTCTATCCTCTAACCCATTATTATGTTGTTTCACATGTGTATCTTCTTGCTTCTCAAGCTTAGCTTTAAACTACAATATTTCTTTCCTTATTTTTTCTTTGGTTTCTCAAGACCTAAAAAATCTCTAAACTCCCTAAATTCACATCTCTAGAAAATACCAATTTTTGTGTTCAAAAATTCTAAAGCTTATAATCTTTTACATTTTCACTTATCTAACATGGATGTAATTATGTGTTTTTAGATTTGGTTTATTTATTTTTCCTTAGGAACATGATCAAAATCCTCACAATTAAATAAAATTACGTATGAATGAGATTTTTTCTTACATATCCACACTTCATAAAAGTGTTTTGTTAATAAGAGCGAAACACATAGATCTATTAATCAACTAACAAGTGGTACTTTTAGCATCTATCCAAAATAATTAATACAGTTGTGTGCCACTTAGCATACTTCTACCCCTCTCCATTAGATTTTGGTTCATTCTATCTACAAGCATTTTTTTGAGATGTGTATCATATATTTTTCTACTAAAAATTATCTAGATGCCTACATAAAGTATCAAATTCCTTGAAATTGTAGTGTTGAAAATTGTCACCCTTAACAATTTCACATTATGTTTTTTGTCCCTCTTAATTTATTGGACCTAATTAAGCCCCTAATTTCCTAAATTATGCATTGCAAAGCCTATTTTTACCCTTTTTTGAAGGATTACAAGCATTGAATAAATGCAGATAATTAATGTTTTTCCCTCAACACTTAATATCCTGAAAGATAGGGCTAGGACCTATACACCCATGGGCATATGGGTCCCCCTATCTTGTCAAGGACTAATTTTAATATGTTGGTGGCATTTTAACATTCAAAATTTAAATTTCAAGTGTCAGCTTTTGGGATCCAATTTTTGGGAAATCAACACAATTACATATAAATACCTAGTTATTGCATCATTTCAAATCTAAAAAGGAAACTATTGGAAAAATTATGATCAAGAGCATTATTGAACAAGAAAAGAGCAACATTTCAATGATTTATTGCAACAATTCAAGATCCAACATCATGTTAAATTCTATGTGTGTTCATGTTTTGTGAAGGCTAACCCTTGTTATAGGTCTCCAAAGCATTCAAGCAATTCAAGAAAGCAAGATTCAAATCCTTTAGGTGATGTGCATGACTTCATTCCTTCAAGGAATCCATTGAAAGGTAGTGAGTTGCAACACTTTGTGATTTCATCCTTCCTTTCAATTATCCATGTTCGATATACTCTTTGTTCGCAGGTTGACAGGTATAGGACATCGACTCCACCTAATTTCACATGTTTGAGCATGTCCATTTTCCAACGATATTTGATTGGGAGATAGTAGCTAGGTTTTATGTGCCAAGTCATCACCCTAGTCATAGTGTGTCATCAAGTTTTAGTCAGGTTAAGTTGCTTCTTTGTTGTTCATCTCTCCTTGATTTATTTAATTTCAAGTTGAAAAAGGTAAATAAATGGCTTTTGTGTTTAGGTTGTTTATTAAATAAATCTATATGTAGTGTTAGAAATGTTATTTAATTTATTAATTAATTTAGTTTAATTAATAAAATAATCTAATCTTGGATTAGATTTATTTTATTGATTAATTAAATTAATTGTGTTGAACTGATTAATTAAATTTAGTTGTGGAGTAACTAAATTAATCTATTAATCCATTAAGTGAATAGTTTAATTGTATTTGAAAAGTGCATAAAATGAATGATTTAAATCTATTTTTAAATTTAAATTTTGTTTTAAAGTGTTAAAATGCAAATATCTTGTAAATGCATGAATTAAAATAATTAAATTTATTTGAAAATAAATTTTGTTTTAAATGATTTAAAAGTAAATATCTTAGGAATGCATAAAAAAAATATCTAAGTGTGGAGAATAGGAATGAAGATATTATTTTATTTTGGAAAAAGAAAAGATTTGGGATATTTTAGAGGGCATTGACCAAATTTGGGAAAAAAAAAGGGGGATTTCATTCTTGAAAAATCTAGTTGTGGAGAAGGAAGAAGAGGGATTTTGGTTGTGGGTTTTGGATTTTAATGGTGGAGAAGCTTTGTTGATTTGCTGGGAAGGAGCTAGAATCTCTGAAAGAATCATTGCACCATTTGGCATCGTCTCAAGCTTTTGGAAACTGGGTTTATGTTATTTAAATTAATTTTGATTTTGAAAAAAAAAAATCATAGCTTTGATATGTTTGCAAAATCATTGTTTGGGAAACTCTAAAATGGATTAAGATGAAAAACCCATGTAAATCTTTGATCAAATTCTTAAACCTTTGTTTTCAATTGGTTTTTCTCAAGAAAAATTACATACCTGATTGTAAATGATCATTTTAGAAATTATTGCTCAACTAATTTTATGGATTTCTTAAATCTGGATATATATATATATATATTTTTTTTTATATATATATTTTAGTTGGGATTATGCTATTTAAAAAAATATATTTTTTACCCCTGTCAAAATGGCAGATTTAAAATCCACAGGGTTTTTTTTTAATAAATTTTTTTCTTTTAGTAAATAAAAATAATAATAAATAAATTTTAAAAAAGGGGAGGTTTTACTGGGGGATCACTCGACAGCCTCCCCCATGGGAGGCGTTGTGGGGGAGCCCTGCCCAGTGCGCCCCACTATGGCCGCCCATACATATGGGTTTGGCTATGTTTAAACACAGTTGCGCCCATTGTAGGGGGTGTGACTGTGTTTAAACACAGTCGGCCCCATATGGGGGTTCGGTTGTGTGTAAACATAGCGCCCGAACTCAAGTTTTCGACACGCCTCCTAGGAAATCCACGCCCCAATTTTTTAATCAATTTTCTTTTTAAATATATTTAATATAATATTTATATAATATTAAAATATTGATATATATAAATAATAAAATATATATTCTATATTTTATATTATATTTATATAATATTAAAATATTAATATATATAAATAATAAAAAATATATATGTATACATATAATATAAGGATATATATTATATGTATGTATATGTGCATATTATTATATAAATTTTATAGCTTGGTTTATAAAATTTAGTATATATATATATATTTAAATATATATATTAAATTGTCGATTTAAATAATGACATGTTTTAAATGTAATTGGAGAAATTGTTTTTAAATAATATGTTACTAGATGAATTATTGGATTTTTAAATAATATGTTTTAATAGAACAAATATTTGATGTTAAAATAATAGGATTTAATAGGCCAAATATTTGATTTTAAAGTCATATGTTTTAACAGAGGAATTAATTGTTTTTAGAATGTTTTATTTTGAAAAGAAGAAATAGATGGTTTGAAAGTAATATGTTTGGAATTGAAGAAGTAAATGGTTATTTTATTAATATTTAAAAGTAATTAAGGAATTGAAATGTAAAAAGAAGAAGACATTAACAAATTAGTTCTATTGAGGCAATAAACTATTGAATTTTATTAAGGGAAGTGGATTTAGGAAATCCAAAGGTAGATTTGATTTTTGTTTAAATTGCTCTTTTAAATGTAAAAGTTCTTTTGTTTTCACTTTGGGGAAAAATGTTTAGTAAGAGTTAATAAGTCTTCCAGATGGGGTTTTTAATTATTTGTGGTTGTCATTTTATGTTGGTCAACCTGTTTTGAGTCCCTTGGGTAGTGTCTGGTGCATTGTCAGTATTTTACCCAGTTTCCACGAACGGGGATGGTTTGTGTCTCCTTGGATTAGGAGTGGTTTATGTGGTTTGTACCTCCTTTGGAAGGAATGGATTATGTATTTTGTTGCCTCCAGTGTTTGGAGTGAGTATTCAGTATATGTTCCTCCTAGAGTTGGAGTGATTGTTTATCTTGTTTGTATGCCCTTTGGCACCCTTGGTGATTGGTTTTGTGTTGGTTTGTTGTCAAGTAGAAGAGTGGTTTCTTTTAGGCACCAGAGCCCAAAGAGGTAAACTGGGTAACCTTCAGAGGTGGTTTAATCAAGTGATAATTAAAGCAATATACTTAGATGTTTGCATAGTATTTCACATTAATCAAGATAATTGAGCTTCACTCATAGACACAAGTGCTCGTATAGGCTTGGGATGAGTGGGAAGGCCTAGAATGGCAAGGTCATCTATCTTTTCTTTACGAGATGTATTTGATTCCACATGAGTGAGTATGGGGGCCAAGATTTAGTAGAGGCCACCAAGACAACTCATAGTGGGGGTTAGAGCCTATGAATATTCCTAAAGGATATCCCATGTTGAGTTATGTGATGACACTATTTCTATGACAACAGTTGGTATTTGGTTTTATGTGTATGGTCTTCTTAACATACTTGATCTTTTTTATTTTTGGAAGCAATGTGACTTATGTTAGTGATGTTAGAATTGTACTTCTGTTATCCTTATGGCTGTATGGTTCATGTGATTGGTTGTGTTAGTGTGAGTTAGCATGTGTCTAGGGGTTGATGGTCTGGTATAGGATTCCTTGTTACTATCTCCTAGCACAGGGGGTGAACCTTCGGGTATCACATGGTTGGGTGGAACATGCACCTTATTCGGTTGGGTTATCTTCTTGTTCATGTGGATGAGATTTCCAATTGGAGAGCTCGTGGGATCCAGTATCATTTCGTGCTTTATTCTTTTCAGATGATATTGTAATTTATTACCCCTCATTTGTTATCGAGGTGGAATATGTAATATATAATCATGCTTACTGGATTTACCTCATTTGGGGAATGAGAGTTGTAATCTTATTACAAATTTATTGTTATTTGAAATCAAGTGGTATCTCTTATGCTTTGATATAATTTATCATGTATGGAATGTATGTGTATTTAAATTATTAAATAATTAAATGTTATGGTTTATTTTCATGTTTCTTGTTTGGGTTTTAAGTAAACTCAATCTCGTAACCTTAGGGGTTGTTGGAAATGGGTAGTGAACTTGCATGTTAATTGTACTTAATCAAAAAAAAATTTAGTATGTTTGAGTAGTAAATTGCAACTTCCCATAGGGTTGTGTTGCAGGGCGTTACATATGGTATTAGAGCCCAGGTTTAAACACTAGGTGCTCTGGGATAATTTGGAACCCATTAAGTTGTTAGTTGCTTAGAATTTAAGTTTGTGTACCTTGTCTTATGTTGTGGTGTGTATATGTACATGATCATGCCACCTAGGCGAGGTCATAGAGGTCGTAGCCATGTAGGCGGTTGAGGAGGTAATCAATAGGATACACCTCCCATTGTTCCCCATGTTTTAGATCACGAGGAGCAACTGACTTCTTAGTTTATACCAGAGGTTGGTAATCAGCATCGAGATCCACCAGAGATTGGGGATGCTCTATTGCATCTTTTCTTAGAGGAGACTCTAGCTCTTCTAGGTCCAAGGAAGGATAGAGATCATGATGCTAAGGGTGAGATACAACAACCTTCGCAATCGAGGTAACAAAATTCTCAGTGCCAACGCGATAGAAGTTGGAAGCAGAAGAAGAGAGATTGGAGTAGGATACGATCTCATTGTGATCGTTACAATCAACCTGCATAGAGTTCTCAGTTAGCGTTTAGTGGTGGTGGTTTTCCATGACCTAGTGTATCTCCAGGTGTTTAGAGATTCAATAATGGGACAGGATGTTTCACTTGTGGTCAGCAAGTGCCTTCTCAAAGTGGATAGTATCATAGTTCATAGTCTACCTTTAGGGGTAGTGTTTAGCAGTCGAGCACACCTTCTAGAGGTAGAGGTTATGGCAGAGGTACTGGGTGTTTGGCATATGGCCAATAGGGTCACATAGCTAGAAAGTGTCTGAACAGGGGCATGTCTGGATTTTCTCAGGGACCAGTGGCATCTGAGCCACCAATAGGAGATGCAGGTAGATCACATAGGGAATTTATTGTGGTGGATAGCCGTTAGGCCAAGCATCTAGGTGTAGTTCATCCTTCGACATCAGTAGTTGATCCTTGGGGATTGAGATAATAAGTAGGTTAGGGTTTAGTTGGTTTTGAGGGAGCTTTATCCCTGTTTGTTCACAAGCTTCCAAGAGTATGCCTAAACCTAGTGGGGAGGATGTAACACCCCTCCATTTTGGCACTTTTGATCATATAGTGTTTTCTTTGTTATGCTTTGTTCTACTATTACTTTGACTATGGTACTTGGCAACTATTTGATCGCAAACTGTAAAGCGATGTGAATGTTAGATTTTGATGTGATGGTATTTTACTCTGATGTTATCATTATGGAATTCTTCGAATTAGCCTAGAAAATATTTAAATAATGATGCTTATGCTTTTGAGTATAATATTGATGTTAGACTCGTCAGTTAGTAATTATGTATTGGTGAAGGGGATGCAATTATACCACTCACTTGTGAGCACCCTATGATTTTGAGATTTCCTCTTCACGGTGTGTTTTATTATATCATATATATGCATGTTCAATATACTCTTTGTTCGCAGGTTGATAGGTACAAGACATCGAATCCACCTGATTTCACATGTTTGAGCCTGTCCATTGTCCAATGGTATTTGATTGGGAGATAGTACCTAGGTTTTCTGTGCCAAGAGTTAATAAGTCTTCCAAATGGGGTTTTTAATTATTTGGGGTTGTCATTTTATGTCGGTCAACCTGTTATGAGTCCCTTGGGTAGTTTCTGGTGTGTTGTCAGTATTTTACCCAATTTCCACGAATGAGGATGGTTTGTGTCCTCTTGGATTAGGAGTGGTTAATGTGGTTTGTACCTCCTTTGGAAGGAGTGGATTATGTATTTTGTTGCCTCCAGTTTTTGGCATGAGTATTCATTATATGTTCCTCCTAGAGTTGAAGTGATTATTTATTTTCTTTGTATGCCCTTTGGCACCCTTGGTGATTGGTTTTGTGTTGGTTTGTTGTCAAGTAGAAGAGTGGCTTTTGTTAGGCGCCAGAGCCCAAAGAGGTAAACTAGGTAAACTTCAGAGGTGGTTTAATTAAGTGATAATTAAAGCAATATACTTAGATCTTTTTAGGTAGTATTTCACATTAATCAAGATAATTGAGCCTCACTCATAGACACAAGTGCTCGTATAGGGTTGGGATGAGTGGGAAGTTTTGGAATGGCAAGGTCATCTATCTTGTCTTTAAGAGAGGCATTTGATTCTGCATGAGTGAGTATGGGGGTCAGGATTTGGTAGAGGCCACCAGAACAACTCATAATGGGGGTCAGAGCCTATGAAGATTCCCAGAGGATATCCCATGTCGAGCTATGTGATGACACTCTTTCTACGACAATAGTTGGTATTTGGTTTTATGTGTATGGTCTTCTTAACATACTTGATTTGTTTTATTTCTGGAAGCAATGTGACTTATGTCAATGATGTTAGAATTGTACTTGTGTTATCCTTATGGTTGTATGATTCATGTGATTGGTTGTGTTAGTGTGAGTTAGCCCGTGTCTAGGGGTCGATGGTCTTGTATAGGATTCCTTGTTACTATCTCCTAGCATGGGGGGTGAGCCTTCAAGTATCACATGGTTGGGTGGAATGTGCACCTTATTCCATTGGCTCATCTTCTTGTTCGTGTGGACGAGATTTCTAGTTGGAGAGCTTGTGGGATCCAGTATCATTTCATGCCTTATTCTTTTCAGATGATATTGTAATTTATTACCCCTCATTTTTTATCAAGGTGGAATATGTAATATGTAATCATGCTTACTAGATTTACCTCATTTGGGGAATGAGAGTTTCAATCTTATTGTAAATTTATTGTTATCTAAAATCAAGTGGTATCTCTTATGCTTTGATGTAATTTATCATGTATGGAATGTATGTGTATGTAAATTATTAAATAATTAAATGTTATGGTTTCTTTTCATGTTTCTTGTTTGGGTTTTATGTAAACTCAATCTCATAACCTTAGGGGTTGTTGGCAATGGGTAGTGAACTTGCATGCTAATTGTACTTAATCAAAAAAAAAAAAATAGTATGTTTGAGTAGTAAATTGCAACTTCCCCTAGGGTTGTGTGGCGGGGCATTACAATACATGTTTCATGAGGAATAAGATGAAAAGAGATATATGGCAAGAGTTAGCTAAATAATTGGTGTTGATGAGTGTGGTTTCTGTCAAATGTCTTTCTTCATTATAGACATTCAAACTCTTATAAGTTATTTTAGGATTTTTCATTCAAATGATCAGGAATTTTCATTCAAATGATCAATACATCCTCAAGAGATAATATATATGCAACTTATTTGGCTTCTTCCTTTATAAAAGAAGAGAACTATAAGTTATTTTAGAAATTTTCATTCAAATGATCAATACATTCTCAAAAGATAATAAATATCCAACTTATTTGACTTCTTTCTTTATAAAAGAAAAGACCTAAAGTTATTTTAGGAGTTTTCATTCAAATTATTAATAAATTCTCAAAAGATAATCTATATGCTACTTATTTGGCTTCTTCCTTTATAAAAGAAAATACCTACAACCCACATAAAATCTTGAATTCAAAATATTATTCTTTAAAGACGTTAGATTTCCACACTCAATGTAATTAATTTAGATTGGCCATAGTAGAAAATTGTGTGAGTGTTTCCATCAACATTTTGGATCAAACTTTGTGGTTCATCATTAGGATGAGTGATCCATCACCACAATACTCATTTTAATGATGAATCATAGAGTGTGATCCAAAGTGTTAATGAAAACTCTCACAATTTTCTACCTAAAATATCTAAATCAATATTATTCTTTTTTAATCTAAAATGAACAAAAACTTAAAAAACTATATACAAACACATCTACTTATGTATAAATAAATATACACATTCATCTTGATATAAAGTAATAATTATATAAATAAAAGGAAATACATGCATTTGTCTATTGGAATTTGTATATATATGCATGTTGAATTTTATAGGAAAATAAATGGCAATAATAAAAGCTAAACATTAGTACAAAATAATTGTATATAATATTTTACATCAAGGGATCATATTTCATGAATGATCCATCATTAGGATGTGCAAAAATAGAAGAATATGAAGATGAAGTAGCAAGATAAAACCCCTCATCTATTTATCCAAGTCTGTTACTTCATCTTCATATTTTTCTATTTCTGCACAACAACCTGATGATGGATCTTGAAATATGATCAAAGATGTTGATGTAAAAAGTTATGAACAATTTTAACCCAAAAAATTGTACCGATTTATCATAGACTATGGAAACTTCATGATGTTAAGAAAACTAAACATGTTAATAAAAACAACTACCATTAAATTAAGCCCTTAAGTTTCTCACTCTGCTTTTCCAGTTCCTCGGGGCAGCCATCCACATCATTGTGAAGATCATCGAGATTTTGGATTAATGGTTGTTGTAACTCCTTAATCTCCTTCGTGATATAGGCTAAATCGAGTATATCATCATTCTTCAAACATCCCTCGATGTACAACTCAATCGACCCTTTCAAGCATTTCAAACCCTCCACTAAATTTTTAATTTCTTTCATTTGGAATATCGTGTTATTTGTATATGTCTTCATTTTTTCAGCCATTTCCTTCTTTTTTTTAATCTTTTTCTCCTTTTCTTCAAAGAAGGAGGATACTATCAATTCAGTGACTAGACCCATACTCACTTGAAAGAGATTTATGGCTACCACTAGCCCCGTTCCCATCATTCCAACAACTACCACAACCAAAGAAGTAACCGCTGTTGCTTCTTCCACTGCCCCTAAAATAATTGTGGAAATAATCTATCACACCTTATTGTCCTTGCGCTTTTTATCCAATTCCTCAATTTTCTTCTTTAGTTTCTCCCACATCTCTTCATATTTTTCGAGGAGGGGCTAATAGTTCAAGTTAAAATTCTCAAAGGGATCCTTAGTGTTTGTAAATTCATTGAACTTTTCATTAACCTTCTCCCATTATGCCTCAGTGAGATGGGGATTTCCAGGCACTACTATCTATAATGCTATCTCAATTATACACTGCTTGGCCTTCTCCTTTTTCAAGGATTCTGACACCCAATTGCAGAATGTTGAAGTCTCTGAACTGTTATAGATATATACCTCAACCAGCTCTTTCATGTCTTCATCTTCAGCTATATCTTTCTCATTTTTACAAAGGCAATCGACGGATTCTGAAAGGATTTCCCACAATGTGCAAATTTTCTACTTTATAAAATCAAAGCCACCTTCACTATGGTCCTTTGCAAATAATCTCTGAATCTATGATAGTTCAGGTTTATCATTTCTTGCTAAGATCACAAATTTCACTGCTAGTTGCATAGGGTTTCCCATTTTCACTCAAACCCGAGGAAAAATAATGAAACAAAATCGTCAATGGACACTGTAGAGCATAGGTTGTGAGAAAAGTAAATATCTTTTTATTTTCAATCAATTTAGGGGAGATGAAGGACTGCACAGTCACGGTACTTTATGAAGGATCCCTCTTTACTGCTTGCTAGCATTATTTGTAAGGAGGGAAGAGCTTCGAGGTATTTTCACTTGGGACGCATGTGTTGCACTCCACATGGGTGTTTTTTGTCTTTCTTTCTCAATTTCTTCCATTTTCACTTTGGGGAAAAATGTCTAGTAAGAGTTAATAAGTCTTCCAAATGGGGTTTTTAATTATTTGGGGTTGTCATTTTATGTTGGTCAACCTGTTTTGAGTCCATTGGGTAGTGTCTGGTGCATTGTCAATATTTTACCCAGCTTCCACGAATGGGGATGGTTTGTGTCCTCTTGGATTAGGAGTGGTTTATGTGGTTTGTACCTCCTTTGGAAGGAGTGGATTATGTGTTTTGTTTCCTCTAGTGTTTGTCGTGAGTATTCATTATATGTTCCTCCTAGAGTTGAGGTGATTGTTTATCTTGTTTGTATGCCCTTTAGCACCCTTTGCGATTGGTTTTGTGTTGGTTTGTTGTCAAGTAGAAGAGTGGCTTCTGTTAGGCGCTAGAGCCCAAAGAGGTAAATTGGGTAACCTTCAGAGGTGGTTTAATCAAGGTGATAATTAAAGAAATATACTTAGATTTTTGGGTAGTATTTCACATTAATCAAGATAATTGAGCTTCACTCATAGACACAAGTGCTCATATAGGCTTGGGATGAGTGGGAAGACCTAGAATGGAAAGTTCATCTATCTTGTCTTTATGAGAGGTATTTGATTCTGCATGAGTGAGTATGGGGGCCAAGATTCAGTAGAGGCCACCAGGACAACTCATAGTGGGGGTTAGAGCCTATGAAGATTCCTAGAAGGATATCCCATGTTGAGCTATGTGATGACACTCTTTCTACACAATAGTTGGTATTTGGTTTTATGTGTATGGTCTTCTTAACATACCTGATCTGTTTTATTTCTGGAAGCAATGTGACTTATGTCAGTGATGTTAGAATTGTACTTGTGTTATCCTTATGGTTTTATGTTTCATGTGATTTGGTTGTGTTAGTGTGATTTAGCCTATGTCTAGGGGTTGATGGTCTTGTATAGGATTCCTTGTTACTATCTCCTAGCACGGGGAGTGAGCCTTCAGGTATCACATGGTTGGGTGGAACGTGCACCTTATTTCGTTGGGTCATATTCTTGTTCGTGTGGACGAGATTTCCAGTTGGAGAGCTTGTGGGATCCAGTATCATTTCATGCTTTATTCTTTTCAGATGATATTGTAATTTATTACCCCTCATTTGTTATCAAGGTGGAATATGTAATATGTAATCATGCTTACTAGATTTACCTCATTTGGGGAATGAGAGTTGTAATCTTATTGTAAATTTATTGTTATCTAAAATCAAGTGGTATCTCTTATGCTTTGATGTAATTTATCATGTATGGAATGTATGTGTATTTAAATAATTAAATAATTAAATAATTAAATGTTATAGTTTCTTTTCATTTTTCTTATTTGGGTTTTAAGTAAACTCAGTCTCGTAACCTTAGGGGTTGTTGGCAATGGGTAGTGAACTTGCATGTTAATTGTACTTTATAAAAAAAAAATTAGTATGTTTGAGTAGTAAATTGCAACTTCCCCTAGTGTTGCATGGCGGGGTGTTACAATACATGTTTCATGAGGAATAAGATGAAAATAGATATATTGCAAGAGTTAGCTAAAGAATTGGTGTTGATGAGTGTGGTTTCTGTCAAATATCTTTCTTCATTATAGATTTCAATCTTTATAAGTTATTTTAGGATTTTTCATTCAAATGATCAATACATTATCAAAAGATAATATATATGCAACTTATTTGGCTTCTTCCTTTATTAAAGAAAAGACCTATAAGTTATTTTAGGAATTTTCATTCAAATGATCAATACATCCTCAAAAGATAATATATATGCAACTTATTTGACTTCTTCCTTTATAAAAGAAAAAACCTATAAGTTATTTTAGGAATTTTCATTCAAATGATCAATACATTCTCAAAAGATAATAAATATCCAACTTATTTGACTTCTTTCTTTATAAAAGAAAAGACCTAAAGTTATTTTAGGAGTTTTCATTCAAATTATTAATACATTCTCAAAAGATAATCTATATGCTACTTATTTGGCTTCTTCATTTATAAAAGAAAAGACCTACAATCCACATAAAATCTTAAATTCAAAATATTATTCGTTAAAGACATTAGCTTTCCACACTCAATGTAATTAATTTAGATTGGTCGTAGTAGAAAATTGTGTGAGTGTTTCCATCAACATTTTGGATGACACTTTGTGGTTCATCATTAGGATGAGTGATCCATCACCACAATACTCATTTTAATGATGAATCATAGAGTGTGATCCAAAGTGTTAATGAAAACTCTCACAATTTTCTACCTAAAATATCTAAATCAATATTATTCTTTTTTAATCTAAAATGAACAAAAACTTAAAAAACTATATACAAACACATCTACTTATGTATACATAAATATACACATTCATCTTGATATAAAGTAATAATTATATAAATAAAAGGAAATACATGCATTTGTCTATTGGAATTTGTATATATATGAATGTTGAATTTTATAGGAAAATAAATGGCAATAATAAAAGCTAAACATTAGTACAAAATAATAGCATATAATATTTTACATCAAGGGATCATATTTCATGAATGATCCATCATCAGGATGTTTTGTAAAAATAGAAGAATATGAAGATGAAGTAGCAGGATAAAAACCCTCATCTATTTATCCAAGTCTGTTACTTCATCTTCATATTTTTCTGTTTCTGTACAACATCCTAATGATGGATCTTGAAATATGATCAAAGATGTTGACGTAAACAATTATACACAATTTTAACCCAAAAAAATTGTATCGATTTATCATAGATTATGGAAACTTCATGCTGTTAAGAAAACTAAACATGTTAATAAAAAGAATTACCATTAAATTAAGCCCTTAAGTTTCTCCCTCTGCTTTTTCAGTTCCTTGAGGTAGCCATCCACATCATTGCAAAGATCATCGAGATTCTGCATTAACGACTACTGCAACTCCTTAATCTCCTTCGGGATACATGCTAAATTGAGTATATCATCGTTCTTCAAACATCCCTTGATGTACAACTCAATCGACCCTTTCAAGCATTTCAAACCCTCCACTGAATTTTTAATTTCTTTCATTTGGAATATTGTGTTATTTGTATATGTCTTCATTTTGTCAACCATTTCCTTCTTTTTGTTGATCTTTTTCTCCTTTTCTTCAAAGAAGGAGGAGACCATCAAGTTGGTGACTAGCCCCATACTCGCTTGAAAGAGATTTATGGCTACCACTAGCCCTATTCTTGCCGTTCCAATGGCTACCACAACCAAAGAAGTAACCACCGCTGCCACTGCCAGCGCCCCCAAAATAATTGTAGAAACAATCTACCACACCTTATTGTCCTTGCGCTTTTTACCCAATTCCTCAATTTTCTTCTTTAGTTTCTCCCACGTCTCTTCATATTTTTCGAGGAGGGGCTGATAGTTTAGGTTAAACTTATTAAAGGGATCCTTAGTGTTTGTAAATTCATTAAAATTTTCATTAACCTTCTCCTGTTGCGCCTCAGTGAGAGGGGGATTTCCAGGCACTACTATATGTAACACTATCTCAATTATATGCTGCTTGGCCTTCTCCTTTTTAAGGGATTCTAACACCCAATTGTAGAATGTTGAAGTCTTTGAACTGTTATAGATATATACCTCAACCAGCTCTTTCATTTCTTCATCTTTAGCTATATCTTTCTCATTTTTACAAAGGCAATCGACGGATTCCGAAAGGATTTCCCGCAATGTGTAGATTTTCTGCTTTATAAAATCAAAGCCACCTTCACCGCAGTCCTTTCCAAATAATTTATGAATCTGCAGCAATTCAGGTTTATCATTTCCTACTAAGATCACAAATTTCACTGCTAGTTGCATAGGGTTTCCCATTTTCACTCAAACTCGAGGAAAAATAATGAAACAAAATCGTCAATGGACACTGTAGAGCAACGATTGTGAGAAAACTAAATATCTTTTTATTTTCAATCAATTTAGGGGAGACGAAGCACTGCACAGTCATAGTACTTTATGAAGGAGCCCTCTTTACTGCTTGCTAGCTTTATTTGTAAGGAGGGAAGAGCTTCAAGGTATTTTCTCTTGGGACACATGTGTTGCACTCCACATGGGTTTTTTTTGTCTTTCTTTCTCATTTTCTAGTTTTAATTTTCTCCGCCATGCGGGGGGACCATCGCCATAAAAATTGGCACTGGCTATCCAACCCCAGGAATGCACCTGGGCATGGATGCTATGCCATGCCTCCATCCATGATAGGTATACCCCCTCGCACGATGTCATACCTACAAACATAGTAATCCGCACAGAATATTCAATACGGGCGTAACTAACAGAGTGGCATTTTTTTATTTTTTATTTTTTATTTTTTTATACCTAGTTGGTTATAATATATAATTATATAACATTTTATATTATTTATATATTATAAATATTTTTTTAAAATTTTAATTTCTTTATTTCTTTATCATTATTTTTTTGAATATTGATATTTATATTTTTTTATTAATATTATATATTATTAAATAAGATATATAATATTTATATTTATTTTATTAAATTTATTAAAAAGAAAATAAGTAAAATATATTTTTAACATATACTATTATTTAAATTAATTTATATGAAATTTAACAATTTAACTTAAATTCAAATTAAATTTTAGAGTTTTTAAAATATTTAAAGTAAATAGATTTATTTATTATTACATTATTTACAAATTAAATTTTTAGATTAAATAATTATAAATTAATTTATAAATTACTATATTATACTAAGAAATACAAAAATCTTAAACAAACTAATCTTATTTATATTTTTTTTACTTTTTAACTTTTTAAAAAGGTTTCATTTTATTTTTAACTTTTAACTAAGTTTGATTTACTTAAACTTTTTTATAAACTTAAAATTTTAGCTTTATCAATTTTAATATATATTATTATTACCTTTTAATTTATATATATATATATATATATATATAGGTTAATATGAAACTTCTCTTTCAATTAATGTTAATATTGTTTTAGTATATCAAACATTTTTTTTACATATTTTATTAATATTTTAATTTTAATAAATGTAAAAAATAATTTAACTTTTTATTTAATTATTTGTTAACTTAACAGTTTATTATTCATTATTAATTTTCTAAACATAACTTCATATCATCCTCTCTCCCCCTATCTTCCTCTTTCTTCGTCTATCTCGAAACATGTCTCCTCTTTATCCATCCATCTCTCCCTCTCTTTCCCTCTTCCTCTCCGTCTTCCCAAACCCTTTTATATCTAATTATCAAGTGGTCTCTCTATCTCTATATCTCCTCTCCCTCTCCCTCTTCCTAGAACTTTATAACTAAATATTTTTTCCTGTATCTCTATCTCCTTTATTATCTTTTTCTTTCTCCCTCATCTCCCTCTTTGTCTCCCTCTCTCTATATATCACTTCCTATCTCTATATCCTTATCTTTCTAGTTCTCCCTCTCCCTCTCTATATATTTGTTTCTTCTATCCCTCTCTCTTCTCTCTTTATCTCTCTCTCCTCTACATATCTCTCTCTTTCTCCCTCTATATCTCTATCTCTATCTCCCCCCCTCTCTCTCCCCCCCTCTGCCCTTCTTGCTTTTAATCCCTATCTCTTCCTATGTCTACCTCTTTCCCTATTTCAAACATATAATGAGCCTATTGGTAATGAAGCTTTATTTTCTTCTCAATTCAAAGATTTTGTTTCAATTATTCTTGGATTCTTCTAAGTGGATGCATAGTTTCTTTGAAATTTGTTTCAATCCTATTTGGATCCTAGGAATGAGAACTGTGTTTCAAAAGAAACATCATTTTCTAATTGACCTCATGTATTGCACATATTTATGCAAAAATATAGACCAATTTTTTTCTTAATAAACTTCGAACACCTCTTCAGCATACCAATTGCACACTAAGGTGCGATTGCTAGTTTAAGAATTATTATATTTTATAAACAGTGTATAAAATATTTATAAACAGTTTATAAAATATGATAATTCTTAAACATATAAAAATAATTTTATTATATAAAAAATGTAATGAAATATTTTTTTTAATAAATATAGGAACACAAAATTGATATTAGATATATTTTTATTAATAAAATAATTTTTTTATCAATTTTTTAATTTAAATTCTATAAAATTTTCAGTAAATAATAAAATAAATAATATAACAATTATATAACATGTATTTTAAATTACATAATATATTTTATTTTTTGAAAACTATATTTTATTATATATTAAAGATACTTAATAGTTTTAATTATTTATATTAGTTTTTGAATATTACATTTGGTATTACAGATGTCCAATAGTTTTAATTATTTATTATATAATAGTTTTAATGGGTGCCTAAATGAACATTACAAATCAATACATAATCCAAATAAAATGCTTTTAAATAAAAATATATATCTATAATTTTTAAATTTTTAAAATTGTTAATTAAGAGTAAAATTGAAGAGAAACCATTTTATTTACACTTCAATAGACTTTTTTAAACAATGCAATACATAACACAAATACAATATTTTTATATTAAAAATAAATCAATAATTGTTAATATTTTAAATCAACAATTAAAAATAAAACTAAAGTATAACTAGTTTATTTATTTTTTGAAAAATATGTAATTTTCTAACCATTTTCCTATACATTTAGTATTAAGATTTCTACATCTTTTAACAATTTAATACATAATACAAATAAAATATAGTTAAAAGATGTATAAATCCTTCACAATATTCATTGTAGTCAAACATACTTATTTAAATCTAAATAAATTAGTTGTACTTTAATTTTATTTTTAATTTTTGATTTAAAATATTAACAATTATTGATTTTTTTTTTATATAAAAATATTGTATTTGTGTTATGTATTGAATTGTTTAAAAAAGTGTAAATAAAATGGTTTCTCTTCAATTTTACTTTTAATTAGTGATTTTTAAAATTTAGAAATTGTAGATATATATTTTTATTTAAAAGCATTTTATTTGGATTATGTATTGATTTGTAATATTCATTTAAAGATTAATTAATTGTATTGTTTGTTATTGTTTAAATTATGATGTCATTGGTTTTTATGTTAGAAAATGGATAAACAATAATTTGATCATCTTAGATCTAAAACATAAATCAAAAGGTATAGATATATAGTTTTCAAAATTAGATCTATATTTGATTTTTAATTAAAACATAAACTAATATAAATAATTAAAACTATTAAGTATCTTTCATATATAATAAATTATGTGTTTGTATATATGTTATAGATAATATTTTAATATATATTAAAATTTAATATATGTTTTTTAAAATCTACCAAGTATTGATTAAAGTATGTTTGAATACAATGAATATTGTGAAGGTTTTTATATGTATTTTATTTGTATTATATATTGAATTGTTAAAAGATGCAGAAATCTTAATACTAAATGTATAGGAAACTATACTAATCTTATTTATACATTTAAACTAATCTTATGTATAAACAAGATTAAATAATATACTTTATCAATAAGATTAGTTTGTTTAAGATTTTTGTATTTCTTAGTAATATAGTAATTTATAATTATTTAATTTAAAAATTTAATTTGTAAATAATGTAATAATAAATAAATCTATTTACTTTAAATATTTTAAAAACTCTAAAATTTAATTTGAATTTAAGTTAAATTGTTAAATTTTCTATAAATTAATTTAAATAATAGTATATGTTAAAAATATATTTTACTTATTTTCTTTTTAATAAATTTAATAAAATAAATATAAATATTATATATCTTATTTAATAATATATAATATTAATATAAAAATATAAATATCAATATTAAAAATAATAATGATAAAGAAATAAAGAAATTTAAAATTTAAAAAATGGGGGGGCAAAGGAAAAAGGTGAAGTAAAAAAGTGAAAAACAGTAAAAAATAAAAAAATGTCACGCTGTCATTTACGCCCGTATTTACTATTTTGTGCGGATTACTATGTTTACAGGTACGACACCATGCGAGGGGGTATCCCTATCATGGATGGAGGCATCGAATAGCATCCATGACCAGGTGCATTCTTGGGGCTAGATAGCCAGTGCCGATTTTTATGGCGATGGTCCCCTCGCTTGGAGGGGAAAATTAAAATTGGAAAATGAGAAAGAAAGACAAAACATACCCATGTGGAGTGCAACACATGAGTCTCGAGTGAAAATACCTTGAAGCTCTTCCCTCCTTACAAATAAAGCTGGCAAGCAGTAAAGAGGGCTCCTTCATAAAGTATCATGACTATGTAGTCCTTCGTCTCCCCTAAATTGATTGAAAATAGAAAGATATTTAGTTTTCTCACAACCGATGCTCTGTAGTGTCCATTGACGATTTTGTTTCATTATTTTTTCTCAGGTTTGAGTGAAAATGGGAAACCCTATGCAACTAGCAGCGGAATTTGTGATCTTAGTAGGAAATGATAAACCTAAACTACTGCAGATTTAGAGATTATTTGGAAAGGACCGTGGTGAAGGTGGCTTTGATTTTATAAAGCAAAAAATCTACACATTGCGGAAAATCCTTTTGGAATCTGTCGATTTCCTTTGTAAAAATGGGAAAGATATAGCTAAAGATGAAGACATGAAAGAGTTGGTTGAGGTATATATCTATAACAGTTCAGAGACTTCAACATTCTACAATTGGGTGTCAGAATCTCTAAAAAAGGAGAAGGCCAAGCAGCGTATAATTTAGATAGCATTACAGATAGTAGTGCTTGAAAATCCCCCTCTCACCGAGGCACAACGGGAGAAGGTTAATGAAAAGTTCAATGAATTTACAAACACTAAGGATCCCTTTGAGAATTTTAACCTGAACTATCAGCCCCTCCTCAAAAAATATGAAGAGACGTGGGAGAAACTAAAGAAGAAAATTGAGGAATTGAGTAAAAAGGGCAAGGACAATAAGGTGTGGTAGATTGTTTCCACAATTATTTTGGGGGCATTGGCAGTGGCGGCAACGGTTACTTCTTTGGTTGTGGTAGCCATTGGAACTGCGGGAACGGGGCTAGTGGTAACCATAAATCTCTTTCAAGTGAGTATGGGGCTAGTCACCGAATTGATGGTCTCCTCCTTTGAAGAAAAGGAGAAAAAGATCAACGAAAAGAAGGAAATGGTTGACAAAATGAAGACATATACAAATAACACGATGTTCCAAATAAAAGAAATTAAAAATTTAGTGGAGAGTTTGAAATGCTTGAAAGGGACGATTGAGTTGTACATTGAGGGATGTTTGAAGAATGATGATATACTCGATTTAGCCTGTATCGTGAAGGAGATTAAGGAGTTACAATAGCCATTAATGCAAAATCTCAACAATCTTTGCAATGATATGGATGGTTACCTCGAGGAACTAAAAAAAGCAGAGGGAGAAACTTAAGGGATTAATTTAATGGTAATTCTTTTTATTAACATGTTTAGTTTTCTTAACAGCATGAAGTTTCCATAGTCTATGATAGATTGGTACAATTTTTGTAACACCTCTCTAACTTCAGCTTGGGTATGGTAGCATTCTGATTTTGATTTGATATTCTAATTGTTAAATGTTGTTATAACGAGATTAGACAATGATGATTATGGACAAGTATATCATGGTTAGTTATTATTTTTGGATTACAAGCTTATATGGTTATATACGATTATCATTGATTTAGTATGATTATGGACAGGAAAGGGATGATGTCGTAACACTCATATTCGAGAGGCTTATGATATCATGACTCCCTTCCTGATGATTGATGTTGCTTTGGACTATATGTATATGCACATGTACTTTGACATGTAATTGGAAATGATGCAGGTACTGACTATTGACTCCACCTGGATCCACAAGCCTAAGCGTACTCCTATTCTCTGATGGTGGTTATTGGAGGTAGTCACAGGCCAAATGTCCCCTACCCAAGCCCACTGTACCCTATTAGGGAAATGCTTTTTTTATTGGTGTCTTACCATCTGGTTACCTAACGGTAACTTTCAGAGCACCTTTCCGCCGTAAGTTCCGGAGCACTTTTATGTTGTATGTGTGTTACCAATATGCCATTGAGGTATATTGTTATGTTTTTTTTTGTGAATATGTTATGAGGCCATATATTTTAGTTGTCAGTGTTATGATGTGTTTTCATTGGCATCTTTTTGTGGTATTTCATTGTGTTTAATTCAATTGAGATTTGGAATGGTTTTACCCATGAGATTTTCATATGATATTTTAAATGATTTTATGGATCATTCTAGAGAATGATATATTTCATTCAAAAAATTTAAAAGGTTTTAATAAATTTTACTTGGGAGCTTTAATAGCTAATTTTATCAAATGCCTTATTTGACTTGCCTGCTGGTCTCATCGAGGGATTTGGTTTTGGGCTTACATTAATATTTCTTATTTTGTGATTTTTTTTAGTTGTTCCTTTTGGGGGAGCTTTATGCATAATTTTATAAAAATGCTTTAGGCTCTTTTGGTGTTTTGGGGAAAAATATAAAAAGAAAAGGAGAGCTTTGTTTTGAAGGAGGATTTTTATTTTCAAAAGGAGGCAATTGCTATTTGGAGCATGGTGAAGGAAACCCTATGAATTTAGGTGATTGTGTGGTGAGATTGTGAAAGCTTTGCTATGGAGATTTTGTGGGTGGAAAATTATTGAAATCAGCCTACCAGTCCTTGCTTTTTGTTTGTTTTTGGAGCCTGGTCGTGCCTTCTCTTTTGAGAAAATTCCCTATTTCGATTTTGGGGAAATTTGAGGTAATTTTCTATGGTTTTCCTTTGATGCTTGGCTGGTAAATTATCCTTTTAATCTAGTTGTTGCTATCCCCTGAAAATTTGATGAGATCATTCATGTCTCTATTTTTGTTGTGTTGGAAATGAATGTTGGATTGATTTAATTGGTGATTGCTACTGTGTGGAGTTTTGTGGACTGAATTTGTGGATCTCCAACAATCTCAAATTGGGTCTATGAAAGAAATATGTTTTGGGTTCTTTCTTATTGTTTTTCTTTTGGCCAAATTGTATGAGAAAACTATGTTTTTTTTTGTTGCTCATTACCCTATTATTGAAAATGGAAAATAAGGGTGGATTTCATGTTAGAATCCCAATACCTCAACTGGGTTTTAATAGATTTGAAATTTGGGTACTTTTAATTTTCTGTGTTTTTTGCTTGCCTTGTTTGGAAAAAATGGCATTTTTCTAAACAACACTTCCTTCTAGCCCTAAAATTGAAAATAAAAGGTGGATTTTAGCTTGAAATACCCAAATCTGAACTGGGTTGGTCTTAGAATCGTGATCCGGGCACTTTCATTTTTAACCAAATTTTGTGCCCTCTTATTAAATGACATTTTTTGATATTGCTCTTAAACCACTTGACAAAAATGAAAATTAAGATTGAATTCCATTTAGAAATATCGAAATATAAACTGGTTCTTTGTCCGATTTTTAATCTAGACACTTTTAATTTTCATGTTTTTGCCTAGCCTTGCCTTAAATGATGTTTTATGGTACAACACCACATTATGGGTCTGAAAATCAAAAATTGATGTTGGATTCCAACTTGGAACACCAAAATCTGAACTAAGTTAGGTTTAGAATTTTAAACTGGGCACTTGAATTTTTATGTAATTTTTATGCCTCTACTTCATGATTGTAATCAGCTATTTGAGTGATTAGCAGCAATTTTTGTTTAACTGTTTTAAAAAAGCTTTCGTGATGGATCTTAGTGGCTTTTCCACGTTTCATATTTTTTTTTGGATTCCTCGTTTGGATAAATGAGAAGGCCTATCCGTCTACAGGGCATTGAGGTTTTCGTCTGCAGGGTGTTGATTCGAGCATGTTTGAGTTTTACTCATCCGTAGGAGAGATGTACTTGATTCCATGTGGCACCATTCCTTTGAGCACACATGATGACATTTCACCCAAGTTGCACCTCTTACCTTGGTAGTCATGACTTGTACCCGTCATGTCATTGTATGATCATCTGCTTGTTGTGATATTGGCATAATGCATTGTATTCCATGGTTGCTCCATGTCTGATGTGAATGTTGGCCATATGTCACCCTTGCCTTGTTTTCTATTTGGGCCTTGTGACTACCTCCGAGCATGGTGGGGTGGCCTCTTTTGAGTCCACATGGTAGGGAGGCATTGCCACCACTATTGGGGACTAGTGTACAGATTATTGGAGTGCCAGTTGGAAGTGTTCCCTCTTGTTCATGATTTATCAGATGATGTTTCTTATTCTTGGTTATGCCTTTGTATCTATGTGCATTCCTTTATGTATATTGTAGTCTCATGAGAAAGAGAATGTAAAATTATAAATTAATGAGAAGAAATGTGATGTTTTCCATTTAATTATTGAGTTCTAGTGTTGGTATCAGACTTTCTTGTATTATGATGATCATAATGGTCTTTCTTCAATAGTTATTCATGCAAAATCAGTGTATTGATTGTATTTTACTTTCTTGTAATAGGCTGCAAAGGTTCCAGAGCAACACTGCCCTTTGTTAATGCCTTGTGTTGCAGTTGCAAAGGTTCCAGAGCATTGCCGCCCTTTGTTAATGTCTTGTGTTGCGACTGCAAAAGTTCTGGAGCATCGTCGCTTCCTATTTTTGGTCTATGTTGTTGCTGCCCAAGTTTTGGAGTAGTGTTGTGGAAGTTCTAGAGCAGTGTTGTTAAGGGTCCAGAGTAGCATTGCAAGTTCTGGAGCAGCGCTGAACTGGGAAGTTCTAGCACTAAGCTAGAAGTTTTGGCACCAAGCTGGGGGTTTCGGCACTGAACTGCAATTTCTAGAGCAGCTCTGCAAGTTCCGGAGCAACGCTGTTAAGGTTCTAGAGTAGTGTTGCTAAGGTTCTGGAGCATCTTCCCTGGAGCTCATACATTTGTTTTGTTTTGATTTTTCTTTGGAGGGTGATTTAGTCATCTCCTTGGGGTTATGTTTGGCCATGCTTGGCCATGTAAGATGTCAATTTATTGTATTGTAAACTATTTCATGAGTAAGTTATTCTTCATATTAAAAAAAAAAAAAAAAATTGTCCTCTTTTGGCTCTTACCCTTCGGGGTTGCATAGCGAGCTGTTACAACTTTTTTGGGTTAAAATTGTGTATATTTTTTTACGTCAATGTCTTTGATCATATTTCAAGATCCATCATTAGGATGTTGTGTAGAAATAGAAAAATATGAAGATGAAGTAATAAACTTGGATAAATAGATGAGGGGTTTTATCCTACTACTTCATCTTCATATTCTTCTATTTATGCACATCTTGAAGATAGATCATTCATGAAATATGATCCCTTGATGTAAAATATTATATACAATTATTTTGTACTAATGTTTAGCTTTTATTATTGCCATTTATTTTCCTATAAAATTCAACATGCATATATACACAAATTCCAATAGACAAATGCATGTATTTCCTTTTATTTATATAATTATTACTTTATATCAAGATGAATGTGTATATTTATGTATACATAAGTAGATGTGTTTGTATATAGTTTTTTAAGTTTTTGTTCATTTTAGATTAAAAAAGAATAATATTGATTTAGATATTTTAGGTAGAAAATTGTGAGAGTTTTCATTAACACTTTGGATCCCACTCTATGATTCATCATTAAAATGAGTATTGTGGTGATGGATCACTCATCCTAATGATGAACCACAAAGTGTGATCCAAAATGTTGATGGAAGCACTCACACAATTTTCTACTACAACCAATCTAAATTAATTACATTGAGTGTGGAAGTCTAACATCTTTAAAGAATAATATTTTGAATTTAAGATTTTATGTGGGTTGTAGGTATTTTCTTTTATAAAGGAAGAAGCCAAATAAGTAGCATATAGATTATCTTTTGAGAATGTATTAATAATTTGAATGAAAACTCCTAAAATAACTTTAGGTCTTTTCTTTTATAAAGAAAGAAGTCAAATAAGTTGGATATATATTATCTTTTGAGAATGTATTGATCATTTGAATGAAATTCCTAAAATAACTTATAGGTCTTTTCTTTTATAAAGGAAGAAGCCAAATAAGTTGCATATATATTATCTTTTGAGGATATATTGATCATTTGAATGAAAATTCCTAAAATAACTTATAGGTCTTTTCTTTAATAAAGGAAGAAGCCAAATAAGTTGCATATATATTATCTTTTGATAATGTATTGATCATTTGAATGAAAATTCCTAAAATAACTTATAAGAGTTTGAATGTCTATAATGAAGAAAGACATTTGACAGAAACCGCACTCATCAACACCAATTCTTTAGCTAACTCTTGCCATATATCTCTTTTCATCTTATTCCTCATGAAACATGTATTGTAATGCCCTGCCACGCAACCGTAGGGGAAGTTGCAATTTACTACTCATACATACTTTTTTTTTTTTTGATTAAGTACAATTAACATGCAAGTTCACTACCCATTGCCAACAACCCCTAAGGTTGTTGGAAATAGGATGCCATTTAATTGCAAATCCTAAACATTAATTATTTCATGTATCTCCTAGATTCTTGGAATGTGTTCAAAAACACTAAGATTAGGATGAGATTAATATTTGGATGAAATAAATCATGAAATTGACATTTATATTTATTCCTAAATAATAGGAGCATGTGGGTGCACACATGGTAAGGTGAAACTCACCTTGTGTCCAGTTAACTATACAGAGTAACAGTTAACACTTCCTCGAATGCATGTAAAGATCCTAGGAGTTAGGATTTGATGCTCGTGCTTGAAGTTCGCTTAAGTTCAGTTTAGTTCTGGCCTACCAAATTTCCAGTTCGAAGTCTGTTCTCGGGCCAAGCTTATATCTCGGGCCAGGATGCAAGTGCATGTTGCATGCATGTTGGTTATTTTGAGTTGCATGTAGTTGGGGCTTCGCTAACTTGGAATGCATGGCTAATAACATTGAGTTGTTATTGCAGGTGTGAAGAAGATTGTGAAAGACAGAAAAAAAAACTCCACCAAGAATTATTCTATTATTCAAACTCTGAATTACAATATTGAAGTTTTACAGAGCATTAAGCTAAGAAAACACCTCATTTTTCAACATTTGGTATCAGAGCTGAGGTTGGGTAGAGTATTGGGACGCCTTTCTCTTAAAGTTAGAAGGATTGTAAGAACAAGAAAGAGAGTTCTGATTCTTCTACAGAGTAGTCCTCAAATAATAGTAATGATGCATTGGTTATTTTAGCTAATATTGTTTGTGATAACTCTTTGCTTCATGTTTCAGAGTAATCTTCATAGAGAGGATGGTAGTCACGATGCCATGTGTGACTCGGTATCACGGTTCAGTGGGAGTTGTTGGCAGTGACTTGGATGCATCATTGGTAAGGTTATCTCCATGTGGTTGGAGATATGGTTTCTTGGTTTAGAGTATATTGGTTATGGATGTCATGGTTTACTCTTGATACTAGTTTAGAGTTTGGCATATTTACATGGTTCTCTTGAGACTAAGATGTATAAGTATGTTATGATGCATGTGATCTCCTAATAGGAGATGGTTAGATCATGGATGTCATGTTTATGATTCTTGATTCATGATTGGAGTTTTGACAATGATCTTGTGTAGTTCTCTTAAGTTTTGGGTACATTAATCATTTGCTTGATTACTTCATGAAAGTGTTGTGTTGCATTTGGAGTTTGGCATGGATTGGTTGGTTACAGGTCCTCATGGATACTTGGAGAAATAGGTGAGGCTGGAATTCTCTTGTGGTAAGAGACATTTGTTGGAATGGTTACTTGTGAGAAAAGTTTTTCAACAGAAAAGACCGAGGAGTCTACACCTTGGTTGAATGTGAATTCAACACACTCGGTGGTTTAGCATACCTCTAAAGAGGTGGTTTGGTTACAGAGGCTTGGGAAAGGTAATGGTTTGGTTGATAATGGGAAGGTATTAATTGAGAAAAGTTAACACTTTAATTAATGTTCCAGATTATCTTATGAAACCATACATATAAGTTCTCTTGGTTTTAATCATTTGCTTGGAAGCTTCATGATTATGCAGGTTGCATTTGAAGTTAGCATGGATTGATTAGTTGGTGCAAGAAGGCCATTGGCTTTGAGACTTGTACTTGTTTTATTATTCCTTGTTTAGAATAATTGCAATGTATAATGTCAAGTGGGAGAATGTTGGAAATAGGATGCCATTTAATTGCAAATCCTAAACATTAATTATTTCATGTATCTCCTAGATTCTTGGAATGTGTTCAACAACACTAAGATTAGGATGAGATTAATATTTGGATGAAATAAATCATGAAATTGACATTTGTATTTATTCCTAAATAATAGGAGCATGTGGGTGCACACATGGTAAGGTGAAACTCACCTTGTGTCCAGTTAACTATACGGAGTAACAGTTAACACTTCTGAATGCATGTAAAGATCCTAGGAGCTAGGATTTGATGTTTGCATGCTTGAAGTTTAGTTAAGATCAGTTAAGTCTACCAACAACTCAGCCTACTACCAGTTCACCTGGGTCAGTCAGCTTATCTTCGGGGCTTGCATGTGCAAGTGCATGTTGCATGCATGTTGGTTATTTTGAGTTGCATGTAGTTAGCTTCAGCTTAACTTGGAATGCATGGCTAATAATACTTATTTTATTGCAGGTGTGAAGAAGATTGTGAATGACGTATGAAGTATTCTCAAGCAAGAATTGGAGCTATTGTAATTCAGAGTTTGAATAATAGAATAATTCTTGGTGGAGTTTTTTCCCGAAAGGGTTTCTCCACGGCATATCTTGTGTGATCCTTCTATTATCCTGTCTAGTTCTTCTTAATAATTCTCTCTACATTCTACAACAGTAAAATGGATTAATCAAGATAATCATCCACAAAGAATATATGTAAAAAAGAAAAGACTTACTTAGAACAGCAATATTGAAGTTTTACCGAGTATTAAGCTAATAAAACACCTCATTTTTCAACATTTGTAATTCAGAGTTTGAATAATAGAATAATTCTTGGTGGGAGTTTTTTCCCGAAGGGTTTCCATGGTGGCACTTTGTGTGATCTTTCTATTATCCCGCCTAGTTCTTTCTAAATAATTTCTCTACATTCTACAACAGTAAAATGAATTAATTAAGATAATCATCCACAAAGAATATATGTAACAAAGAAAGACTTACTTAGATCAGCAATATTAAAGTTTTACAGAGTATTAAGCTAAGAAAACACCTCATTTTTCAACAAAGGTTACGAGGATCGAAAGTTTACTTAAAAGCCAAACAAGAAACATGAAAAGAAACCATAAAATTTAATTATTTAATAATTTAAACACACATACATTCCATACATAATAAATTACATCAAAGCATAAGAGATACCACTTGATTTCAGATAACAATAAATTTACAATAAGATTACAACTCTCATTCCCCGAATGAGGTAAATCCAGTAAGCATGATTACATATTACATATTCCACCTTGATAACAAATGAGGGGTAATAAATTACAATATCATTTGAAAAGAATAAAGCATGAAATGATACTGGATCCTACAAGCTCTCCAACTAAAAATCTCGTCCACACGAACAAGAAGATGACCCAAAGGAATAAGGTGCATGTTCCACCCAACCATGTGATACCCAAAGACCCACTCCCCATGCTAGGAGATAGTAACAAGGAATCCTATACAAGACCATCAACCCCTAGACACATGCTAACTCACACTGACACAACCAATCATATGAACCATACAATCGTAAGGATAACACAAGTACAATTCTAACATCACTAACATAAGTCACATCGCTTCCAAAAATAAAGTAGATCAGGTATGTTAAAAAGACCATACACATAAAACCAAATACCAACTATTGTCGTAGAAAGAGTGTCATCACATAGCTCGACATGGGATATCCTGTGGGAATCTTCATAGGCTCTGGGCTCCACTATGATTTTTCCTTGTAGCCTCTACTGAATCTCATCCCCCATACTCACTCATGCAGAATCAAATACCTCTCATAAAGACAAGATAGATGACCTTGCCATTCCAGGCCCTCCCACTCATCCCAAGCCTATACAAGCACTTGTGTCTATGAGTGAGGCTCAATTATCTTGATTAATGTTAAATACTACCCAAACATCTAAGTATATTGCTTTAATTATCACTTGATTAAACCACCTCTGAAGGTTACCCAATTTACCTCTTTGGACTCTGGCGCCTAGCAAAATCCACTCTTCTACTTGACAACAAACCAACACAAAACCAATCACCAAGGGTGCCAAAGGGCATAGAAACAAGATAAACAATCACTCCAACTCTAGGAGGAACATATAATGAATACTCACTCCAAACACTGGAGGCAACAAAACACATAATCCACTCCTTCCAAAGGAGGTACAAACCACATAAACCACTCCTAATCCAAGGAGACACAAACCATCCCCATTTGTGGAAACCAGGTAAAATACTGACAATGCACCAGACACTACCCAAGGGACTCAAAACAAGTTGACCAACATAAAATGACAAACCCAAATAATTAAAAACCCCATCTAGAAGACTTATTAACTCTTACTAAACATTTTTCCCCAAAGTGTAAACGAAAGAAATTTTACATTTAAAACAACAATTTAAACATAAATCAAATATACCTTTAGATTTCCTAAATCCACTTCCCTTAATAAAATTTAGAAGTTTATTGCCTCAATAGAACTAATTTGCTAATGTCTTTTTTTTTTTTCTAGACAAAGAAGGGAATTTACATTTCAATTCCTTAATTATTTTTAAATATTAATAAAATAACCATTTACTTCTTCAATTCCAAATATATTACTTTCAAACCATCTATTTCTTCTTTTCAAAATAAAGTATTCTAAAAACAATTAATTCCTCTATTAAAACATATGACTTTAAAATCAAATATTTGGCCTATTAAATATTATTATTTTAACATCAAATATTTGTTTTATTAAAACATATTATTTAAAAATCCAATAATTCATCTATTAGCATATTATTTAAAAATAATTTATCCAATTACATTTAAAACATGCCATTATTTAAATCAACAATTTAATATATATATACTAAATTTTATAAACCAAGCTATAAAATTATATATAATAATATACACATATATATACATATAATATATATCCTTATATTATATGTATATATATATTATTATTATTATTTATATATATTAATATTTTAATATTATATAAATATAATATAAAATATAAAATATAAAATATATATTTTATTATTTTTATATATCAATATTTTAATATTATATAAATATAGTATTAAATATTAAATATATATTTAAAAAAAATGATTAAAAAATTAGGGTGCAGATTTCTCAAGAGATGCGCAAAAAACCTGAGTTGGGGCACTGTGTTTACACACAACCGAACCCCCATATGGGGCTGACTGTGTTTAAACACAATCACACCCCCTATAGTGGGCACAACTATGTTTAAACACAACCAAACCCATATGTAAGGGCGGCCATAGTGGGGTGCACTAGGTGCAGCTCCCCCACAACGCCTCCCATGGGGGCAGCTATGGAGTGAGCCCCGAGAAAAACCCCCCCTTTTATTTATTTATTTATTATTATTTTTATTTACTAAAAGAAAAAAATTATTAAAAAACAAACCCTGCGGATTTTAAATCTGCCATTTTGACAGGGGTGAAATATATATATTTTTAAACAACATAATCCCAACTAATATATATATAAACAAATATATATATATATATATATCCAGATTTAAGAAATCTATAAAATTAGTTTAGCAATAATTTCTAAAATGATCATTTACAATCAGGTACGCAATTTTTCTTGAGAAAAACCAATTGAAAATAGAAGTTTAAGAATTTGATACAAGATTTACATGGGTTTTTCATCTTAATCCATTTCAGAGTTTCCCAAACAATGATTTTGCAAACAAGATATCAAAGCTATGAATTTTTTATTTTTTTTCAAAATCAAAATTAATTTAAATAATATGAATTTGGTTTTCAAAAGATTGAGAAGATGCCAAATGGTGCAATGATTCTTTCACAGATTCCAACTCCTTCCCAACAAATCAACAAAGCTTCTCCACCATTAAAATCCAAAACCCACAACCAAAATCCCTCTTCTTCCTCCTCCACAACTAGATTTTTCAAGAATGAAATCTTTTTTTTTCTCAAATTTGGTCAATGCCCTCTAAAATATCCGAGATCTTTTCTTTTTCCAAAATAAAATAATATCTCCATTCCTATTCTCCACACTTATATTTTTTTTTATGCATTCTTAAGATATTTATTTTTAAATCATTTAAAACAAAATTTAATTTTCAAAATAGATTTAAATCATTCACTTTATGCACTTTTAAAATACAATTAAACTATTCACTTAATAGATTAATAGATTAATTTATTTACTCCACAACTAAATTTAATTAATCAATTCAACACAATTAATTTAATTAATCAATATAATAAATCTAATCCAAGATTAGATTATTTTATTAATTAAATTAAATTAATTAATAAATTAAATAACATTTTTAACACTACAACTAGATTTATATAATAAACAACCTAAAAACAAAAGCCATTTATTTACCTTTTTCAACTTGAAATTAAATAATTCAAGGAGAGATGAACAACAAAGAAGCAACTTAACCCGACTAAAACCCAATGACACACTATGACTAGGGTGATGACTTGGCACATAAAACCTAGCTACTATCTCCCGATTGAATACCATTGGACAATGGACATGCTCAAACCTGTGACATTAGGTGGAGTCAATATCTTGTACATGCCAACCTGCGAACAAAGAGTATATCGAACATGCATATATATGATATAATAAAACACACCATGAAGAGAAAATCTTAGAATCGTAGGGTGCTCACAAGCGAGTGGTACAATCCTGTCCCCTTCACCAATACATAATTACTGACAAGTCTAACATCAATAATATACTCAAAAGCATAAAGCATCATTAATTAAATATTTGCTAGGCTAATTCAAAGCATGCCATAATGATAACATCAAAGTAAAATACCATCACATCAAAATCTAACATTCACATCACTTTACAGTTTATGATCAAATAGTAACCAAGTACCATAGTCAAAGTAATAGCAAAACAAAACATAACAAGAAAACACTGTATGATCAAAAGAGCCAAAATGGAGGGGTGCTACATGTATATCATTGTTACTCCAAATAAATTCATATTGTTATGCTACAAATCAATTAGCAAGATTGAATATTACAAGGAGTGACTTTAGGCAATCTAACTTATAGCTCTAAATATTGTTATCAATATTGCATTAGAATTAGTTACCACACATTAATTGAACTTGCTTATTTTTCAAAATAGCAATTCCTACTCCCTCAACAAAATCTACAGTTACAAGATTTGTGCAAGCATAAGTGACAAGAAAAATAAATTTCATTGTACAAGAAGGTTGCAACCCTCTAGTAGGAGGCAAGTGTTAGACTCTTTAGGTGTAGACAAAGATGATATGAAAGGTTTGTGCCTTATGGTATTGATTATACTTAGTAAGAAGGGTAAGAATTATTTCTTGAGCTATTCGAGATATTAGTATGTTTGAGGGTGCTATCTCATCTTGCAGAAGGTCCATAATAGAAACAAAAGTTAAAGACAATGTCATATTTCAAGATAATGTGGTGGCAATTGAAGCTCGAAAGTTTAAGCCATATTTGGTTCCCTATTCAAAACTTCATCCAATGGGTTTGTTGGTGAAATGTGTCCTCTTTGAGGAGCAAAAATATTAAAAACTAGGGTTAATATTTAAGCTCAAATTATTTTGGCCTAGCTTAGCTATTGCATATGAATGAATTACAAATAAACAATCTAAGTATTTAAAACCCTTAATAGAATCTTTACTACAATATAAACCTTTACTAGTGTGCAAGGATTTTTTCTGTTGCATTCTGAATCTCTAGTGAAAAAGTCATATATATTGGAGAAAGACCTTTGGTTTGGGATAAGCATGTTTTATTAGTGACTTTCCATGATTTCCAACTCTCAACCTAATGATAGTCACTTTTTATTATTTCTATAAGAGTGAGATTATTGTATCTCCCCCTTCAATTTTAGATAGACCCGCTCTTTCAAGACATAAGAAATGCATTAAAAAAAAAAAAAACTTTGGACCTAAAGATCGATAAACATATTTATTCCACATTAAAGCTAAGATTTAGGTGGAGATCAATTTATTGCAAGGTTTACTAGATGAAATATGATTACAAGTTGAAAATAGGGCTTAGAAGTATTAAACAATGAAAATTATTATTTTTAGATATCACAATGCTTTCAAGTGGGTCATGTTGCAATTTTCTTAAAAAGGATACATGGTGGAATGGTGCTTGGTTATCTTATCTAAATTTGAAGTAGCTACCTCCTATATATTATTCAAAAAAAGATAGCTCTCAAGTGAAGGGTCTCTAAGGTAGGTCAAGCATGATGGATCCCTACAAAATTTTCTAACAAGAGAGAAAATTTCATCAAAATCAACTCCCTCTTTGGAAACTTAGCCCTTGGCTACTAGTCTACCCTTGTACCACTATAGCATTCCATTTTTTCTAAATGTTTTCTTATACACCTACTTGTGGCCAATGAGATTTCTTCCCTATATCAAAATAACAAGATCTTAGCTATCAAAATTGTCCAAGGCCATTGTATCTTCCTACATGGCCTACAACCAAGACTTGCTATTCTCAAAAGGGAGAGCCCCATTGAAATATTTCCAGTCATTGTTAATACATGTAATAAATAAAATACACGATAAATCTAGTGGGCTATAATTTTTATCTAGGTTTGATTGTCTCATGGATCATCTGAAGGTTGGAGTAAGGATCTCTACATTTTCTTCTACATACTCATCATACACATATCTCTTCTAATTCTTATATAAACCCTCTTATTTTTCTCTATCCTCTAACCCATTATTATGTTGTTTCACATGTGGATCTTCTTGCTTCTCAACCTTAGCTTTAAAATACATTATTTTCTTTCCTTATTTTTTCTTTGGTTTCTCAAACCTAAAAAATCTCTAAACTCCCTAAATTCACATCTCTAGAAAATATCAATTTTTGTGTTTAAAAATTCTAAAGCTTATAATCTTTTACATTTTCACTTATCTAACATAGATGCAATTATGTGCTTTTAGATTTGGTTTATTTATTTTTCCTTAGGAACATGATCAAAATCCTCACAATTAAATAAAATTACATATGAATGAGATTTTTTCTTACATATCCACACTTCATAAAAGTGTTTTGTTAATAAGAGCAAAACACAGATATATTAATCAACTAACAAGTGGTACTTTTATCATCTAACCAAAATAATTAATACAATTGTGTACGACTTAGCATACTTCTACTCCTCTCCATTAGAGTTTGGTTCATTCTATCTACAACCATTTTTTTTGAGATGTGTATCATATATTTTTCTACTAAAAATTATCTAGATGCTTACATAAAGTATCAAATTCCTTGGAATTGTAGTGTTGAAAATTGTCGCCCTTAACAATTTCACATTATGTTTTGTCCCTCTTAATTTATTGGACCTAATTAATCCCCTAATTTCCTAAATTATGCATTCCAAATCCTATTTTTACAGTTTTTTGAAGGATTGCAAGCATTGAATAAATGCATATAATTAATGTTTTACCCTCGACACTTAATATCCTGAAAGATAGGGCTAGGACCTATACACCCATGGGAATACGGGTTCCCCTATCTTGTCGGAGACTAATTTTAATATGTTGGTGGAATTTTAACATTCAAAATTTAAATTTCAAGTGTCAGCTTTTGGGATCCAATTTTTGGGAAATCAACACAATTACATTTAAATACCTAGTTATTGCATCATTTCAAATCTAACAATAAAACTATTGTAAAACTTATGATCAAGAGCATTATTGAACAAGACAAGAGAAACATTTCAATGATTTATTGCAACAATTCAAGATCCAACATCATGTTAAATTCTATGTGTGTTCATGTTTTATGAAGGCTAACCCTTGTTGTAGGTCTCCAAATCATTCAAGCAATTCAAGAAAGCAAGATTAAAATCCTTTAGGTGATGTGCATGACTTCATTCCTTCAAGGAAGCCATTGAAATGTGGTGAGTTGTAACACTTTGTGATTTCATCATTCCTTTCAATTATGCATTTATCATTGGCATTGCCATTGCGGAAGTGAAAACACTTAGACAAGGATTGACTTAGGCAAGCCCCTAAATGGCCCAACATTTTCCCTCTCTTTGAATGTGCAGGTTATAGGTTTGAAGAGGATTGAAAGAAGGATTGAAGGAAATTTCTCCATTTTTGCATTCAAACCCCTAAAATTTATCAAGCCATAGAAATTCAACTACAAATTTATTTGATGGAATTCTAACAATTTTGTAACCGATGAAAAAAACGTCAAATCCAACATTAGAGGACTATAAAATCAGTTTCACGATCCCCTATCAGAGACCCATATTCCCCTAGGCATATGATTCCTTTGCATGCCATATACAACTCTTTATGATAGGTGCACAATCTCTAGTACTTCTTAGATCTACCTATTGTTTGCTAGTTTAGTCTATGTGTTTCTAGAATATTACATTTATCATATTAGGTCATATAGTTTTTAATTAAATTAATCATTCCAAATCATTTCTCGTCCATTCCTAAGTCTCAAAAGAAGGAGATCCTAGTATGATTGGCTCACCTTCATGGTTGATAGTCAATCTATTCACTTTGTTGATCTCCCTCTTTAATGAAACTTAGAAAAAGATCCCAAAACACCCCCAAAACAACAATCCACCAAATCCTAGGTTCTATACATTAGGACCTAGGGCACCCATTTTTATTTGTTTCATTTTGATGAACCTGGCATGTTAACATCATAAACCTTCTGAAATTGGTGGCCTTCCAAACATTAGATCTAGGTTTTGCATAATATTGTCTTGCATTTCTCACTTAGGGTTTCATATTTGCATCATAAAAACTTGTAAAAATCCAAAAAAATGCACCTCATATTACATCATAGCTTGCATTAGGGTGTGTTTTAGTCATTCAAGTCATATTTTATTCAAAATTGCATTGATAATTATTCATTCTTGTTCACACATTATCATACATTTACATTTGAATCACATTGAAAAATTCTAAAAAAATAGTCACTATTAAATCTATTTGCAAATAGAAACAAAAACCTTAAGCAACAACTTAAAAATTCAACTTTTTAGTTTTCAAACCCCTTGTCAAGGACTTAGATGCCCTTGGGCGACTTTTTCCTTGTACAGGTGCAACAACAAGCTTTTTCACAATTGGTTGTCTCTATCTACTCATTTTGTAGGTACTTACAAATTTTTGTTTTAAAATCAATAATTGTATGTGTTTAGGCATTTGGCATATAGTTCATAAAAGTGAAAGAAAGTGCATTATTTGTGTTACCAAATTGATCATTTCTAGGCCTTTACATTTCAGAATCAGTTAATTATTACATTTTAGATCTAAAAATTTCCATTCAAATTTTTTCAAACATCTTCAACATTAATGTATACTTGTATTTTACATCAAATTGGCATAAATTAAGTAAATTCTAGGAAAAAAATTGATGTTACAAATGTTTTCAAGTAGAAGTAGAATCCTTAAGCAATGCAAAACCCAGTCAAATTTTGAATTCCTAGTTCACCCCTAACTAGGACTCTGATGCCCTTGGGCACCTTTGTCCTTCAATTCTTGGCTAGAAAAGCTTTTTCCCATATCTTTGTTGTTGTGTTTCTTGTTTACTTCTAATGTTTGATTTCTATTCTTGAGTGTTTGTTGCACAGTTTAGTGTTCATCTTGGGTACACTTAGTGTTTTGGAACTTGTATGAGTTTCATAACCTGGTGCCCTATTGCCAATACTTAGTGAGATGTAGTTCTAGAGTTATGGCATCTTGCGTTGTTGCTACATCCATTCTGGATCCCGAGTCTTCTAACTCTTTCATGCAAAGTTTTTTCAATACTCAACCCATTTTGGACTCTATTCCTAATGTTACCATACCAATCACAACCTTACAAACACCTATCTTTACAGATGTTGAGAATATGGTTTCCCATGTCCGTGAAGATAAATTGAAAAAATTGGATGACTTAGAAAAATTTCAAGACTTTGTGAGTACTAAATATTTTAGTAGTGCAATAGTCCCTATAATAGATAACATGTGGAAATTGATCAATGATGATGTAGGATTAGAATTTTTGTGTATACTAGCCCATATAGTTGATGTTAACATCCCTACAATGGCTAGTTGCACTCAAACATTGATGAACATTCAAAATCAAGGAGGAAGTCAAGTCTCCATCTCTACAACTATAGCCTCTATTCCTACATACACAAATCCAACCGTTGCCTCAAAAACGCAACAAAGCATTGGTATAACTCCAACAATAGGTCTTTCCACTAGAAATCCTTATGCTTTTGGATCTTCACATGTCACAACTCAAGTTTCATCCCCACTCATAAATTTGCAACATAGTAGCCCACCTAACACATACACACTTCCACCATATTCACCTCATTCCCAAAACATGTCAAGCAATGTTTCTATCATAAACCAACTTTTGCAAAATGTGAATCGCTTCAACAAAAAATCTCAACATTGAACCATAACCAAAATGGATAACCATCACAATATTGATTTTCCATGGGATCTTAGATCATGGGGGCTTGATCACTCCTCTCAGTCCTTTGCCATCCTATCTCTTCAATATTTGGACAATTAAACCCCTCTTGACATATTTTTCTGCTTTAGTGTGAGTCTGAGTGTAAGTTCATCCTCACACTAAAGTGGGGGCTAAATGTAGTATAAAAAATTATCACCCTTAACAATTTCACATTATGTTTTGTCCCCCTTAATTTATTGGACCTTGTTAGAATTGGCTATGGATGTCAAGATCTATGGACCAAATGGAAAGCACAAGAAAAGAGAGAGAGAAAATATGACAAGAATAGAATGTATTCAATGTCATTGATATGATATGATTATGAATGATTACAATGAGAAAGACACCTTGGTTATATAGCCAAGGTGAGAACATAGAAGGGCATAAGATTATGACAAGTGTTAGAATCTTATGACATGAGACAACTATGAAGAGCTATCACTCCACTTAAGGTGGAGAGATAATCACATGATGTGTCCACAAAAGGTGGAAGTGATGATGTAATGACATGTCAAGTCCACCAAAAGTGGAGATTCTCCAACAACCTCCTATGTGGTCCCTAAGTAAACTTAACTAAGGTGTAATTATGACCTAGGACAAGGTACAAGACATTTAATTACACCAAAACCCCCCCTTAAGTGCAACTTAGGGAGAATGTACACAAAAGAAAACAATGCAAGATGGGTCCCGGCTACTAGGCCATGTTAGGTACCCATGTACACACAATGCAATCAATGCAATCTCTCACAACTAGGAAAGGGAGAAAACCCAGTGGGACAAAACTCCTCCCCAAAAGAGAGATGAAATACAAAAAGTGAAATACAATACTCTCAATGAAGAATGAGAAGGTAAAAACCCCATGTGAGGAAAAAACCCCCCCATAAGAGAGAAGTAGAAGAGAGACAAGGTAGCCCCCCCTCAATGTTGAGTCTCCTGCAATGATGGTAGAAGCTCAAAATTGAATGCTGAAGATGATCCAATCTCGCCGAACAACGTTCCTCCCCTTAGGAAGAAACAAAACCAAGGATGTATGCAGGATTTCATGAAGATGGATGATGTATGATGATGTCTCTGAAGCATGCTCAATTGTCTCCATGTCGATGCAAAAAGTTGAACCACTCCAATCAGGTGTTCTAGGCCACACTGCTGAAGAGGAAAATCCAACATCTAGTAGAGAAGAATGTAGAACATAATTCAAAGACAAAGATATCCCCTCTTAAGACAAAGAAGCCTCCTCCAAATGCTGTCCAAAAGTATCCACACTCACACCAAACTGAGAAGAATGATCATGTAAAGAATGAACAAGAGGGTCAAAGTGTTCCCTCACAACAACTGAAGAAGGTGCATCTTCATCAAAGAGAAGATGAATGCTATCAATGGTTTCCTCCAAATCCACAAGATGAGACTCCATAAACAAGTCTAAAATACATGTTAGGAAGTCATCAAAAGTAGCCATATCTGGAAGACAATCAGGATTCTGCTGCACTGAATCACTAGGAGCCAAAACTGTAGCAACACAAGTATCATCAAGTACAACAGTAGGTGGAGGAGATAGAGTGCATGGCTTAAGGACTGGATCTGATGTGAGTATGCCCAAGTTCAAAAATCCAAATGTCTCCTCAGAATCAAAGTTGTGATCAACAGTCAAAGGAACATTGTCATCATTAGAAGCAAAATGTGCAAAGGAATACAACCGAGATGAATGATCAACCACCCCAGTAGCAATGGTATCTCTACTCTCCAAGTCACGAATGATAACAGAATCAGGAGTAAACTCCACAGTTCTCCCATCTCCACCATGTGTAATCTGATAAATGGAAAGTAGATTGTTCGTCAAATGAGGAACACACAAGACATCCTGAAAAGTGTTTTCCCCAATGCTAATAGATCCCTTCCCTGTTACACTCATATATGTATTGTTTCCCATCAAGATAGGACACATAGAACAAGGTTGAAATGAAGAGAAGATAGTTTGTGAAGATGCCATATGATGTGATGCTCCTGAATCTTGAAGCCATCTTCCTGATCCTGGCCTTGAATGAGCACAAAGAGCTTGTCCTTTATATCCTGATGTTTGTCCTTTGTCCTTTTTAGACTGTTTTGAAGTAGAAGGAGAAGAAGGTTCAGACATTCTAGAAGGAAAATCAATGTGATTCTTTTTTAGAAGATTTTTCAACTCATCTATTTCCTTCTTATAACAATAATGTTCTTCATGTCCATCCTTCTTGCAATATGCACAAAAAGGTCTCTCCTTCTTAGATGATTCTGTTAGAATTGGCTATGGCAGCCACCCAAGATCTATGGACCAACTAGAAAGCACAAGAAAGAGAGAAATATTATGACAAGAATAAACTGTATTCAATGTCATCAATATGATATGCTGATTATGATTGATTACAAATGAGAAAGACCCCTTGGTTATATAGCCAAGGTGAGAACATAGAAGGGCATAAGATTATGACAAGTGTCAGAATCTTATGACATGAGACAACTAGGAGAACTTATCACTCCACCAAAGATGGAGAGATAATCACATGATGTGTCCACAAAAGGTGGAAATGATGAGGTGATGAGATGTCAAGTCCACCAAAAGTGGAAATTCTCCAACAACCTCCTATGTGGTCCCTAAGTAAACTTAACTAAGGTGTAATTATGACCTAGGACAAGGTACAAGATATTTAATTACACCAACAGATTCTCCTTTTGAAGAAGATTTTTTCTTTGATTGATCTAAATGTGGATTTACTTGATTTGAATGTTGATTATTCTTTGCTTTCTTATGTTTCTTATCTAATTCTGATTCTTTCACCTGACTAACCAACAATGCCTGAGATTTAGAAGTCTTGATGAGACCCATTGAGATAAGCTTTTGTTGCTCATGTATCAACATCTCAGAAAATGATGCAAATGAAGGTGTAGTGTATGCAGACCCCATAGTCAATCTATGAGTATGAAAGCTAGAAACAAAAGAAGCATAATCAAGACCAAGCTTGTTCATTGTATTGTACACCAACTGGATGTCCTTCTTATCAATTCCACATGCTTTACATTACTCTTTTAGATCATTAACCTTAGTGATGTAGTCCTGGATGTTGTCAAAGTTCTTAGGATCAAGATTCATCAAATCATAATCAATTTGATAGCCTCTTACTTCATCTATAGTACCATACAATTTTTTCAATTTTTCCCAAGCTTCATGAGAATTTTTACATGATTCAATCTGGAACAACAAATCTTGAGAAACTAGTCTACGAAGACACCCAAGAGCTTTGGCATGTTTGATCATCCATTTTAACTTTTTATCTGCATCTATAGGTTTAGGTACCTTATTTTCAACATATAGAGAGTGACCTTCTATCATTAGTATATTCCATGCATTTTGATGCCATTTTGAATAATTATATGATGTGATCAAAGGAACCTTAGAATGATCCATGAAAATGAGAGAGCAAAAGCAAACAGATCAAAGCAATGCACCAAGAGACCCCCCCCCCCAAATTACTCAATCAAGAAACCCCCCAAGCAATATCTGATTTGGAACTTTATATTTAGTGTGTTTACAGTTGCTAGATGCCAAGAACAACAAGCTAGACTTGATCTTAGTGCTTACAAATGCCAAAATAGGCCACAGTATCAAGTACAATTTTTGGTACAAAATGAGATCAATCTGATCCTACCACTGAGAAGTACATGAAAAATCATGCACTTTAAAAAAAAATGCACTAAAAATGTTACCGTAGGAGCAAGATATGAGCTCCTGAAGTTCCCAAAATGAGGACGAAGCAGCAACACCTGTGAGAATCTGAAAATTCTAGAAAAAACATGCACCAAAAATAGAAAATGATTACACCAATGTGTAGATCATGAAATTCTAGCCCAAATAAAAAAAAAATTGCTCAAAAAAAGGAGTCAGAATGAGTGAGTTACGAGCCTCCCAAGTTGAACTGCAAAAATGAAAACTCAAATGGTGAGGGGCAGAAAATTTTCAAAAGCCTGCTGACGTCAGCGATGACGAACAGCTGATGCAGGTAGAATGTGAGCTTAAATTTGACATTCAAATAAACTTCACCGGAGAAACGCCCATGTGCCGAAATATTCTATCGTCGATGGAATCTCCCGAGAATATTTCGTTCCTCTGACTTTGACCGCGGATTTTGAATCAACTGCCGGGAATAATTTAGAGCCCACTGGAAATTGCTTTATTGTCGGATTTTGAGTCACGGCTATTGGTATTTCAAACAACGACTGGTGCTTTTATGTAGAACGGCGGGGGCCATGGCCAGAGGCCATGTGGAGCCCGCTGGGAAACCTGCGGGTACTGCAGGTACAGTCTGAGGACTGTACTCCGCAGAACCAATAAATTTTATTTTTTTTGATTGATTTTTCAATACAAATTTTTACAATGAAAACTTTTGAAAAATATATTTGGACGACACAATTTTATATACAATTTTTTTAGAAAATATTTGAAAAGAAATAAGATATTTTATTTTCTGAAATCGTACCGTCGACAATTATGATGCCCTGAGGGGCCGTACGGTTTTGTGGGCAAATTTTTTTTGTCTCACCGGATGACTTGCTCCGAATCGGACGAATTGACAGTCGATCTTATTGTTTTTGGCCCTTTTGGACGTGATGGTAGGGTCGGATTTGACCCAAAATGCTCCAAAATTGTAGCTACCTTCTGGATCTGACAACCACTCTTCAGCTTCAAACCCTCATAGATTTGGCCTTGTATGTCCGATTTGGACAAAACAAAAGGCAAAATCGACTATCTCGAACCTTCTAGATGCAATGGTGAGCTCAGATTTGCACCAACAAGCTCAGATGTGAACCTGCAACATAGAGCCACAAATGGAACCTCCTCAGATCTAGGATCTCTCTTCAGAATAAGATTCTCCAATGGCACCCAACCTACTCTGATACCATGTTAGAATTGGCTATGGATGCCAAGATCTATGGACCAAATGGAAAGCAAAAGAAAAGAGAGAGAGAAAATATAACAAGAATAGACTGTATTCAATGTCATTGATATGATTATGATTGATTACAATGAGAAAGACCCCTTGGTTATATAGCCAAGGTGAGAACATAGAAGGGCATAAGATTATGACAAGTGTCAGAATCTTATGGCATGAGACAACTATGAAGAGCTATCACTCCACTTAAGGTGGAGAGATAATCACATGATGTGTCCACAAAAGGTAGAAGTGATGAGGTAATGACATGTCAAGTCCACCAAAAGTGGAGATTCTCCAACAACCTCCTATGTGGTCCCTAAGTAAACTTAACTAAGGTGTAATTATGACCTAGGATAAGGTACAAGACATTTAATTACACCAACAGACCTAATTAAGCCTTAAGCCCCTAATTTCCTAAATTATGCATTCCAAAGCCTATTTTTACTATTTTTTGAAGGATTGCAAGCATTGAATAAATGCAGACAATTAATGTTTTGCTCTCGACACTTAATGTCCTAAAAGATAGGGATAGGACCCATACGCTAGGGACCAATTTTTAATATGTTTTTGGTGGAATTTTAACATTTAAAATTCAAATTCAAAGTGTCGGCTTTTGGGATCTAATTTTCAGGAAATTAGCAAAATTGCATATAAATACCTAGTTATTGCATCATTTCAAATATAACAAGAAAATTATTAGAAAACTTATGATCAAGAGCAAAATTTCAGTGATTAATTGCAGCAATTAAAGATCCAACATCATGCCAAATTTTATGTTTGTTCATGTTTTATAAAGGCTAACCCTCGTTGTAGGTCTCCAAAGCATTCAAGCAATTCAAGCAAGCAAGATTCAAATCCTTGAGGTGATGTGCATTGTAATGTCCCTCCACTTGAATTAGTGCTTATGCGTAAATCTATCCTTTATTTCATTTTTGAATTTTGAGGTAAAAGTAATAATTTGTATGCTTTTGTTTAATTGGGTAATTAAATTAGAAATTGGATACATTGTAATTTAATTGAAATAGGAAAATTTAAAATGATAAATTGGTAAAATAATCTTATGAAATTAAAACAAATGGTGATTATTTAATTTGCTATTAAGGAGTATTATATTTAAAATGTTTTTATAATTATAGATAATCATTAATAGTAATGTGAATTTAAAAATAAAAATTTAAAGATAAGTATTATTATAATGAGATTTTAGTTCTTGGATTGAGGAGATAAATACAAGTTTAAATCAAATAAAAGCTATAAGTTTTCAATTGTGGGAATAAAATAAAGTAATTGGGAAAAGATATTAAAATAAAAGTAAAAAGAAAGAAAGTTTTTGCATGCAGAGCGTGCAAAGCTGGGAACTAGTTCTCGAAAAGGAAACTAATTGTTTTATTCAGAGCTTTTAGAGTTTTTAATGATTTATTTTGCGGGTGAGAGATTTCAGTTGATTTTCAAGTTTTAAAAATAATAAATAATTAAAAACCAGGGAGGAGTCTTGCTGGTCATGGGATGGTTTTGGGAACACTCTGGCCTATTTTTATGAAGGAAAGCAACAAGCTCTAGAAGCGATGAAGAATGAGGGGGTGGAACTTCAGAGTAATGGTGGTAAAAGATTGCAAGGGAAAAGCGATTACAAAGGTATGAAACAAAAAATATGTTTCATCTCTGTCATGTTGAGGATACAATTGTTTTTTTTTTTAAATATTTCTAAGAATCTGTCTACATGAATGTGAGGGACAATATTCGCTTACTTTTGAGCTATTTGAATTACCTTATCTCATGCCATATTGATTTTTCATTCATCCATTTGGATTCATAATTCTTACGCTATTATTATTCATACCCTTTAAATTCATGGTAGTACTCTATTATTAAATTCATTTTGTGCTTATCACTTAATCAGATAGCATGAGAATAGTGTCTTGAATTCAAGCTGCCATCGCTGCTCTAGAAGCATGATAATAGGAAGTTTAAAGGTTTAAATAATCTCTCGGATTTCATTATCAAGCTGTCTCAGCCACACACTTGAACATATTAGGAAGTTTAAAGGTTTAAATAATCTCTCGGATTTCATTATCAAGCTATCTCAGCCACACACTTGAACATATTAGGAAGTTTAAAGGTTTAAATAATCTCTCGGATTTCATTATCAAGCTGTCTCAGCCGTGCACTTGAACATATTACGAAATTTAAAGGTTTAAATAATCTCTCTAATTTCATTATCAACCTGTCACAGCCACACACTGGAACATAATAGGAAGTTTAAAGGTTTAGATAATCTCTCTAATTTCATTGTCAACCTGTCACATCTGTAACACTTGAGAGTAGAATATTGTAGAGGATTAAATAACCTCCTTGATACCTTTGTAAACCTGTCATTACAAAAGTTTTCACAACAAAATATTGTGTCCCTTTTCGCAATCATTGCAAGCCAAGAGATGATCCTAAAGGTGTTCTGAACAACAATTTATATGGTATTATCTATGCTTTCATCTGCACATAAATGTCTGTGAGAGTCATCAACTACACTACTTCGTTGCGCCCATTCTGGTATGGGTATTGAAAATGATGAAATAAATCATGGTATTTATCACCCTAAAATGTCTGCACAATGGTTTTCAGAATAGTTAAATAATCCATTAGATGCATATCACACCTTTGCATGTCATCCCCTTTGAGGGCATTATGTTAATCAGTTCGCGTGTCCTGTCTATGTTGCTTCAATGTACCTTTCAATTCATACATTTAGTTCTTCAGTTAGCATTGTCGTTGTCAGAATGAATGAGGATTTGGGTATTCAGATCTGCCATACCATTATACATTATTCCCTCATTCTGTACTAACTATCACAACTTGCATATAGTAAACCCATTCCTGGTGTCTCCTTCCCCTGTTCTCCATAGTTTGGAAGGCTATTCATGCTTTCAGTCCGTCTCAGATTGAAAGAGAATACGTTAGTCATATGCAGTAAGCTATAGTTTGAAATCGGCGCCCAGGTTCAAATTGGGACATGATTCTTTACCAAATTCCAGTTTGGGAAGTTTGTGATGAGTACAGTCAACCGAAAGCTTAGCCCTGTACCTCAATCATCTAAACATTTAACTTTTTCCTTATTAAATAAATAAATAAAGAAATAAATAACAAGCTCTATTGTTCCACTTTTCAAGAAGACTGATTTATAATTTCTCTTTTAAGTATAAGTATATATATATATATAGATCAGGTATTAATTATGTGAGGGACATATAGATTCTTGTATTGACAATATTTAGTACTTATATGAGTAACTTTGGAGTAATAGATATCTTCCTCTTTTATTTGGAATAAATAAGTATTTACTCTTATAGAGATTTAGTCAAATGAGTGAATTAAAGTAAATTAAGTTTAAAAGAAAATATATTAATGATATATATATATATATAGTGTTTTAATGAAATAATGCATTTTGCCTATGCGAATTTATGTGATTTATTGAGAGATAATTAAAAATAAATAAAAATAAGATGAAATATTCTATATGTTTATTATGTGAAAATTATTTTAAATTCATATGAGAAAAGAATATTTTTTCCTTCTTAGATAATTTATTGTGTTTAAGTTATGTTGAAGAAATGGTTTTGAGTGAATGATTTTTCTAAAAGGAAATGTTTCGAAAAATAATTATGTAAAGTGTAGTTAAATTAGGTGCAACAATTAATTTAAATTGAAGAAAGAGAATGATTAAATGGATTAGATGATTAATTGAGTAATATTAAGGAAGTTCTTGAATTATATCATCGTACAGTTATTAACTTGTTTTATATAAAGGAATTAAGTAATCTTGACAAATAAGAGAGTGATAGAATTAGGAATGGAGATTGTTGTTATTTAAGAGTAACAGTATAATGTGTGAATTGGAATATATTTGTTTTGAATTGTGTTTGGAAGAGTATACTTGTGATTAGTGTCTTATGGCTTAAAAACATCATATTATATCTTCACTTCACAATATTGTGATATCCTTAAATGTTGGAAATGATTGATCTTTAAAATAATGTTGTTTTTAGTTGTTTCAGTTATTTCTTATTGAATGAATGGATATATTGTATTTGAATGTGTGGTTTTATGGATTGTTTTGATAGATCCTTTCGCTGTGAATTTTTGTGAGTTGATTTTGAGTTGGGGATTTTCTCTCATTTAATTTATGTTGCTATTCATTGGGAACCAATATGTTTTTTTTTGTTCTTTACCCTAAGTGGTAAATCGGTTAATGTTATTGTTGTCATGGTTGATGGTTTTGCTTGAGTTGTTAATGAGTCGAATTGAAAAGTTCATCGAGTTATGGGTATCACGAGAGGAGAAAATATAGGTTTCCCTTGGATTTTTGATTTATTTTGTATCGAAGTTGATTATGAAGTTTGGATGGAGTTGTTGATCTTATCTTGATGTATCCTCTCATTATATTTGAATTGAAAAATAGTTCTTTGGGGTCTTGCAATTATTGTTGTTAGTTCTTGGATGAGGAAACCCTAGTATAAGCCTTTTGAGAGTCTTCCAGAGGCTTGATTTTATTGTTGTTCAATGTTCCTCATTTTATGTGCTCTAGACGTGGCAAGATATTGGTAGCATTAATTTGAAAGGGTTGTACGAAACTTTGTGAGACTCTAACTATGTACTTGTTAGCGAGATGGGTAATGCCTCGCATGATTTTATGTTGTGATTCTATGTTCAAATTATGTTGGTACAACCCTTGGTTTTGATGTTTGTTGGGTCTCTAGGGAGAGTGGCTCTTCGTGGGGGCCAGCGCCTCGGTTAAGAGGAAGTGCACAGGATAACCCACGAATGAGTTTGTATAACAAGTGAAAATTAATAATAGAACTAGGGGGATGGGTAGTAAATCACACAAGATAATAAATATTGGATACCTCGTCTATGCATTAGGGCTATCATAGACTAATGATAGATTGAGAAGGTCATGGTCAGCAAAGTCGTAATCTCGTCTTCAAGAGAGGTTATCGACTCCGCATGAGCTACCCTATGGTGCTAGCGCCTCAAGTAGGAGGAAGAGCTAGGAGATCCATAGATGGGTGTCAGCGCCTCAAGTTGGAGGAAGGGCCAGGAGATCCCATGAGAGCTATGCGATGACACTCTCCACTAGACACTCGTTTGCCTTGTTTCCTTATTGCCTCTGGAATTGTATTATGTTTATTATTTCAATTTGATTTGGAAATGTTTCATGATCATTCTTTGGTTACTTGTTTACTGGTTATTGCTTTGATTAATGTGATGAGATTTATGACTTTAAGTTATTATGTTGACTCATGGATGTTGTTGTTTATGTCGTTGTATTCCTTGAGTTTTATGATACTTTTATATGACTTTGAGTCTTGTGGTTCCCTTTTTGGATGTTCTTGGTTGAGGTCTCTTTCTTGTCAGCTCCCTAGCATGGGGGGTGGGTCTTCAGACCCACGTAGTTGGGTGGAATGTGCTAAGCACCCCATTGGGTCCCCAGTCGAGGATCGAGAGGTGCATATTGGTGCTGTTGTGGTGACTCCAAAGTTGTATCTATCTTGAAGCCAATTATAATACTATGTATTCCTCTGTTCATTTGTATCATGTTGTCTTATTGTATGGTTTATGTTCATGTTTGGAAACACCTCTGTACCATTGTAACTCTTGAAAAAATTGTAATGCAGTGTAATTGTATTATTTTATCTTGAATAATCTGGTGTGACTTTTGATTCCTGACAATTGTTATTCAATATGTTATATCTGTGGATACTTGACCCTTAAGATTGTTTGATGATAGATAGTTTATCATTATGACTTTGAGTTAATTATATATATGTTGTATTGACATACGTGGATGGTTCTTATTAGCGTGTTGTTATATATGGGTTACATTTGTAAATGTTTACTTTATTATGAATTATATCTTTGGTGTTCAATATTTATCGTCGTTGTATGGATTTAAGTTTTGTAATGACTCCTCGTGTACCCCAAGGGACATAAGTGTTAACGATTTTGTATTATTAAGTTTTATGACTTGTGACTCAATGTGTATTTCATGTATGTTATGTTTACCTTTTTTTTTTTTAAAAAATTGTAGGGTAATTATTTTGTTGATGTCCTTTGGGGTTCACACGATGGGGTGTTTCATGCATGACTTCAGTCCTTCAAGGAAGCCATTAAAGGGTGTTGAGTTGCAACACTTTATGATTTCATCATTCCTTCCTTTCAATTATCTATTCATCATTGACATTGCCATTGTGGAAGTGGAAACACTTATATGAGGTTTGACTTAGACAAGCCCCTAAATGGTCCAAAATTTTCCCTCTCTTTGAATGTGCAGGTTATAGATTTGAAGAAGATTGAAAGAAGGATTGAAGAAAAGTTGTCCATTGTATCATTCAAAGCCCTAAAAGTTGTCAAGCCATGGAAACTCAACTACAAATTCATTTGATGAAATTTTGACAACTCTGTAATTGGGAAACAAAAGGTCAGATCTAGCATTAGAGGATTGAAAAATTAGTTTCAGGACCCTCTATTAGAGACCCATATGCCCCTAGGCATCTGAGTCCTCCTTTGCATGTTAGATCCAACTCTTTATGAAACGTGCACAATTTCCAGTACTTCTCAGATTTTCTTGCAGTTTACTATTTCAATTTTTTTTGTTTCCAAAATATTAAATTTGACATATTAGGTCATATATCTTAATTAGGTTAATCATTCCAAATCATTTCTAGTCCATTCCTAAGGCTCAAAAGAAGGAGATCTAGGTCTAATTGGATCACCTTCATGGTTGATAGTCAATAGATATTCGCTTTGTTGATCTCCCTCTTTAATGAAACTTAGAAAAAGATCCCATAACACCCCCAAAACAACAATCCCCCAAATCCTAGGTTTTATACATTAGGACCTAGGGCACCCATTTTTATTTGTTCCAAGAACAATATTCACTATTATTGTGAGATATCAACATTTTTATTTAATAATCCATTTCATTTTCAACCAAAGCTTTAAACTCCTTAAACTTAGTTAAGTATTTAAATTTAGAATGCATAAAGTAATTCTAGGTTTATGCAAAGGCTTCATCAATGAATGTAACATAGCAATGAGATTTTTCCATAGAACCTATATCCTCTAGAATAAACACGTATAAATGAATGCTTCTTAATAATCATTTTACTCTATATCTTCTAACATGAAATATATATCTATTTTATTTTCCAAACACGTGTAATTCTCAAAAAATTCAAATTTAGCATAAAATTAATAAAAAAAAAAATTAATCATGTTTTATTAATAATGATCTACAAAAACCTTTTTCACTTATTTTACAAAAAAAGTGGTGTCACAACATGCATATAGATTTATACTATTTTCATTTGTATTGGAAAAATTATGACAAGTGGAGACGTTCAATCTAAACAATATCCCCATCTAAGAACCTCTAGCTACCACCAAGTTTCCTCTCACCAAATTGCAACCGGAATTGTGCACTTTAGAATCATTCAATTTAGATATATAAAGAAATTTTATCACAAGTATTCAAATATGCTAAACATTATCAAGAGATTTAAAATCCTCCCATCTTCAATACATAGTTGTACCTTTCTATTACAAACAATCTACTAATTAATATTATCATCAAGGAAAACATATTCATCATAAGCCTTATATGATGAAAACCACTCCTTATGGGGAGTCATAGAGCAGAAGAAACCTAAATAAATAAGCCAAGAATTAGTACTAATAGTGTTAGAAAAAATTAACAATAATCGTCATTGCAATTTTTTTGTATAAGAAATAATAGATTTCTTTTTATTTTTATATTCCTTCTTCACATGTCTCTTCCCACAATTCAAACATCTAAATCTATTTTTCCTTGGGGTTTTTACCATCCTTTTGTGGATCTATATTTCTTCTTATCCCCTTTAGATCTACCTTTTTTCTTGGACCTACCTTGAACATGGAGTGTATCCTTTGAGTCATTATTAATGGATTTCAATCTCAATTCATTTAAAAGTAAAGTAGCAATAAGGCTTCCCATCTTTGGATCAACAACACTACCACTGATAGCTACTATTCTAGATCAATATTTTCCTTTCACCCATCCTTCTAGATTAGCACTTCATTCTGGAGTAATTTGTGAAAATTCATCTTTTAGATTTGGAAAAATAGTGCTGGAAATGTTGTGGAGACTTATAGTTTTTATGAAAATTTGTATAGTAAAACAAATAAGATCAAGAGATATCAGATTGATAATGATTTGATGAATCTTGATCCTAAATGTTTTGACCACATCCAAGACTACATTTTCAAAGTTAAGAAACTAAGAACATAGCTAAAATATTGCAATATTGATAAAGAGGATTTATAATTGATTCTAAATGTGTTATTGAAGCTTGGTCCTGAATACATTTAGTGCTTATTTATGGCTTTAATACCCATCAAATTTCTATGGGAGCATCATATGTTGTTCCTAAGTTTGATGACTTTACAAATCTCCTAATCCAAGAGGAAGCTAAGTTAATGAATATGGGTCTAATCAAGTCTTCTAAGTCACAAGCATTATTGGCTAGTGAGTCTAAGGTACATAAAGAATTAGGGAATCTTGATAAGAATAAAAAGAAGAAAAAGAACAAGGGCCACATACAGAATATAAATCCCCTCCTAAATGGGAATCATCTAAGAAGGAGAAGCGTACATATGCATATTTCAAGAAAATAGGTCATGATGAATATCAATGTTATCCAAATAGATTGATGAGCTGAAGCATCATCTTAAGAAGAATCAAATTGATTTTCCTTCAGTATCAAAAGGTTCATCATCTTCCTCATCAATGTTTGATAGAAATAAGGGGAAAACACTTTGTCCAATTGCAGATTTTGAGTTAGAGAGGTGGATATTTGATTTAGAAGCCTCACATCATATGGCTTCATCCAAGAGTATGTTGTCTTTATTTGAGTCTTGTTCATCACCACACATTCTGATGGCTAACAACACTTATATGTTTTTTTGTGGGAAGGGATCCATTGACATGGATTATGGAGCATTTAATGATGTTCTTTGTGTGCCTTCATTGTCAAAAAATATCCTTTCTATCTATCATATCATGCATGGTGGAACAGGGAAGAGTGTTGAGTTCACACTAGATTCTATCATAATCTAGGATTTGCATAACAAATATATAATTGTAGTTGGGGAGGTTTTTTGCAAGTATGAAGGTGTTGTCATTAATGTCAACTGGTCAACTTCATGGATGCAAGTTAAATAGACTGTATATGTCAAGGATATTGAGAAAATTGTAATGAAAAAAGGTTGCAAGTATTCAGTGGTTGCTTCGGGTTTTGCTATGGGATTTTCTTCTATGTTCGTGTGATTCAGACATGTTAATCATGGTTGTTAGAAGCTACTATATCTAGATTTTTGGTTTCTTGATCATTGTATAGTATGAGTTATGTTCACCAGTTGTGAACTATTTTTTTCAGTGTATCTAGCTAAGGTCTGGGAGAAATATAGTTGCTCCAAATTTCTTCTTATTTATGTCTTATGACTTGTAGTTTTTAGGATAATTTGTTGAGGTCGCGTTGAAGATAATTTTGTTATCTAGAAAGACTAGATCGTGCTAAGGATGTGTGTACTTAATTGTTTTATGTGTTCTACACTGGTTTGGCTGACCTTGTGTTTAACACTACTTACGAAGTTCATGAAAGTGTGTTGAGGTGTGTTGGGACTTATTTAGGTCCTCATTAAGTGTGTGTTTTGGTTTCCCTCATTCTACTTCCATCATAGAGTGTTTTGGTGTCGACCTAATTTGAATTTGTAAATGCAAATGGGGTGTGGCCGACTTTGGATGGTCAAAGTTGAAGATGGTATAAATACAAGTTGAGATCGATGAGAAGTGTGGATGATCATACAAAAGAGAAAGATAGATAAGTGTGTGTGTGTGTGTGTGTGTGATGAGAGGTTGAGTAAATTGGTGTGAAGTTTAAAAGGCAAGGTTCCATAAGCAGTGAGCTGAAGGTGTACTCAATCATTCAAGCATGTCTGCAACTGTGTAAGAAAATTGTGGTGGAAATATCCATTGCATTGAGATTTTTTCTATGTAACAAATCTCTTCTATCTTCTTTTGTAATTTTGTGCAGTGAGCCCTTCGGGTGGTTAACCCTTGTTGGAAAATGAGTCTTGATCCAGACAGTGAGTTTTGTTTTGGTAGTGAGTCTTCTCTAGCAATGAGCCTTTGTATTCAATTTTGATATTCTTTATATTGTGAGCTAATCCTCACCATGGTTTTTCCCTCATTGGGTTTTCCACTTAAATATAGTGTTATTGTGTGAATGGTTTTTGCTTCTTTCAATTTATGCTTTTGCACTTAATGATTAATCATACTAGCAGGATAAAGGATTTGTGAATGATAGTTTAATTAATCTCTGGTGATAGCTATAAAAGAAAAAATTTCTACAATTGATTCACCCCCCCTCTCAGTTATCTTGTTCAACAAGGTTGATCACCAATGTCGAGTCTACACCTTCTCACATTTTTCTCCTATTATTTATACAACAAATGTTCACATTCAGACATCTAGTGTGGACACTTTTGAGGAGATTCAGTATGGTCATTTGAATCTTGGTAATATGTTTCATCTACTGAGGATCTAGGGACATGTGTTGATATTCCATCTCCTCCAGCTATTGTTGTACCTGATGATGCTTGTGTTTCCATAGTTTTGGTTCCATGTGATTCAGTGCAATGGGACATACATTATCTTCTAGAGATGGCTAATTGGGATGAGTACTTGATAGACATTGTTGGTTTGTTTTGTTAGTCCCACATTTCAAATTTTGGAGACATCATTGATTCCATTCATCTTCTCTTTGATGGAGGTGATCCATCTTCAGTTCTTGTGAGGGAACATTCTAACCCTCTTGTCCATTCTCTACACTATAATTCTTCATAGTTTGACATGAGTGTATTCTTTTGGATAACATTTGGAGGATGCTTCTTTATCTTTAGAGGAGGTAACTTTGTCTTTGGATTGTGTTCTACAATTGTTTCTAGGAGATTCTAGATTGTCATCTTCTATAGTGCAGCCTAGAACTCTTGTTTGGAGTGTGATAACTTTCGACATCAACATGGAGACACATGAGCATTCTTCATAGAAATCACACATCATCCTTCTTCCAGTGTTTTCCTTTCAAGAATGGGAAGACATCCTACATACGATCTTGGTTTTTTTTCTTCTTAAGGGGATGAATATTTTTTGACACTTTTGGGTCATCCTCAATATTAAATATCGAGCATCTACCATCATTGTAGAAGACTCAATTTTGAGGGGGAGCTGCATGGTCTCTCTTCCTCTCTTCTCTCTTATGGGGAGTGTTTTTTCTTCGCATGAGGTTTTTTCCTTCTCATTCTTTAGTGAGAGAATTTTATTTTTAAACTCTTTTGTTGAGGAGTTTCATCCCATTGTGTTTTCCCCTTTTCTTTGTTTGTGAGAGATTGCAGTTGTACATGGGTACCTAACATGGCTTCATAGTTGGTATCCATATTTGCATCATTTGCATACTAATCTACTCCCTAAGTTGTATTTAAGGAGCAGTGTTGGTGTAAATTGGTGTTTTACCTATCCAGTCATTAGTGGGTCCTATTTACATGTTAAGTATACTTAGGTCGTGTTGATGATGTTTGTTGCACAACAACAACTCAGACTGAATCTAATATCCTATCTCTCTTGAAAGGTAAATCTCTATCAGCAAGCCTCAAGAGATAACCCCAAGGTCTCTAATGTTAGGTCTTGACAATGCATAAACAACTCAGTGATAAATGTGAAAATGTTGGTAATCACAAAGGGACCTTACTACAAATAAAGATTGAATCTTTAATTTATCAGATCTGGCAATGTAATGATACTTCAATCCTAAATCTAACCCAAATGATAAAAAAAATAACAAAAGATTAGGGTTTCAGAGAGGTCACTAAGATTAATGCTACTCCTAAGATCAACAATGCAAAAAATGAAATAATTGAAATGGACCAATCCCTCATAAACTAATTCTTACTTAACCTAGATAAATCTACAATTTCACAAGAATAGTGCAATCTTCTAAGGTAGTAAAGATTTTCAAATCATGAACATTCATCCAGGACAACCCTAAAGTAATTGAAATGAATAAACCTTCACAATTGAACTAAGCACAATAGATATATGGTCTAGGCTAACTTTGCAAAGCAACTAGCAATCGGCTAGCTATAAAAGGTATGGACCAAGAATTCTTGCAACACTTCAAGCATCAAATCATGAACACCATTGAATCAGATCTAATTCTAAATCTAACATACATCTAACAACCTTGAGAGATTTCAAAAGATAGAATCATAAGAACCATGCAAGATAAGTCAACACAAAAGAGATCACCAAAAAATCACAATGTCTTCAATTGTATTGAATCATCCAATATCAGCAACAATTCCAATGTTCTGTGTTATAGTATTTGCTCCAAAATCGACTAACTTCTAACCCTAATTCTTACCTTAGTACCCTAACTACTTATAAGAACTATCTCCAGTAACTTCTACCACTACCATAGTCTAACCCATTACAAATGAGGCGAAATGCCATATTTATAGAAAACCCCAGAGCATGTCGGCCCAATTTAGATTTTACAATAATAAAATAGCCACAAACAGGTTGGCCAAGAGGAATTCAAAATAAGATAAGATATGCATTAAATACATGGGACTCATCCATGTCATCCTAGGATTTATAATGCAACTCAATCCAATGCATGTGAAGGATGGAAGGTGAGGTAAAACAAGCTTTGGATAAACATGAAACACAATTCCTAATGCCATCTATCATTAACTGTCCCCTTCGTCATTGTATTGATCTAACTTATTTGGCATCTTAAAAAAATACTCTCCATGTCGGCCATAGGTTAAGTAATAAATGCATCAATCGAATTAATCTACTCCAAAACTTCCTTGATGACACTATTAAATTCAGCTTGCACTCAGCAAAAACCACTATCAATAATATCCATAATAACATGAAGATCAAAATTAGCCCATCACCAATAATATAGTCATCATCCAAAGAAATTCAAATGAAGATCGAAATCAATCCAGAAATATCACCAACGCCCTTCTTCACAGTTCGAGATTTCAAGCCCTTCATGGAATCCCAGCCAGAGAGGAATTCCGGAAAAATCCAAGCTAGGCAGATTTTCCCAAAGAAGGCACAAATATCAAAAATGGATCATCAAAATGAGAAGAGGATGCATAAAACATGGTGTAATTTATCAATTAAGAGCATGGAATATTAAACATTCATCACTGAATTCACCCATTTCACTCAATCTCTAAATTCCACAAAGCATAAAAAAGAATCCAAAAAAATCCGACCGGACTAGAATTCCATGAAGCATGCAAAACTCTAGATTTTAGGACAATGGAGTAGTCAACGAAATTTGGGAAATTCCGGCAGAACAAGAAAATCCTGAACCCAACAGAAAACCCAAACTTCTACGTTCTTCACACGATTTCGCTCAAATTGATCGAAAGATCACAAATTTGAAGACTTGGGCCCAAATGCTACCAACTCGATTTAAACCCCCTACATATCATCATTAAAATTCAAGGTTGATCCAAAAGAAAATCGAGGGAAAAAATGATGATGCCATAAATTTGAAACCCTAAAGCCAACCAAAAAGAAACAACCATGCACATAGGATTGAGCTCGAAAATGCAATCATGAGAATTCTAGGCACCATCGAACTCATCAATCAACAGGAGAAGACAGTGACTGGGCCATCAACATTCAAACCCAAATTTAGGAATTCGACAAGGAGATGAAATTTCAAGAAAATCTAGCCTGGGCATAATTTCACGAAGGACCAAAATCTCTGTAAAACAACGCAAAACACCAGTTGCCATGTCCTGAGTGAAATCCGAGAAAATTTGGATGGGGTGGAAAATCCCGAGAAGAGCCAAAAATCCGAAATGAGCCCAAAATGTTAGATTTTCAAAGTACTTCATAGAAAGGGAGCATATGCACAAATAAGATAATCCTTCAAGCACATGTTAAGGCAACAAAACCTCAAAAACAAAGGGCCAAAGCACCAAAACCAAAGCAAAAGAGGGTCCCTACTTTCAATGGGGCGTGTGTGCAAAAATTGCACAACAAATGGCAACTCTACTGGGAAAATACTCCAAAGCATTTTGATGATGAATAGGAATCAAGAACTCAGAATCTTTAGTTTTGATCTCCATATCGGGAAAAAAAATCGAAATGCAAGATGAAAGAAAATCAAAGCCAAAGGTAGACTGAGCCTTTCATGAACTGAAATCCAAGTGTGTGCACATGAGTTCATTTCCTTCCTTGAGCTATTGTAGAAACCAAGCTCATTCAGGACAAGCTACATAAAGATTCTAACTTCAAAAGCAACCTGAATAGAGCCTTGCTACTAGTTAGGCATTTATAGCCTTGACTAGGTTATCATTGTGGTTCTCTCAAACATAGCTCTATTGCCAGCCAGGTGTCCATAGTCCCGATAGAGGTATTCAAATACTCCTAATAAGTTGAATACTTTCTTTTGATTTTCAATATTTTCTTTTTTTCTTCTTTCTGATATTTCTTTCTTTTTTCACTTTTATTTCAACCTGTGAACAATGAAGTTTGCACTCAGGGCTGAGAACACAGTGGCGCTAAAGTAGAAATAGGATTTTTCACTTGACAAGACCTTGCAAGGATCCTACTGCAACCTTAGGATTCTTAAGATGTATGAAAGATATAAGAGTTCAGAATACTTCAAGTTCAAATCAAACTAATGACCCATCCTCCTTAAATCAAACATTCAAATTGTTTGACGCTAACAAAAGATCTTGACCATTAATTCTGAAGACATGATTAAAGTCCATCAGTAAAACACTAAGAAAAAGTCCTAGATAATACAATGGTTGTTGTGCAAGTAGGACACTTCCCCAAATAGAAGGCAGAGGAACACCAAGAGCAAAATGAAAGCAGACCCAAACCAAAACCTAAAGCAAACCTAGACTAACCAAAATAGAAGCAAACCAAAAGAAGCTTTGAATCAACCAAACTAACCAAAACCTAAACTAATCCTAAAGCAACCTATCCCAACTATATACAAATCATAACAACTCATCATCAGATAGGGTGAACTAAGACCCACTCCCATACGGTTCATCAATGCATGGACAAGCAACAAGGTGATGGTAATAGTCCTCAAGAATGAAAATTCATCTTTATGTTTAGCAAAATAAGGCTCAATAATACAACATTCAAACTTAACCTTATTGATAGGAATAATCAGCAATTGAGGAAACTCATTGAAACCATGATCAATCCACATGCAAGTTATCTTCCCTAAACCTCCATAATCAAATTGACAAGATTCAAAATTTATAGTAAGGAGAGAAACAACCTGATTTTGTACTGCTGCAAGCTAAATGTTGTGTTCATCACTCTGCACTTGCAAAGAGCTGATATCTACATCATCAAGTGATCTCAACTGATGATGCAATATCCCTCCTATTCGAATGTCTTCATGAGGGATCAGTGATGAAAATGTAGAAGCCCTGTCATGTATGACAATCAGTTGCAATTGAACAATAACATTTTTCTCTCAATTGGTGGCAGTCTAACAAATATGGCAGGCTCGAATATGGTTGCGAGCATCCTTAAACAGGGTAGGATAGTAATATGTGGATCTTAGGATTTGGTGAGCTATCGAAGGACCTAATCCATTCCCCGTCCTAAACTTGTCATGGAATTCCTTAAGCACTTCAACAACTTCAACTTTCTCGAGGCACCAGAGGTAAGTTCCCTCTTGGTTCCTCTTATACAACATGGCTCCTTTTAGCATATAACTACTAATTTTTAGTTGTAGGGCTCATTTTGAGACTCCTAGCAAGTGTGGTAGATGCTTGTGGTTTAGCAAATAATATACAATATCATCATACCAATCACCTGGAGAAACATCCTCTAGGTTGTATTGTTCGGCAGTGAGTTCTAGATCAGTTTCTGCCATCATGCGTGTGAGAGCTTGACCTCGAATTAGCTTCTTCAATTGTGTATCCATATCATTCTTTTCCAACATGATGACCCACTTTGCTCGCCTTTCTCCTAGTTCATTCTGCATCAACAATATCTTAACTATAGGGTATAGAATAATAGCCAATACCTTATTCCTTAAGATGCAGTGTCTAAATTTCTTAACACCATAGACTAAAGTGTATGCCTTCTTTTCAACACTAGGATAATGAAATTCAAATTATTTCAATGGATCACTCATGAATGGAATAGGATGCTCACTTATCATCTCTTTGGTTCAGTATGCTAGCACACAAATGATCTAAGGAAAACAAGTATATGTAGAATGGCTTCAAATAATTGGGTCTAACTAAGATGGCAGTGCCAATGATTTCCTTCTTTATTTCTATGAAAGTTTTCTTTTCCTTTGGTGTCAACTCAACCTTAGTATCCTACTTACAAGTGTCAGCTATGTCAACAGTTTGTTGGTAAAGTGAAATTGGCATCTCTTCCACTCAGCCCAGTTATCATCGATGCTCCATCTCAGCAATGGGGTATAGATTTTGTAGGTCTTATCAATCCAGATTCCAGTAAGGGGAATTTCTATGTCCTTACAGTGACATTATTTTACAAAGTGGGTTGAGGCAGTTTCTACTAAATGAGCTACTTCCGAAGTGGTTTGCAACTTTCTAAAGGAGAATATCATTTCTCCCTTCAGAGTGCCTTGGAAAATTGTAGCTGATAATGCAACATGCTTCTCGTCAAAGGAGATTTTGATTTATTTTTTATCATGACATCATGCTATCACATTAATTAGATTATTACCCTCAGGGTAACAAATAGGCCAAATCATCCAATAAGAACATTGTCACAATTGTGCATAAGTTGGTTGATTCAAATCAGCGGGCTTGACACACAAAGCTATACGATGCTCTTTGGGTTGATCGTATAACTCCTAAAAGAGCTATTGGCACCTTGCCTTTCATTCTTTTGTATGGTACAAAATCAATTCTTCCCATCGCCTGAGAATTGTCCGCTTAACAACTAGCATCTTCTTTGGATGATGCAAAGTTCAAAGATCTTATTTAGAAGCTAATGTTGTTCTTGATGAAGCTTGAAGAAGAAAGGGCAGAGGTTTTTGATAAAATCACTCAGCATCAAGAGTGAGTGAAGAATATTTTTGACAAGAAGGCTTGTTAGAGAGACTTCAAGATCGAAGATCAAGTCCTTTTGTGGGACAAAAGGCATGAACCTAAAGGAATGCATGGTAATTTTGATTCCTTATGGTTAGGAACCTTTTAGATCCATGAATCCGCAGGAGAGAACACATACATTCTCTTGCATCAGGATGGAAGGCTTCTCCCACTTCCTTATAGCGGGAAATATCTCAAACACTTCAACCCTTTGGGGGAGGAGTAATTCTTTGTAAATATTTTGTAAATACTTTTATGCTTTATTGTTATGTTGTGATGCATTTCCCTGTTCTGTCACAACAACACAATAGGCAATTAGTGCTGACTTTTTCACCAGATTTTAGTGTATTTTGAGCCATGAATTAAACAATTTGGCTGGCATTAAATTCAGCGTAAACAGGCATGGTGAGTTCGGCACTAGATTTTGCACCAACATTTGCAACAGAATTAGCGCCAGAGTTAGCGCGGTGAAATGATGGTGCCTCCATTAGCACCTAAAATGGTGCCCTGAAGTAGTGACAAAAATGGTGCTGAATGGTGCCCAAGTTGGCTTCTAGTTTTGCTTCCATGTCTACTCCCATTTTTGCTTCTAGTTTTGCTTCCAATTTTTCTTCCATTTTTGCCTCCAAGTTTGCTTCCAGTTTTGCTTCTAGTTTTCCTTCCACTTTTGCTTCTAGTTTTGCTTTTGTTTTTCCTTCCACTTTTTCTTCCACTTTTGCTTTTGGTTTTGCTTCCACATTTGCTTTCGGGTTTGCTTCTAGTTTTGCTTCTAGGTTTGCTTCTAGGTTTGCCTCTGGTTTTGCTTCCAAGTTTGCTTTTGCTTTTGCTTTTGGTTTTGCTTCCATTTTTGCTTCTGATTTTTCTTCCAAGTTTACATCCAATTTTTCTTCTAGGTTTGCTTTCGGTTTTGCTTCCACTTTTTCTTTTAGTTTTGCTTCTAGTTTTACATATAGTTTTGCTTCCAGTTTTGCTTCCAAATTTTCTTCCAAGATTGTTTCTAGTTTGGCTTCCATTGTTGCTACTAAAAATGCTTCTTTTTTTGCTTCTATTTAATAATTAAATATGTTTTATTTCAATTTAATTAGTTAAATGTATCATGCCTCTTAAATAACTTATATGGTTATAGAGTAAGTAATTTAATTATTTAACTCATATTTTTAAATAACAATATAATTTAATTGAATTTGACAACACCCATCCTGAGCAATAAATTAAAATCATCCTACTTAATAAATATCCATCCAAAAATCATTGACCATTTTTAATATATACAAATTGACAAGTCAATACTGAGAAGATCATCATCATAAATAACTAAAACAAGTGAAAGTCAAATATGCCAATACACCAAAAACATGTCAAAATCATACATGCAGTCCAATAGTCCACATAAGTGAAAATGATACATGTACAAATGTTATAAATAAAATTGATAAATTATGTAACTCAAATTGATACAAGTCAAGATGATACATGTCCAAATGATATAGTGAAAATGATACATGTCAATATGATACAGCTCAACAATATAGTATAGTAGGCTGTGAAAATGATACATATGATAGTAATCATGAAAAGAGTCATCATAATGATATATCAACAATGATCCATGATGTAGTCTATATGATCATGAATGTAACTGGTTACTATCACCAACTGTCTCATTATCATCATCATCATCATCATTTTCATTGGCCTCGGTGTCTTCCATATCTGCATCATCATCATTGTTGTCGTCATCATCATCATTTTCATTGGCCTTGGTGTCTTCCATATCTACATCATCATCATCATCCTCTTCCATGTGATTTGTATCATAAGAACTAATATTTTGTGGATCTATATCATGTTGAGGACCATCTTGATCTTCTGGAAGATCCGTGTTCTGCAAAAAAAACATTTAAAATAAAAATTTATTATTTATTTCATGTAATAATTTTTTTTTCTATATATCTAATTTTACAACATATGATATGAAACCATAATCATATTACATCATATCAAAGTGCACATACCATAATAAAATTTCAAAAAAGTTACAACTAATACTGGTGAGTCAAGACAAACTTCAACTTTCAAAAACAAAGCCAATTAGGCTGGCAGACTTGTGGATCAGGCCAACATTTGGTGGAAGAGGAAGAAAGATGTCTAGAAATCTAGAGGCCCACCATAATGGATTTTAGTATTCAACCATGAGAGTAGAAGAGAGAGCTGATATCATGTATCAAAACATTAAGCATGCATTCTTCTAGCTAGTAGAAAAGGAGATGATTACTTTGCTTCATTTTCATTTGCATAACCATATCATGGCGTGGGAACCAAGAAGACAAAGGATGTTCAATTTTATGTGTAAGTAATGGATGTGGTCCAAACTTTAGGAGGGGAAAGAAGGTCAATGTATGATCCTGATGAAACTGAGGAAGAACAACAAGAGAGGGACATGAAAAATAAAATCAATACAGAGTTTCAAGGATTTGTCAAGCGAGTAAGAGAGCTATGGGAGAAACCTCTTCTAAAATATTTTGAACTAGAGTTTGATATACCATTTAGAGAGCTTGGTTTTCATGGAGTTCCTTTCAAAGCCTCTGCTTTTATTGTTCCTATGGTAAACTGTTTGATAGAGTTGGTGGAATTACCTTTCTTTGTAATCACTATTAGTGAGATTGAGATTGTTAACCTTAAGAGAGTAGGACTTGGGCAAAAGGAATTTGATATGGCTATTGTTTTCAAAGACTTCAAGCGGGATGTACTCCACATTGACGTCATTCCTCAATCTTCACTTGATGGCATCAAGGAATGGCTGAACTCCATGGATATAAAGTATTATGAAAGCAGAATGAACTTGAACTGGCGGCCAATTTTGAAGACTATTAATGATGATCTAGATAAATTTATTGAAGATGGTGGTTGGGAATTTTTGAATATGGAAGCTAGTGATTTTAATTCTGATAATTTAGAAGAGTCAGATCAAGGATATGAACCCTTTGATGTAGAAGAGGAATTAGAATCAGATTTCGTGTAGCCACCATCAAGAGTGTTACAATCCAACAAGATGGAGGGAATTCTTATATAAGGATAATTTTCAATGTTGTAGGTACCATCTTTAATGCCAACTACAATGGAAACCTTGATATTCCCTAGCAGTATTTATGTTAAGAAAATTTCCTTTAGATGCAAGGATTCAAAGCAAATCAACCATGTGGTAAAAAATGATTAAATCCCAGAGACGATCTGTAGCAATGAAAGAGTCTAAAAAGCCAGAGAGAGATACATTGGTGACTCAGGATAAACTTTATCTTTCAAAAACAAAGCCAATTAGGCTAGAAGATGTGTGGATCAGGCCAACATTTGGTGGAAGAGGATGAAAGATGACTGGGATTGTAGAGGCCCTCCATAATGGATTTTGATATTCAACCATGAGAGAAGAAGAGAGAGTTTATATCATGTATCAAAACATTAAGCATGCATTCTTCCAGCCAGCGGAGAAGGAGATGATTACTTTGCTTCATTTTCATTTGCATAACCATATCATGGCGTGTGAACCAAGAAGACCAAGGATGTCCAATTTTATGTGGAGGTAATGGATGTGGTCCAAACTTTAGGAGGGGAGATCCTAATGTCTGCCAAGAGGCATAAATTTAGATGAATCAAGTTCACCTACATGTCTGCCAAAGTTTACTTCCAATTTTTATGACTATTTTTCTTGACTGTTAGAGTTTACTTACAAATTTGAAATTTCTTTCTGGTCATTTTGATGAGGATATATTCAACCAATGTGTAAGCACCTTTTTTTTGTATCACAAGCATTTGTGCATTGCAAGAATTCTAATTATCTATGGTCTACAACTATGTCGTCTCACTTATTGGATCTTCTATTTCAATGTTTTCTATGGCCTTCTCTGTTTGAGGTAGCACCTGACAATCCTACCTCCTTTCCTTAGCTGAGAAGTGAAAGTGAATTTGGAAATACTATACTTTAAAACTAGTTATGGTTTAAGGAGAGCTATTCTAGCTTTGTTGTTGACACCCTCAATCTTCAATAAGGACTTAGATGCATGGACTGAAATGAAAGCTTTCAAACTTATATTTGAATGTGCATAATTTGATTGATTATTGTTTTCACACATAGTTGTCTTTACATGACTATTCTGGATTGTCAATATGTGTAATAGTGACTGCATCCTTATCAAGTTTGGCTACCCTTATTTAGAATGCCTTGGCCTTTGGAATTGATACAAAGTTGTGCATTGTTATTCCATATTTGTAACATGTAGGACATTTAAGGGATACAACATATAGAAATTTAGTACTATCATCCAAGGAAAAATTACATATGGTGTATCAAGAACAATAAAAAATTATTTTATTAGGGTTAATGCTTTCTTCCCCCACGATGCTAATATTTTCCCCAAAACATGTTTTTTTAATTATTTCAACGCATCTCAAAATTCAATGTATTGATTAGCATTTGTTATGCATTTCAGCTATTTATGCAAATGATGAATATATGTTAACTCGATCAATGTTGTTACTTCAATAGTTTGACATCTATGACAACCAACCATTAGGCCATTGTGTGTGGGAGCATGTTTGTGTTTTTAGTTAGCTTTTTTGGATAGCTCTATTGGGTGTTGAGGACATTCCATTTATCTTTTGAATGTTATGAAGTCATAGTTTCAAGGATTTGTTAAATGAGTAAGAGAGCTATGGGAGAAACCTCATCTACAATATTTTGAACTAGAGTTTGATATACCATTTAGAGAGCTTGGTTTTTATGAAGTTACTTTCAAAGCCTTTGCTTTTATTGTTCCTATGGTAAAATGTTTGGTAGAGTTGGTGGAATTACCTTTCTTAGTAATCGCTATTAGTGAGATTGAGAATTGTTAACCTTGAGAGAGTATGACTTGGGAAAAAGGCATTTGATATGGCTATTGTTTTCAAAGACTTCAAGTAGGATGTACTCTGCATGTATGCCATTCCTCAATATTCACTTGATGGCATCAAGGAATGGTTGAGCTCCATGGATATAAAGTATTATGAAAGAAAAATTAACTTGAACTAGTGGCCAATTTTGAAGACTATTACTAATGATCCAGATAAATTTATTGAAGATGGTGGTTGGGAATTCTTGAATATGGAAGCTAGTGATTATAATACTCATAATTCAGAACAGTAAGATCAAGGATACAAACCCTTTGATGTAGAAGAGGAATCAGAATCAGATGAGGAAGGTTCAAAAGATGAATCTCTTGTGGAGTTAGAGGAGGATGAAGAAGAAGAAGAAGATTTTGAAGAGAAGGAAGGTAAAACATCAGATGAATTAGAAGCTGAAGCTAGAAATGCAGATAAGGAAAAAGGAGACAAGTCTGATCATGAAGAGGAAAGGCGACAATGAAAGGTAAAAGCTACAGGGAAGTCTCAGGCACCTGATATTAGAGATTCAAGAGGAATTCCTTCCAAGAGGTATAAAGTCAGATGAATTGAGTTCATCTACATCCTTCTACTATTTATCATGCACATAAACGACCATCTTGTAATCATAAGATTTGAACTCTATTTATTCATCCTACGCATCAATAAACAACTCAACACAAGAGATGAAAATTGACATAACACAACAATATCCAACTAAGTTGTTGAAACTCAACTATTGATACCTCATTCTCCATCTAGATTACAAAATTGCTCAACTTTTTTGTTTTGTAACATATTATTTTCAAATTGCTTTGGATGGCGACCATATTTCTCCTCCTATCAAAACATGGCACATGGACTAATTAAACTAATTAATATGCAATCATTTACTTTTTCCAAAGGAAATAAAAAATATATATCATTTAACATGTTAAATATACTTACAAATGTACAGATCAAGCTTGTAAACCTTTTTGGCCACTGCGATGCATGGCACAAAGTTTCTGAAGCCTAGCCTTGGAGGCCTTGTCCTGAAACATATACTAATTCAGTTTAACTATGCACAAATAAAATTTAAATATCATTTAATAAATTTGATATAATCTTATGAGCAAATTAAAATACCTGCATACTCTCCTCACTGGACTTCGTCCATGCATCAAACTTCTCATATGCTTTTACAAGCTCTTTCCATACTTTCACACTTACATCAATTGGCCTTCTTTTCTGCCTTAGCTCATGAGGGGTTTTTTTATCTTCTTTGTTTGGTTGCACTGAAATCTCTTACAATTTTGAGACATGTTTGTAGCTTTATCTTCTTTACAGACCAACCTATGCCAAAATTAGTCTCCATGTCATGGATAACTTCTTTTTTTAGTTGCATGGGTATCTATGAGAATGGAAAATGTAGATGGTCTTTAAATAGTTGAAGGCATGATTCCTTCAACCTATTTACAAACATTTTCCTAGCATTCGTCATTCAGACTTCCCCTGAAACCACCTCATATTTTGTCTTCATATTGTAGCTACCAATGCAAGATTGATAACATGGCATGGTGGAAGAAGTTTGTGTCCTAGGAGTGGCTAGGACATTGGAAGTCTCTGCTCCCCATTCCACATTCTTAGAGTTTACTATCATTGATTTCCTCCCAGATATTTTGTTCAATCCAGGACTGGTTGGGGAATCAATTGATTTGTTTGCAATGTTTGAGGGGTGTTACTAGATTGTTTTTCTATGTATCTAGCAAGTGTTTTCTAGTCCACACTAACCAATTTGTTCATTGCCTCTACCCCCAATATGGAAGCCAATTCCTCTTTATCTTTGTTAGTCATGTCCCTATATATATATATATATAATTATATTTCTTCATTAAAATTCTGAAATAAAAAACTAGAAAGTAAAATTCAAGGAAACAATGGAAACATTTACAAATCTATAAATTGACAATGAATTACCTCATTGTGGATAAAGTCTACTAAGAATGCTTGCTTCCTTCTATTTCTTGAAAATTTGAGGCGACCTAGGGAAAATTATTTTCATGCAATCTATGGAGGAAAATGAAGTACACACTATCAGGTATGAAAGTTTTTGTCCAGTTTTTGGTATGAAAGTTTTGTTTTATGGGAAAATATGTTCATTGGGTTTTCTTAGTGTTGATAACCTTATCATGAAAACTCTTTCATAATGCAATCTTCCACGAATTTTTCATGGCATCGGTGACTATGGCGCGAATGGGAAAAACCAAGCAGTTTTTGTGTTTATTTTCAGCAGTGACTGACCCAATTCCTAGATTTTCCAAGTAGTTCACTATTTCCTTGATAACTAGGTTAGGGAAAGAATACAAAGGCATCCTGGCTTCGGGCTATAATATTTTGAGCCAAACCTCAAATGGGTAGGGTAAAATTTTTTGTTGGTTTCTCAAAGGTTTTACAATTTATAATGATGGGACAATTTAGAGGTTGGTTGGACAGGATAGGCCACAAACAAGTAAACAATCACAAATTCAAATGCAATACAAAGAGCAGTAAACAATCATGAATTCAACCAAGAAAAAAAAAATTAACCTTACCTATGGTGTTGCAAACTAAATCGAATTTCTCATTAGTTGCTAGTACCACCCTACTCTCTTCCTTCGCATGACATTTTTCACCTTTTTGTCATCTGATTTCTTCCTTCGTGCATCATTTTTCCCTTTTTTTTCATCAGATTTCTTCCTTCATGGGGGGGATTTTTTAAATTTTTGATTTGATTCAATAATTGGCGCTTTAGTCAATGTTAGTTAACGCCAACTTTTGCGCCGACTTTTGGCCATTAATGTAATTTGTTTGGGACACCTAAGACAACACCAAGTATGCCTAATTTAGCGCATATCATTGCTATATAGTGACTATTTTCATTGTTGTGTATCACAAGATCCAGAGTGTTAGAAATAATTCCAATTCCTGCCTTGTTTTTCTGATCACTGTTGTCCCGTGGCTCCTTCATTAGCAAGGTGCTTCATCCTTCTCAGTGGTACTGTGGTGAAAGCTTTTTGTGGTGGCACACGAGTCTTCCTTCTATTCCTGGCGATATTGTAGTGACTCCTGCAAGTCTTCTACCATTATTGTGTAGTAGTGTGGTGACCACCATTGTCCTGTGGCTCCTTAATCAACTTAGTGTGGTAGAGCGGTTTTACCATGGTCTCGCAAGTTGCTTCTTCCTTCTCGACGGTAGTGCAGTGAAAGCTTATGTGGCAACATTTTTATTCATAGAGGAGGCCATGGAGAGAGGATGTGGATGGTGTATAAATACTAATTTTCTAAGAGGAAAGTGGGTGGAAATAGATGAGACAACAAAATCTGTAGATACAATAGAGGTAAGAAGAGAAAGCAACCTCAACCAAAGGAGGAAGGTGTTTATGAATTCACAAATGCTACAACATAGAGGAGATATCAATATGCCAAATATACGACTAAAGTGAGGTTTTGTGTTGGATAGCATACTATTGAAATAATATAATTAGTGTACTAAACATTATTTACTATGTTGTGTATTATAGGGGCGAGACGAGGCCATGGCAACAAATCATGTCATATCAAATGAGGACACAATGGATGAAGTGGGACATCCAGTACTCAAATTTTGACTTAACTTAGGAGAAAATGATCTGATGGCATTTTGTGATATGCCCATCTTTTTTCACAATATTATTGAAATTTATAATGTATTATCCAATCTTGACATAAATTAATGCATGTTGTTGATTATTTTAGATGGAGATTGGAGTAAATGCAGAGCTTGAGAGTTCAACTTGTAAAAGAAGAAGATATATATGTGGATGTGGACCTAAAATTGTTAAATCACGTAGATGATAGTAAGTGGAAGAGGATATGACAATGGATATTGCAGACACAACAAATGATTGCACTGAAGAAGAGGTAGGTTAGGACTATAGTACATGGGATGAATACTTTGATAAAATTGTTGTTTGTGGATGTTCTGTATGTCGAGGAAAGAAACAATTCAAATGAGCGATTGTACAAAGACATTACATATATGATGAGCTTCCAGTCAGTAGTATGCCTCCCACAATCGATTAAAACCAAAGAATAATAAATGAGTGTGGACTGATGTTTTATAAACTATGTTGTCAAAATTGTGTTTTATTTAAATTATTGTATGTGTTCATACATTTTATATTTTTATTTTTTAAGCCATATTTGATTATATTTCTTTGAAATTGATACGTTTATGATTTATCCAATTGTTTCCAAACATTAAATAATGCTTAGGTTTGTTGATAGGTAGAAGATTTTTATGAACCACATACTAATACCCAAGATCCAATTGGGTTATTAAGATTTGGATGAGCTGATCCAAACCATCCTTTAAACCATACCAGGGTGAGAAGAGCAAGATTGAAGAGAACACTACCACTTGAGAAATTTGAAGAGTTGATGGAGTCACATACACTGATTGATCTATTTTAAGGATCTATGACAGTTGCTTCAAATGCTTACATTAACAATTACAAACCAAAGGTGCTTGATTAAAACTAGACACAACAAAATCAAATTTACGAAATTACAAAGAGATCAAAGAAAGAACAAAATGAGAGAGAGAAAGAGAGTGCAAATGAAATTGATAACGGAGTTCATCACTTGAAATGACTACATCTTCGAGCCCTTCTCCAATGAGTGGACTGATCCAATTATTCCTCTAGAAATTTGGTTACATTTGTTGGTAGAACCTCCCCTTGGTTTACAAAGAAATTTTCAAATGCACTTCCAAAGTGCATGGAAACAAGCTTCTCTAAAAGTGCAAAAATACAATAATTCCTCCAAGGAAAACAATCTCTCACACTTGCAAAATTCTTCCAAAATCACTTGCCTTCACACCCCTATTCTACCCCTTTTTATATTACATTTTTTTGCCAAAATTGGTGTAAAACCAATTAACAACCCAATCTCCCTTACATAGAGAAAATTCCAATAATATCCCCTTCTTATGATTCCCAGAAGGATAATATCCCCTCAAGATAATTTATTTTTCCATTTGAATGGTTACGAAGGGATTTATTCCCTATTAATTTGGGGATGTAGTTTGAATAGGCTCCTTAATTTAGGAATAATATTCCTAATATTCTCGTAGAAAAGGGGTTTAGTATTTTTACGGTTTCAAATCATAAAAATGGTCTAATTTATAGGCTTGAAATAGCAAAAATACGTCTAAGTTTAAAGAGGTTTTATAGCCATTTTATAGGGGTGGGTGGCGGCCCCACCACACTCTCCTCCCTTTATCCTTTCCCCTAAAAGAGGGGGATGTGTTCCCCTTCAAAAGTGGGTCACCCTCCATACCATGGGTGGTACCCCACTTAATGTGGGCCGCCCCCCATGGATGGGTGGGGTCCATCTTAAATATCTTTTAAAATATATACTTTATATATATATTGTTTTATATATTTTTTTAATTTGATCTTTTAATTATTTTTGTCAAAATATTTTTTGCCAGATGGAGGGATGAGGCATTTCCATATGTCAAGGGCTGATTGGCTATTGGGTTGATTGGGCACTGGCATCATCATGTTGACCCAATCTTTGACCTTCCATAACTTCGCTATATGGACTCCATTTTTTGTGAAATGAACTCCATGAGAATAATGATGATGAGCACTTCGCAATGGTGTTGACTTTGACTGACTTCGATGACTTTTATTTTTTTCCTTTTTTTTGGCCTGGTTTTGAGAGTTGACCAAAAGTTTGACCATATATATCTTGAGCTCTAGGACTCCAATTGACTCCATTCAAGTTGTGTTGGAGTCAAGATCCTGAGCACTTTCTAATGATACCAAAACTAGAGAAAATGGAGAATTTTAAAATTTGATGAAAATCCTCTAGATCAGTCCTCCCCACTAGAGACATTTTGGACCTCGTAAAGTTGGTCACTCAGAAAGTAATTGAGGGTAAAGTTCCCTAACTTTCCCAATCTCCATCCATTTTTCCTTGCTTGGATGCATCCCTTTTAGCCCCACTCAGAGGTATTCAACTACTCCTCTTCGTGAAGTCCTAGTGTTCCTATCAAGGATAACATCTTCAGGAAACTTTGACATGTACTTTGGTGAAAGGTCGTCAACTAATGGAAATTGCACTTCAGCCTCGTCTAGTATCATCGAAGGTTCATACAACTTCAAGTTCTCAACATTGACTACCGAGTAAATCTGCATGTATGGAGGAAGATTAAGGTGGAAGGCATTTGTGCCAGTATTTTTTAGAATTTTGAATGGACCATATCTGGTCGGCTTGAGCTTCCTTCCTTCACCTTGCATTCTTTCCTTGCTTATGTGTAACCAGACTCTACCTCCAACTTGGAAATAATGATTGGCCACGCCCACAAAAGGATATGAAAATCACGGCAAAACCTATCCTGGGAATTGGACATTCCAGCAGGTGACTAATACATCTTCATGGACATTCATTTACTTGTCAAACCAAGGAACATAAACTTTAAATGGAGCGGCACAATATATGCACTAAGAACCAGTTTCAGTCATAATATACTGAAAAATAAACACTTGGAAAGAAACTTCTATCTATGCAATAACATAAAGTTCTCTTAACTCAATCATAGACTAACCAAAACGAAAATCGTAATAGCTACAGTTGAGGGACAAACTATAAACTGGCCTTATGTTGCAGGAACAAACATAGGGATGGATTCTCGATGCTACAGGAATAGTATAAGACTGAGCTTGTGCCGAAACTTCTAAAATGAAATCTAACTTGAATTAACAAAAGATAAACAACTACGCTCCTACAGATACTTACTAAGTGGGCCCCCTTAGCAAGCATCAACTAATTGACACAAAATATTGTGCTCAGAACTCCATCAACTTTTATTCATAATGTGAAATCATTTACATTGACTATTCTATTTCTGAGAACTAACAAAAACCTTGATTCATATTATATCTTTAACTCTTACATAATCTGCTTCTCTATCTATCTATCTATCTATCTCCTCTGATCTATTCTGTTATGTTCACACTTATTTTTAAAACAAGAGAACAACTACCTAACTAACTAACAGAGAAAGACGTGGATATGAAATATATCCCAAAATTGAGGAACAGACTTCATAAATGAGTTATCCGTTCAACCTGATCTAGAGAGAATCTAGCATTCCACTCTTTCCAGATTAAATGGCATTTAAAATCCTTCCCAACTATTTCAGTCAAAGAGTCTTCGCCAGAGCTTCCTCGAAGTCATGCAGGAAATGGACTTTACTGCAAGGCCGAGATTGGCTGTGCTTGACTCAATCATACTTTCTTCAACAACCTTCGAAACATAAGGTAACAGATACGAAAGAAAAGGCCCATGGCACATACACAATATCCATTCATTAATCACATATTTAAATCTATTTCATCATTCAAAAACTACATGCGCTATACCAGTCATTTGGGAAGTCAACAAGGTAATAAATACAAACATGTCAACATGATCGACTACAGGAACATGAAAGTGTATTGCTACAGGATATCCCCCAATAAAAAGGTTTCAAGAGAGTTAAACAACCATAATCAACATAAGTAAAGGTATTAAAAGTACACCATGATATCCAGATGATGAGCATATTTTGGGCTCATCATTTTTCCCCCTACTTAACCTAATGCTGGTCCTCCAGCATTAAACTTCCTGGTGGTCTCTCTGAAATCAGTGGCTGAGGAATGACCCTGAAATGGAACTCCAAATTTGTAACAAAAGCCTCTGTAACTCTGCCATCCTTCATACCTACGGGCTTCTAAGTCATCATTAAGTTTTGTAGCCTGATAGGAATAAAGGGGCCACATTAGCATAGGAGGTCTAAATGTTAATGGCAACCACAATTCAAACCTCTTTTGGAGTCCTAGCTGTATGTATTTGCTTGACCGTTTAAGAGCTGTTGTAAAATTTAGTGGACTGTGAGGTTCAGACTTTCTTAACCCAACAGTTAATCTTTCCCACCTCTTTTCAACTCTGGAGTATGACAGTCTCCAAAACAAGTATGATTTTTCCTGAAATTCATCATATACCTGTCTCCTGAGATCAAATATTTTCACTATGGTTGTATCATTATTAATACCATATGCCAAAGTAAGCTAGGTTTTCAGCATTGTGCGAGGGTCTGAACTCTCAGAATGCAATGGAATAGGCTCATTCCTTTTGGCTTCTTCATAGGTTTCCCATTGCCTGCCATAATTTATTTCATTTGCTGCCCAAGACATAAGCGATCTCAAATGGATATCGCCAATATACAAAAGAGGATTCCACTCTGTTTCAAATGGAATTAAGAAGCCATGAAGGTAAAATTCACACAAAGAATTTTTGAGCCAATTAGGGGCTGCCTGATATGCTTCATAAAACTCTTTAGCATTGTGAAGAATAGGATCCTGATTTCTGGAAATTCTCATCAGTTGAAACCACAAGAACTGTTCTTTGAGGCACAGAGCATAGACTCCGGGTGGTGGTCTGCATTCCATAATCTGACCAGTTACCTTCAGCATTTCATCCATCTTTTCTTTTAACTCCTAAATTTCTAGTTTCTGCTCTTCAATTTTCTTTTTTAGTTTCTTCTTTTCCTCCTCCCAAAGACTCTGTTGCATTTCAGTCTTGGCCAGGTGGTGAAAAGTTAGGGTTTGTAATGTAACCAATTTCCATGTAGCTTTGACATATTCCAAAAATTCAATTAAAAATGTTTTCTTATGAATAACAATGGCTTGACAAGTTGCAGGGGGAATTGAGGCTTCATTGACCACTTCCAATGGTTCAGTCTGTTCTTCCTCTTGCTGCAAGAAAAATTACTATTGCTACAGTGGAGAAGACTATGCTTCCTCTAAAATTTGCATAGCCGCAGCAGCCAAGTCATCAAGACTTGGTACTCCCCTTTCATTATGCTCAACTTCCCTTGTCTCAACTTGTTCTTCTTCAAGAATAACAAATGAACTTTGTGCAGCACTTTCAAACATATTCTGAGAAACATTAGGTTCAGACTCAACAAATTCTTCTAAAATTATAATAACCTCAGGTTGAGGTGAAGCAGGGGATACTTTACATTGTGTTCTTGTAGAAACTCTTCTTGGCAGTGTTGTGGCTACAGGAGGTGCTCTTGTAGCCTTCCTCTTTTTGAATTACCTAGAAGGTTCTACCTTGTCAGAAGATGATGGTGAACTGGTGATGGCAATAGGTGTTGCTATAGGAGACAATGTTGCAGGGGAAGAAGCTACAAGAGAAGAACGTTGCCTTTTCTGAGAAGGGGGGTCAAATTCTGGGATTTGCTCAACCCCAGATGACTCTCCGACCTTAGTTTTTCCTCTCTCTCTCCTACTGGCAGCCCTAGTTTGCACCTGGGCAGAGGACTCTAGTGTGAGAGCTGCAGGACCAGGTGCTACAGGAGCAGATGATGCTTGCCCTGTTCTTCTACTAGTGGACGCTATTTCTTCTTTCTTTTTTCGAGGCCATGGGGTAAGTGCTCTAGGGGGTTCTAGACGTTGCAGGCTCTTCTGGGCAACAAATTCTTCCCAGGAAAGAGGTGATACATCTCTCAAAGAGTGTGCAATCAACAATTTTATGAGGCCATGGTGAGCAATAGAATTATCTTTCCCCTGTTGGGTTCCATGGGTAGATTGTTCCAGAAAGTTTAACAAAAAGTTTGGAATATTAACAACTAGTCCATGCCTCATATGACTTAGCAATTTGAAGTGGTAAGAATGCAGGTAGGAGAAATAGCCTTCAAAAGTTAAATACCTGATTATGAAAGCAGCGTATTCTGGGTATGGAGGAGGCAATGACACTCGCCTGCATCCCTGCTTTGAGACCTCCAAAGGTCCATTAGTGGGTATTGAAAATTTTGCCCTTGCAGAGGCAGCATCTGAAGAAAAATTTTCTCCAATGGCTAGGAGCCCGGTTACTTCTGCAATTCTTTCTTCAGTCACAACAACTGCTACACCCCATACAGTAGCTTCCCCTTCAGAAAGGGTTCTCAAAAATTCACCTGCAGCCTCCTTGTCAAAAGCATCTAAACTCAAGAAATAATTCAGCCAACCACAGAGGCTAAATGCTTGGACCATTTGAGGATTTTGCAATAACAACTCATGAGCTACAGGCTCATGCCTAACTATCTGACCACCCATGTTCATAGTTTTGCTTTAACTGACTCAACTCCTTTCTGAAAATCAAGAATTTTCCTTGTTCTGCTCTAGTTTTTCTCTGTTCCGCTGTCAATTTCCTTTTCTTTTCCAAAAATGAACTTTATGAAATTTTTAAACAAGCAATTTTTTTCTCTTTTGAATGTGATTCTCAATGAAAAACATGCAATGAAAAAGTCATGCGATCATATTTGGAAACTACCAGAAAAATAATAAAGAAAGATTATCTAAGCAGTTGTGACAGCAGTTAAAGGATAGGTTTAAAAAGTGGATTATCCCACTCCCTACTTAGAGTATGACATGTGTCCTCACATGTACTAGGGAATAGGCGAAATTGGGTAATAATGACTGATACAGACAGTGCAATAAATGAATAGAATGAAATAAATAAAAAATGCAATAATCAAAAGATATTGCATACCTTTTATTAAATGTCCGTACGTGCTGAGAAAGTTGATGGCTTCGGCATGAGATGACAGTTGGGAATGACATCATAATTAGGGGTGGTGTGGAAGGATGACGTGGATGGTCGAGATGAATGAATGGAATGGATGGATGGTATGGAAGATAAAGAAGTGAAATGTGGTGATAAGTGGAAACGAAGAATAGGGGTTCCCTTAAAAAGGAAACCTTTATTATGAGCATGCATTAGAAAATCACGGAGAAGCTGCAGGAGCAAGGCCAAAGCCTTCAGCTACAGGAAGAGTTGTGGTAGAATCTTGAACGAACTGCTGCATGAATTTCTCTTTTGAAACTGGTTTATGGTATAACCGGAGGTGGTGTCCATTAACTAGCAGCTTGAATCTAATAGGATCAATTGTAACAAGTTGCACTGAACCATTAGCAAATACATTCTCAATTTCATACGGGCCCAACCATCTGGTTTGTAATTTGCCTGGACTATCCTTATATCATGAGTCATAAAGTAGGGCCCAATCTCCTACTTTGAACTTCTTCTCCTTAATGTATTTATCATGCCACCTCATTCTCTGATTTTGTATCATCTCAGTGTGCTGCAGGCATCCTTTCGGAGCTCATCCAAAGCATTGAGTTGCATGATTCTGTCCTTTTGTGCATTTGTTAAATCCATGTCCATCTCCATTATTGTTTGTAGAGTCTTATGTTCAAACTCTATTGGCATCACATCCGTTTTACCATACACCATTTCAAAAGGTGTATATCCTATAGCAGTCTCTTAGGTAGTATGGTAGGCCCATATAGCTTCTGGTAATCTTGTGGCCCAGACTTTCCTATGCAAATCTACAATTTTAGTCAAAATGGCCTCTATATCCCTATTTGTGACTTCAACCTGGCCATTGGCCTGGGGGTGATAAGGAGTTGATTTCTTGTGCCGTATATTATATTCATTGACTAAAGCTGTGATAAGTGTAGAAGTAAATTGTGTTCCTTAATCTATCACTATTTCCCTAAGAACACCAAACCTAGTAAATATTTCCTCATAGAGAAATTCAGCCACCTTATTGTCCCTAGCATGTTTCATAGGCTTAGCCTCTACCCATTTTGTGACATAGTCTGTGCATACAAGGATGTAGGACTTACCATTGGAAGGTGGATCAATTGGTCCTACAAAATCGAGTCCCCATTTGTCAAAGGGAGCAATTACAATTTGTGGAAATAAAGACATCTCATCAGATTGAGTTGGTCTTCCCATCCTCTGGAATCTGTCACACCTCCTGGTATATTTGGCTGCATCTCTATGCAAGGTTGGCTAATAGTAACCAGTATTTAGAATTTTCATCGTTGTTCTTTTGGCAGCAAAATGTCCACCACATGGCTCATCATGGCTGGCATGTAGTATATCATGAGTGTCCTCCTCTGGTACACATCTCCTCATAACTTGATCTAGCCCAGTATAAAACATGCAATCTCCAATCCAAGAAAAGTTAAAGCTTTTCTCTACCAATAATCACTTTTCCTTAGGGGAGAATTGAGGAGTTCTTCCTATAGCCAAATAATTTGATATATCAGCATACCATGGGTGAATGACCTTAATTGCAAATAGGTGCTCATCAGGAAAGGAGTCTTCAACAATCATAGAGTCATCTTTCCTTTGAAGTCTGGAAAGGAAATCGGCAACCACATTGGCTTTACCTGGTTTGTCCACAATTGTAATGTCAAATTCCTGCATCAGCAATAACCATCTTGCTAGTCTCCTGGATATTGTTGCTTTATTCATGAGATACCGGATTGCGGCATGATCAATATGAAAAAATATTTGATAACCAATAATATAATGCCTGAATTTATTGAGGGCATAAATGATTGCTAACATTTCTTTTTCTGTAACAGTGTAGTTCAATTCAACTCTTTGCAAATTTTTGCTTATGTAATAGAGTGCATATTCTATTGAACCATCCTTCTATCCTAACACTGCGCCAATGGCATAATCTGATGCATCTGTATGAATATGAAATAGAAGTGACCAATTAGGTCCTTTCAGAATAGGTGCTTGTGTAAGGGATACTTTTAAGTCAAGGAATGCTTTTTCACATTCCTCTGTCCAGGAAAAATCTGCATCTTTCTTCAATAGACTATATAAAGGGCCTACTGTTTGACTGAAGTCCTTGATAAATCTTCTGTAGTAACTGACATAGCCTAGAAAGCTCCGTACCTCTTTTGCTTGGTAGGAGAGGGTAACTTAGAGATAACTTCAATCTTAGCAGGATCAACCTGAATTCCTGTAGCAGAAATATAGTGACCAAGTACTATTCCTTCTTGCATCATCATGAAGCATTTTTGACTATTCAGTGATAGGTTGTGATCTTCACATCTCTATAGTACCTTTTCTAAGTTAGCTTGAGCTTCCTTAAATGTTGTACCATAAACAGTAAAGTCATCCATGTATATTTCCATGCAATCATATGAGATATCTGAGAAGATACTTATGACTGCCCTCTAGAAAGTGGCAGGAGCATTATAGAGACCAAAAGGCAAAACTGAATAGGAAAATGTTCCCCAAGGGCATGTAAAAGTAGTCTTTTCTTGATCTTCAGGAGAAATCTTGATTTGATTGTACCCACTAAAACCATCCAAGAATGAGAAGTACTTTTTCCCTGCTAAATTATCTAGAACTTGATCAATGAATGGAAGAGGAAAGTAATATTTATTTGTTTCCAAGTTGAGCTCTTTATAGTCTACACATACCCTCCATTTTCCTCCTTTCTTAGGAACAATGACCAATGGGGAAACCCACTGACTATCAGAGATTGGGTAGATAAAACTAGCTGCTAACATTTTCTGCAATTCTTCTTTAACAATTTCTCTCAAAGCTGGATTAATTCTTCTCTGAGGCTGCCTGATAGGTTTGAAGTCACTGTCAATATATATGCGATGTGTATAGAGTTTTGGGTCTAAACCCCTCATATCCCCATAGTCCCATGCAAAAGCTCTTTTGTGGGCTTGCAACATTGTGGCTAGGGCAGTTTGTTGAGACGGGGACAACTTATTATTAATATGCAGACAACGGCTTGGATATACTTCTATCTATTTGGTGAGATCATTTATTAAGGTTGCTAATAAAGGTGGTGCCTGTATATCACATAATAGCAAATCATGATGGTTCTTAGGATCCAGTTGCTATAGGAAACATTGCTGAGAGCTGCTGTCCAAAACAGATGGGCTATTCAAACCAGAACTAAACTGTAGAATGTGTAGAAGCAAGTTATCTTCATTCTGAAGCTGGGAAAATGGATCAATTCATAGCATCATCAACTGAGCTAATGAATTGACTTCTTCATATTCCTCTCCTAGATCTGGCCAAACTAGTAGAGACAAATCTGGCAAAGGTTGTGCAGGTGGGTATAAAGCCAATTTCTTCCTTGACTGACCATCAGAAATTGTCATGTCTCCTAAATGACATCCTATAAGGGCATCAGTTGTAGCTAACCAAGGTCTACCTAGGATAATAGGATATTCCCCTAGGGTTTCCTTAGTGGACAATATGGTGAAATCAGCAGGGTATTCCCAAGATTCAAGGGTGACAATGACATCTTCTATTACTCCATCAGGTGTAACCATTGAACTATCAGCAAGTTGCAGGACAGTCGGTGTAGACCGAATGTTTGGAATATTCAAACATTCCATAGTGTGCATGGTCATCACATTAATGGCTGCACCAAGGTCAACCAAAACATTTCTTACTACTTGACCATTGATATTGATTTTTACTACAGGACTTCTAGGATCAGTATATTTCGGGATGACAACTTTCCCCAACATAATATCGGCTAACTATCCTAGGACATGGATAGTTTGGGGGTCCTTTTTCTTTCTTCCTTTTTTCTTTAAACAAGCCTCTTTAATGGCTTTTCCATAAACTAAAACATCTTTGATTACTTGAAAAAGAGGAATTTGAACTTGTACATTCTTTAGTTGCTCCAAAATATCAAAGGTGGGTTCTTCAATGGTCTTGGGTGTAGTAATCTGCAATCTCTGAGGAAAAGGTGGTGTAGCCTGAGGCTGCAGGATGGGTTCCTTTAAGGCAGTAGCTGATACAGGTATATCTTCTGCATGATCGGTAGGTTGTTCAGCAGCAGATTCTGGAATCTCTGTTATTATAGGTGACTGTGGAGCAGGGAGAGTGGTTCCAGACCTAAGATGGATATCATTGATATTCAGGGCATATGCTGGATATGGGTTAGCTTCTGCAAAATACAGAGGTTGTTGTTGTTGTTGCTACTTGCTATTAGGATTGGGCAATGGTTGAGCAGGCATAAGCGTTTGTTTTGGAGGGCTAGTATTTACTGCAGGAGCTGCAGGAGCTGTAGGAGGAGGCATAAGGGCTGGAGGTTGTGGCTGCTGAGACTGCAAGAATCTAGGTGGTTAGTTCTGCCATTGCTGAGGACCTCTCCATTAAGGGTTTTTCTGCTAGTTACCTAGAGGTGGAGTCCATTGTCCTTGTCCTTGTGGGTGCTTCCAACCTCCTTGAGGAGGTTGCCATTGAGGGCTCTGATAATTAGGCCAGTATAGTTGAGGAGCATTCCAAGATGGAGGTGGACCATACGTGGGTTGCCATTGGTTATTATAACTAGAGTAAGGATTACCAAAAGTCAAAGGATCTTGAGGAATACCTTGTCTTGGAGCCCATGGTCTCCTTTGTGCAACAAAGAAGACTTGGTCATCATCACCTTCTATCATCTTAAAATCAATAGGTAGCTGTTTTGCCTCCATATTGGCCACCAACTTGCATCTGCAATCACGTTTCTTCTGTCTACAATGTGGATAGAACTCATCCAGGATTGCCTCAGCCTCTTCATGTTTCTTGCGAGCTTGCATGGTATCCAACTGCATAGCCATGTTGTTTATGATGTCCTGCTTGAAATAAGACAGCAAGTTTGTGATCTCCATCCGGGAAACTCCGCTAGAAGAAGATTTTCCCACTGTAGTTTGATGACCTCTACCCTTCTTCACATTTTCTCAGGAGTAATTGAGACATATCTTCATGATATCATCCCAAGATGCTTGAGTGATATCACCACCTCCCATCAGGTCCAAGGCATCTATGCAGGTATCATTGATTCCTCTTAGAAAAAGTAATTTCTAAGATTCTTCATTAAGAGTATGATCTGAATTCTTTTTCAGAGAAAACAAGAATCTTGATATATAATCCTCCAGGCTTTCATCTTCCTTCTGTTGAATTCAAAATATTTCATCACCTTTACTGCCACTCTTATAGTATTCCTTGTATTTCTCAAGAAATTTTGTTTGCATGACTGGCCAACTATTGACAACACCCCTTCCCAAACTCATGAACCATCTGAGAGCTCCCTCCTTCAAGGTAGCAGGGAACAATTTCAGTTTGTGAGCATCTGAAGTGTAGTCATAACTACGACAGAGGATATCAAACTCGAACAAGGTCTCTGAATCTTCTGTGACTAAGCCATAGAACTTAGGAAGTAATGAAGAAGGAATATTCTTAAGGTTGTCATTGTTTTGTTGAGGAGTAATGGGGAATTCAAAAGCAGGAGGTTGATTCGGTGGATTACGTGCGATGTTCACCTAACCAAGTATAGGAGCAAATGGATTTCCTTCAGGTTCTTCATCAAATGGGCCAAATAGCAAATCAGCATACAGACCTTCAACAAATGGGTCAATATCTAAGTCTCCTTTGTCCTCAAATAGGCTATAAGTTGGTTCAGTTTTCTTGGCAATGAATGGTAGGTTGGGGAGAAATCTTCCCTGAGTGTCTCTCCTTCTATGCATGCAATGAAAATGAATGGTATTTTGAAATATTTTGAAAAACTGACTAAACTACTGCTAATAATGACTATAACAGGTTCTTAGATTGACACCATCCCCGACAATGGTGCCAAAAATGGCCACGCCCACAAAAGGATATGAAAATCATGACAAAACCTATCCTAGGAATTGGACATTCCAGCAGGTGACTAATACCTCTTCATGGACGTTCATTTACTTGTCAAACAAGGGAACGTAAACTTTAAATGGAGCGACACAATATATGCACTAAGAACCAATTTCAGTCATAATCTACTGAAAAATAAACACTTGGAAAGAAACTTCTATCTATGCAATAACATAAAGTTCTCTTAACTCAATCATAGACTAACCAAAATGGAAATCGTAATAGCTACAATTGAGGGACAAACTATAAACTAGCCTTATGCTGCAGGAACAAACACAGGGATGGATTCCCGATGCTGTAGGAACAGTATAAGACTGAGCTTGTGCCGAAACTTCTAAAATGAAATCTAACTTGAATTAACAAAAGATAAACAACTACGCTCCTACAGATACTTACTAAGTGGGCCCCCTTAACAAGCATCAACTAATTGACATAGAAGATTGTGCTCAGAACTCCATCAACTTTTATTCATAATGTGAAATCATTTACATTGACTGTTTTGTTTCTGAGAACTAACAAAAACCTTGATTCATATTATATCTTTAACTCTTACATAATCTGCTTCTCTATCTATCTATCTATCTCCTTCTCTGATCTATTCTGTTCTGTTCACCTGCACAGGAGGAACACTTATTTTTAAAATAGAAGAACAACTAACTAACTAACTAACAGAGAAAGACATGGATATGAAATATATCCTGAAATCGAGGAACAGACTTCATAAATGAGTTATTCGTTCAACCTGATCCAGAGAGAATCTAACACTCCACTCTTTCCAGATTAAATGGCATTTAAAATCCTTCCCAATGATTTCAGTCAAAGAGTCTTCGCCAGAGCATCCTCAAAGTCGTGCAGGAAATGGACTTTACTGCAAGGCCGAGATTGGCTGTGCTTGACTCGATCATACTTTCTTCAACAACCTGCGAAACACAAGGTAACAGATACGAAAGAAAAGGCACATGGCACATACACAATATCCATTCATTAATCACATATTTAAATCTATTTCATCATTCAAAAACTACATGCGCTATACCAGTCATTTGGGAAGTCAACAGGGTAATAAATACAGACATATCAACATGATCGACTACATGAGCATGAAAGTGTATTGCTATAGGATATCCCCCAATAAAAAGGTTTCAAGAGAGTTAAACAACCATAATCAATAGAAGTAAAGGTATTAAAAGTACACCATGATATCCAGATGATGAGCATATTTTGGGCTCATCAATGATCGATGCGGTGCTTGTCATGACAAGCCTTGTACTATGCTTGACTCTTTTCTAATTATACTTCTACGGCCCGATGAACTACTATGGATGAACTTTAAAGCCCTTTCTGCATCAAGGCATCCATCTTCAACATCATTTGTTCCAAAAGCAAAGTCCATTGGTGTCTTTAGAAAATAACCAAAGCAAGTCTCAAAAGGAGACCTCTTTGTAGAAGAATGGGTTGCATGGTTGTAGGCATGCTGCACATAATGAAGACTTTCATCCCACAACTTAGGATGTTTGCTAGAATGTCTTCTAAGCAGATGCAAAACTATCTTGTTGACTACCTCTGTCTATCCATCAGTCTGCGGATGGAAGGTTGTACTATTCTTTAGTTTAGTATCCATAAGTCCTCATAAGACTAACCAAAACTCCCCAAGGAATCAAAAATATTGATCCAATACAATGGAAGTGGGTAACCCAAAGTGAACCCATACAAACTAAAAATACATATGAGATGTCAATTCAGTAGTGAATTGCTTTTTACATGGCATAAGAATACAAATCTTGCTGAACTGATCAACTACTACATACAAATAGTCATGTCCATTCCTAGACATAGGTAACCCCTCAAAAAAATCCATAGATACACTTTCCCATGGATAGAACGGTATAGGTAAAGGTGTGTACAACCCTAATTTCCTATTACTTGGTTTGCTAGTTGCACACATCACACATCCCTTAATATAGTTTGTTACAATTTCCTACATTTGAGGCTAGTAGCAATATTTTTGTAGCTATGCCAAAGTTTTACCAACCCCAAAATGTCTTGCAATTAGCAATGTGTCTGCCTCTCTGATTACATGTGCTTGTTCATTCTTTGGAATGCATAATTTTCCTAAGTGATACAAGAGTTTATCATGCACATAGTAATCTTTTTCTACTTGTTTTCCTTGGATTAGAGCTGCATAGATATCCTTAAAATTTTCATCAGTAGCATATTGTTCTTCAAAACTTGCATGCATCATAGAACTATTTTTAAGGATTATCAAAGCATTAGAAACTAGAGGTCTAGAAAGCATATCTGCTACTTTGTTATGGGCCCCTTTCTTATACTTAATGACTAAGTGAAACTGCTATAAAAATCCCATCCACCGAAATTGCCTACTTTGTTGTAGCTTAGTTTGTGAATGCAGATATTGTAATGGGTGATGATCGGTATGGATTACTATTTCCTTGTCCATTATATAATGTTTTCATTTCTTAACACTCTATACTAAAATGTAAAAGTATTTATCGTAAGTTGGATAATTACTTATTACGCCAGAAATTTTTTTAGAGTGGTAACAGATCAACTTATCTCCTTTTGTTAATACTACTCCCATGGTGAATCCACTTGCATCTATTTTGATCTTGAATAGTTGTTGCAAATATGGTAGAGCCAAGACTTGTGCGGTGCTTAAATTTTCCTTTAGTGTCAAAGGCCTTTTGTTGTGGGCCTCCCCACTAAAAAGTTATCTTTGTACTTGTTAATGCATGCAACAGTGATGCAATGAAGGAGAAGTTTGCAATAAACTTTCTACAGTACTGGACAACACCCAAAAAACTCATGACTTCAATTCAGTACTTGGTTTAGGCCAGTTTACAATTGCCTTGACCTTCACAGGGTCGACTTTCAATTGACCATTCCCTATGATATAATCTAAGTGCACAAGAGATGTCTTTGCAAACTTTTGTTTAGACATCTTTACATAGAGTTTTTCTTTTCTTAGTACATCAAAAACTTTTTTAACAAGACTTACATGGTCTTCCCAAGAATTGCTAAAAAATAGGATATCATCAAGATATACAATAACAAAATAATCAATGTAAGGACAAAAGATGTCGTTCATGACTCGCATGAATGTGGCGGGTGCATTGGTAAGCCCAAAGGGCATAACCAACCATTCATAAAGTCCTTGTTTTGTCTTGAAAGAATTTTTCCAAATATCATCCTCTGCAATTCTAATATGATAATAACCACTTCGCAAATATAATTTAGAGAAATAAATTGCATGCTTAAGCTAATCAAGCAAGTCATCAATTCTAGGAAGCAGATACCTATTTTCGATGGTGATTTTTTTCAGCGCCCTGAAGTTGATGTACATCCTCCATGTACCATCTTTCTTTGGAACCAAAATGATTAGAGAACCACAAGGTGATGTGCTTGGACGAATCATTCTTGTATCGACTAGCTCCTAAATTTGATTTTTGATTTCTTCATTTTGCATGATAGACAAATCATACATGCCAATATTAGGTAGTGGCGCATCCTACTGCAATTGAATTTCATGTTGAATATCTCTTTTAGGAGGCAATCCTTTTGGTTCCTGAAACAAGTCATCATAAGCAGAAACAACTTTGACCAATTCAGCCTTATGTTTAGGATCACTTCCTTTAAACGCCTCAAATGTTTCATCTTCTTTGGCCTTAACAATCATTAACACAAATTTTTTACTAGAGTTCACTAATCTTTTCATTTGACCAACATTAACTAATGCAAGACTATTTTTGACTTTGTGTGCATATACAATATGTTCAATCCCATCCTTAAATAGGTGATACTTGTTTTCCTCCCTAAAGAAGATAGCTTTACGGTCATACAAATATGGACTTCCTAACACAAGTCTGCAAATATCTAAAGGTACAACATTTGATACAATCTCATCTTTAAAGTTTGCAGTGATTGCAAAACTAAGCTTACATTGTTTAGTGACTTGTAACTGTGCATCATTACAAACCCATCCCAAAGGGTATGGCTTATGATGAGGAGTTGTAGTCAGATTTACCTTTTTAACTTCTTCATATATGAGATTAACTTGTGAACCCATGTCAAATAACGTATCAACCTTGGTGTGTTTAGTTATCACACGGATATGAAAAAGTTCATTCCTGTGCTTATCTACTTTAGGTTGCTTACTTGTACTTGTAGAAATACTTGATTTAGATGCAAGAGATATACCTTTATTTTTACCTTGAATTCTAGTGGCACTTATCTTCGTCTCGTCCCCAGAATCAAATCCAAGATCCTGTTGTGTTACAATAGCTATCTTTTGCTTCCCTTTGTTTCCACCATATCTCTTTGGCCTAAGTTTTGGATGTAGTTTCCAACACTTAGAGTCTTTGTGTCCTTCTTTCTTACAATGAGAACAAGTGGGTTTTTCACCCTCTTTCTTTACTATGGCTGTCCTTTTTCCTTTTCCTTTATCTTTACCCTTAGGTTTTCCCTTAGAATTAGATGGTTTCTTTAAAAAATTATCACTGAAAGTGTTCTTACCCCTTGACTCTAAATGAGTGGCTTGGACTGACACTCCATCCAAATTATTAGGAATCAACATTAGAATAGTATGTCTTAGGTAATAATGCAAACCACCTATGTACTTGAGTAATGTATCCTGAGTATACAATGGACATTTAAAGCAGTATCCCATTTTCTAAACTCATGAGTGTAATCTTGGACAGACTGACCCTTACCTTGCTTAAAGGTTTTCCAATTCATGGTTAATTGTTGCATATAACCTAAAGGATAAAACTATTTTTTAAGGGCAACAATAAATTCCATCCAAGTCATATTGACCTTACCATGGCGAGCAGTTTCCTCCCAAGTCCTACTCTCCCACTAGGTGAGAGCTATACCTCCCAACTGAAGAGTGGTTAACTGGATCACAGAAGCATATTTTGTTAGGCCTTGAATCCTACAATAGAATTCTACCTATTGGATCCAATCATCTAACTTTTCAGCATTTAACTCACCACAATACTTAGGCAACTCAAATTTTACATCAATTTTAATAATAGGCTTAGACTTTCTTTTGAAAGGATTAATAGTAGTAGAAGAGGAAGAAGAAGAAGGGGAAGATGGAGGAGATGGAGCTTCTAGATCTTTTCCTCCTTTTTCCTTTTGATCTTCCTTCTTTTCTTGCTTCAACGAATCTCCCTTTTCACGCTTCTTCTTTTCCACATACAACTCTTCCACCATAGCCTTCATTTCAAGGAAGACTTGCTGGAAAGACTTATCATCAAGCTCTTGCTCGGTGCTTTTCCCAGCTTCAATTTCGTCCATTGTTGGTGAAGTCCTTCATTTGCCAATCTCAGGATTGTATTCTTCAAGTTTACCTTTTCCTTGTTGAAGCTTCGAGTGTGTAAGCATTCAAATATGCAATACTAGTCAAAACATAGCTCTGATACCAATTTGATCTATTTTAAGGATCTATGATAGTTGCTTCAAATTCTTACATTAACAATAACAAACTAAAGGTGCTTAATTAAAACTGACCACACAACAAAATTAAATTTATGAAATTACAAAGAGATCAAAGAAAGAATAAAATGAGAGAGAGAAAGAGAGTGCAAATGAAATTGATAATGGAGTTCGTTGTTCAAAATGACTATGTCTCTGGGCCCCTCTCTAATGAGTGGAACGATCCAATTATTCCTCTATAAATTCAGTTACATTTGTTGGTAGAACCTCCCCTTGGTTTATAAAGAAATTTACAAATGCACTTCCAAAGTGCATGGAAACAAGCTTCTCCAAAATCATGGAAATACAATAATTCCTCCAAGGAAAACAATCTCTCACACTTGCAAAATTCTTCCAAAGTCACTTGCCTCCACATCCCCATTCTACCCCTTTTTATATTACATTTTTTTCCAAAATTGGTGTAAAACCAATTAACTACCCAATCTCCCTTACATAGAGAAAATTCCAATAATATCCCCTTATGATTTCTGGAAGTATAATATCCCCTCAAGATAATTTATTTTTCCATTTGAATGGTTATGAAGGGATTTATTCCCTATTAATTTGGGGATGTAGTTTGAATAGGCTCCTTAATTTAGAAATAATATTCCTAATATTCTCGTAGAAAAGGGGTTTAGTATTTTTATGGTTTCAAATCATAAAAATGGCCTAATTTTTAGGCTTGAAATAAGAAAAACAAGTCTAAGTTTAAAGAGATTTTATAGGAATTTTATAGGGGGGGTGGTGGTCCCACCACACTCTCTTCCCTTTATCCTTTCCCCTAAAAGAGGGGGATGCATTCCCCTTCAAAAGTGGGTCACCCTCCATACCATGGGTGGTACCCCACTTAATGTGGGCTGCCCCCCATGGATGGGTGGGGCCCATCTTGAATATCTTTTTAAAATATATACTTTATATATTTTTTGTTTTATATATATTTTTTTAATTTGATTTTTTAATTATTTTTGCCAAAATATTTGTTTCCAGATGGAGGGATGAGGTATTGCCATATGTCAAGGGCTGATTGGTTGTTGGGCTGACTAGGTGCTAATGTCATCGAGTTGACCCAATCTTTGACCTTCCAAAACTTTGCCATACAAACTTTGTTTTTTGTGAAAAAACTCCACCAGAATCATGATGATGAGCACTTCACAATGGTGCTACTTTGACCGGTTTTGATGACTTTGATTTTTTTGCCTTTTTTTTTGGCCTGGTTCTGAGAGTTGAATAGAAGTTTGACAATATATATCTTGAGCTCTGGGACTCTAATTGACTTTGTTTGAGTTGTGTTGTGGTCAAGATCCCAAGCACTTTCTAATGATACCAAAATTGGAGAAAATGGAGACTTTCAAAATTTGACCAAAATCCTCTAGATCACTGATGACATGCCACCTAGCCTTAATGGTGATGATCATGATAGTGAAATTATAGTGCATGAAGAAGGATTGAATGAAACGATTATAGGTTTCTTTGGGGATGAAAACAATGATGAGAATAATGATGATATGGTTGACAGTAACAATGATAGCAAGGATAATTACCACCAACGCAATGTTGATGATGACAACATCAAAGACTCCATCAAGCAAGCAGTGAAGACACCTGTGTTAAAATCAGATGCAAGTAGAACCTCAAAATTGGAATGTAGATTAATATTATTAGAAATCAAGTCACTATTTGGTTGGTCAAACAAAGGATTCACTACCCTATTGAAGTGAGTTGAAATCTATTTCGTACTTTGCATTGTCAATTGGTGTACATAATTCGTAAATAGTCATCAAATTCATTTATATTTCTTTAAGGGGATTTTAAAACCATATATTGTATATAAATAGTCCTAGTATAGACTGACATATCAAACATGTTCATCATAAGTCAAACATTCAATCGATTTAATCTTTGACAATCTTACAGGGCACTAAAAACTAAAATATTCCCTGAAGAGAATGTGTTGCCATCAACTTGCAGAGAGGTGTGTCTGTTGTTGGTTGAGTTGGGGATTGAATATAAGTAAATTCACTCATGTAAAAATTATTGCATTTTATATAGAGACTAATATGAAAACAAGGTAGAATGCCCTTTATGCAAAGAGAAGAGATATTGTACAGATGTACAAGGTCCTACAGTTCCAAAGAAGGTTTTCGTCACATTCCAATTATACCTAGACTTCAACGAATGTTTCGTTACAATTCACTAGCATAATTGATGGACTGGCATGCGAAAAATAGGAGTAAAGATGGATTCATGTGAATTCCGACCGACTTCAAAGCCATGAAACACATAGAGGAAAAATGACCAACAAAAATCAAAGATGAACCCCATAGTATCAGGCTTGCTCTTGCAAGTGATGGAGTGTTCCCATTCTCTTTCCTAAGCTCAATTATAGCATTTGGCCATGGATTGATAGTATATAGTATTCCCCCATGGATGAGTGTTAGAAATGAGCACCTTATGCTGACTCTCATTGTTCCAGGAAAACATCAAGTTAAAAACATGGATGTTTATGTTGCGCCTTTTATTGATGAGATGCAACTGCTATGGAAAGGAATAAGAATGTATGACATATAACATCCTCCATCAAATAGGTCCTTCATGTTGTATGGTGTGATATGTTGGACTATTCAAGATTTCCCAGGACTTGGTGTTTGTTCTAGTAAGATAAATAATTTACGTATTTACACTCATAATTTATTTTCATCCCAACTTTCATACTTAGTTTTATACTATTTTTTTTTGTTATTAACATTACTTATTGAATTGCAAGGCTTCAAACAAAGGGCATATTTGCATGTCCAAGATGTGCAAAACAAGTTCAAGGGTTGTATTCTAAAGATCTACATAAATTTATTTATGCAAACAACAAGGTTTTTCTACCACTAGATCATAGGTTTAGAAATCGCCTGAAGAATCAATTTGATGGAAAAGTTGAAAATAGAGGCCCTCCCATGATTATGGGTCCAAGTGATTGGATTAAGAAGTATGAAGATGCTGAATTGAAAGCTTGGGATGATTTTTTTGATTGGGGTGATTCAATTGAAGAACCGGATCAAGTTGTAGTTAATATGTCTGAAGGAATGAAAAGGAAATCCATATTTTATGAGCTCCCTTACTGGAAGGATATATTAATATCTCACCTATTAGATCCTATGCACATCTTCAAAAATGTCCCAGATTCTATATTTCGACACATATCAGGCAAACAAGACACCTTGTCTTCAAGGAGAGATATTTCTCTTTTGCGTACCAAATTTGATAGAAAACATTTATGGCCAAACAAGGAAAATGAAACATATGCAGAAGATCCATGGATTTTGAAAAAAAAAAGAGCTAGACCAACTAAAAAATTTCATCCATTCAATAAGGACACCTACTAGCTATGGGTCATCGTTGGCTAAAGCTTTTACAGTTGATGGACATATCACATGATTTAAAACACATGATTTTCATAATTTAATGAAGGTATTATATATCAACATTTAACATGTACTGGTAACATTGATTAAGCACTAAATTTATTTTGATATTTTGTTGTGTGAGAAAAAATACTAATGACCTTTTCATAAATGTGTTTGATAGCATATCATTCCATTGTCAATCAGGGGGGGTTCCTATCTTATAGTTGACTTAAGGAATGCCATAAGTTGATTATCAACACTTACAAGGTATGTGGTTATATGAAATTTTCATGTGTGAGAGACATAGAGATATTATATTGAATTTTAATTTATGACTAAATGTTCATACTAATTTACTATTCTTATATTAGGTGGGTGACCTCCAAAGAGATCCATGAATTTGAAGTTCCAAAGTGGAAGAAATAAATTGCAAAAATTGTATGTGTATTTGAGAAGGAGCTCCCTACAAGTTTCATGGACCTACAAGTCCATTTACTTATACACATAGTCAATGACATTGAATTGACGGGTATTGTATCAACAAGGTGGATGTTTTTCTTTGAGAGGTCTATGAAAACTCTTAAAAGATATGTCCAACAAGAGGCACATCCAGAGGGTTGCATGGCTGAAGGGTATGTATTGAATGAAGAATTTTTATTCCTGTGTGTGTTCCTTGGTAAGGATTTTGAAGATGGCCCACATGTTTGGGATGAAGAAAGAGCATCAGATATTATTGATGGAGAAAAACCACAATCTAATGGTGTTGAAGTACAAATTACTAAGTAAATTCACAATCAATGTGGTTGTTTTTCTTGCAATCATTAATTTACTCTGTAATTTATTTGTCAAATTAACAACATGACATTTGGAGTTTGAAATAAACATGTTGACATGTAATAGGTGTAGACGAAAGTTCTATACTCGACAATTTTATTCTATACCACATGGACTTTATGAACAAATGGATTGATCTGTATGATAAAAAGAGAGAAGTGTTAGAAGCAAGGAGACAATTTAAGAGATCGAACCCAAGGAATACTCCAATTCCCACTCATTTGCTTAGGGAATGGGGCAAATATTGCACACTAGAATGGGTTACTAAACAAATTCAAAATCAAATAGAAGATGCAGGTACATATTCAAACATAATAGAAGATGAAATCAACATGTCTAGAGGATGTGAAAGAAAGGTACAGTCAGAATTTTACAAAATGTTGTTTCCTTACAATTTTTACAGTATTAACTATTTTAATATTTGTCATTATATTTGTTACCACTAAAATAAACGGTCTTTCATAGGCAAGGAAATATCCAACAATGTGGGCATATGGTCGACATTATCGTGTAGAAAGTGTAGACGTAAAGAGACGATCCTTCAATTGTGGCATCATGGTTGAATTTGAGCAATCCAATCAATCAATCTCAAAAGATAAGAATATAATTGAAGGGAATCTACAATATGTTGGGAAAATACAAGAAATTATTGAGTTGGATTACCACTCTTTTAAATGTTGTATTTTTAAGTGTAGATGGTATGAAGCATTTGAGAGGACATGAAGACATGATACCCATAGCGGATTGTTTTCTATAGATTCCTCATTGTTCCTATCGGAGGATAAGGAGCCTTATGTTCTACCAATTCATTGTGAGTAGGTATTTCTTTAACTAAAACAAGAAGTGGTAGTGATCATTAATCTATTAATTCATAGCTTATTGTGAATATATACATGTGTTTATTAATCAATAAAATTGTTATAACATACATCTAATATATGTATGTAATTCATGTGCAGGTATTTTTCTATAAAGATATTTTGAACCTGAAATGGATAATTTTTTATACATTATGATCCAAGATTAAGGCATGTATTTGACGATGCATTAGTGGATATTGAGCAAAACAATGATGGCCAACAAAATGAGAGAGACGGATTAGAGAACATTGAAGAAATTGACATCCATGATGATGTTGAAGATGGTTATGTTCAAGCATAAGAAGACAACAATCCAGAGTTATATGATGTTATGGAAGACAACAATATGGATGGTATAGAAAATGATGATCCAAATACATCTAGTAACAATATATATGGTCTACAGTCAAATTGCAATGATGATGAAGATGGTGCAGGTCAAGATGAGGATGATGATAATATTAAATACTTGAAATAACACATGAACATTGACAATGATACACTAGATGACATTGTAGCAGACAATAATGTTAATGACCACGACTTCTAAATTTTTAGAATTATTTGCAATCCATGTTTAAAAAGGAATGATTCTTATGGCCTAAACTTTGAAATGCTTCAGTAATATTATGTTGTACTTGGACAATTGAAAACCTATTTTATTCTCCTAGCAAGTTTTTTTATTTTCCATTATAATTATAGACCAAACAACATTTGCGAGGATGGCCTTTTACACCAATCCTAATATGTATGAAGTTCAAGAACTTGTTGTCAAGTAGTAAATTCCTTTCATAGACAGGAAATGTAAAGGCTTCATTTAAGAAAAGATAAGTATAAGTCTCTTTCTGAGGGTAATCCACATGCAAAAAGTAAAAAGCACATAAAAAAATGTTTATATAGTAGAAAATCAAATTCAATTAGTTATGTCTTATTTCGCTTGCACACTTATCTGAAAGACATAGGGTATTCACCATACATTTCACTTGACAAAGAAAACATGTGCTTTCATTTATTTTTACTGTATATCTTAGAAGTGAAATTGTTGTTACATAATGATGCACTGAGAAAATAATATATACAAAAAAATGTAAAGAAAATATTTGAAATTTAAAATGCAACCTATTGTGTTGCACTGAAAGGAATCAAGATTAACTAGGACAAGAAATAAAAATAAAATTTTGATGATTGTACTTAAAAGTGAACATGATATGAAAAGTGTGGAAAATGATGGTGCTAAAATTGAAAACCCTGATTGTGATGACATTACTATTTTATGACATTAGAGATAAAGAGCACATACAATTTTAGATACATAGCAAATGAAGATTTGAAACTAGTAAACTAAAAATGTAAACATTGTAAGATTTTTCCTTAAACGATAATTCACATACTCACTTACAAAAAAGGGTGAAGCGTTTTTTATTCAAACTCTGTTTTCTTTAATAGACATAACAATAAAGAATATTTACGAGTACAAGAATATATACACTGTTTCATAGAATATATACGTTGTTTCATAGACTTCTAAATTTTTAGAGTTATTTGCAATTTGTTGGGTCTCAAAAATTTAGGTTTTTAGAACAGAAGAGGGTGCCAATCTCTAAGAGAACTTTAATCTGTAATATGAACCAATTAAAGTAAATTAGTTGAAAGGAGTTTAATTCACACCTAACCAAAACCAATCAAAGCATCCACATAATAACAACAAATGTACCCTGATAAATCTTGCAAATTGAAACAACTTGAAAAGACCACTTTGGAGAAAACAAAGCAATAAATAAGCATGAAAATCGACACAACAATTGAACACTGAAAATGGATTATGAGTTACAATGTATCTGCTCTATTATATTGCTCAAAATATAAACATACATAACATGAGTTCTTTTGATATGAATAAGTGGATGAGATGGTCTAGTAGCTATTCTAATGGATTGAAATGATGATGATATGGTGATCAAAATTGGACCTTGGTTTCCCTATTTGTATGGGAAGCAACAAGCTTTAGGTCCGTTTACAAAAGTTACATCATTTCTTAACTAAAGCATAATTAACATAACATAGAAACTTAAAAAGAGTTTAGTGTTGGATGCACCACAGTCCGTTAATCATCAACAAGTGCCTGTGACCACCTAAGATCTGTTCAAGGCTCAAGCACCATGTTAATGCATCCACAACAACCAAACTCTGACTATCTCCTCATACAGCTAGTGCAAGGAACAAATTAACCTTTGACATGTGATCAATGTATTTCTCTTAAGCATAAGTGTTTTCATTTTGTAGAGTGTCTGTCATTACATTCTCCAATCTAGCAATCCTCCCGAGCTGCTTATGTGTTTTCCTAAGTACCTCATCCTCATCATTGATTTCATCAAGGATCCCTGCAAAATATTTTGATATCTCATTTTTCCAAGTTTCCCAATCCTTCAAACCTATTTCTTCAAATAAATCTGGCATGGCCATACATAGTGGCTCGTTGAAGTCACTCAATTCCTATGTCAAGATATTTTGGAAGTTTTCATGTGTATTCATGAGGCTTTGACATTCTTAGAGCAAAGCATTATTATCTCCATCTTTTTCCTTGATATGGGATTCCATTTCCTTCATCCAATCAAGCAAAATTCCATGCTCCACGAAGGCCTTGTATGTTCCACTATGAGCATGCTAGACACCATCTACATGTTGGAACATATCTTTGAATTTCATACAAATTATCCCTGATGCTACTTCACAAGTAGTAGCCTTGAATTTTCTTTTCAGTTCTTCCTATTCCTTTTGAGCCTTTTCAAATTTATGCTTCCATTGAGCAATCTCAAAATGGCCTCTAACACTTTTATTTCATGTTCAATTAAAGGATAGTAAAGCCTTGGAGAAGCAGGTATCCTATCTTTGTAGTTGGTTAATTCTTATTTCAACTTGTCATTTTCCTCTATCAACCACTGGTTATATCTTACTAGCTTTTGGATCTGTGCTTTGGTGAATTTGGCTATATTCACATTCAAGTCAACAGCCTCCAAGGGATCTGTCTCCCCTACTCTTTGCACTAGGAGATGTCCAAAAATTTGATCATGGTCAATGAGAGAAGGCTTCTTTCTTGGGGGGTAAAGAGCCCAAATTTGCAAAGTGGTATTATCAGGATTGTACCCTAACCCTGTATAGACTCTGTCACTTGCTTCATACATTATTTTTAAAGTTTTATTCTTTCTCTTCAAAAAGTTGTCAAACACAATGGCTGAACTAATATCCCACCTAGGAAGGAGCATAACTCTAGCTTCTTACAATAATGCTCTTCCTCTCTCAGCAGTCATGTTTCTCATTTCCCTATCAACTTCATGTTACAACTCTTTCAAGGCATAAGCCTCTTTCTTAGGGTTAATTTCCATTAACCTTTCTCTTATTAGTCTTCTTTTATACTCATATATTAAGGACTTAAATTCAGGGGTTTGCACAAGAGTATCATTTGCAACAAATTCTTGACTTGCACGATGCCTCACATCATCTGATAGCTCATCAAAGGCTTCAAAGGTGATCACACTTCTTTCCAATGGCATCTCATATTGGGGTATAACAGGAGCATTAAACTTTGAGACTCCTTCTTCCTCCTCAATTTTATCTTTTTCCATGGATGGGGAAGCAACTGAAAAGCTCACTTCAAGAGTAGGCTGAGGTGATAAGTGATCTAGTGGTGTGATATTTTCTACTTGCCTCTATGGGATCATGTACCTCAAGGAAAGCCCCTATGTAGCCTAGGTTATTATTCACCTTCCAAGCCTCAACCATCATAACCCTACTGTAGGCATTCATTCTCATCATGTTTAGTTTTTCTTCACAATTTCTGATGAAATCTTCTAAAAGGAAACTATGTTTATACCCTTTCAATTTCTGAAAACTTTTGGCATCACAAATGAAGTGTTTAGGATCAAAATTTTCCCTTTTTGTTGCCAATTGACAAGCCATAATAATTCAGTTTACCACTAACCAAGTCATAGCTTGAATCAAAGATAATAGTGAAATCACCAGAACATAAAGTGGAAGGCATGAAAGTTTGCCTCTCATAGCTCTTTAAATGCATGAAAGCTGAAAATGACAATTGCCTTATGATCTCTAAATAAGAAACTCTGTCTGGCATAGTCTTAGGCAGAAAATAAGGTGCAACTTCAAATTCATAAACCCTTATAACAATTCAATCCCCAAACATGTACCAGTCCCCCCAATTGTGATTTATCCCTGCTTCATGACCCATATCTTTTGGTCAGAGAAATCTTAAGATCTTTGGGGAGAGGTTGTAGTCACATTTGTGGCCTAGCATCATGTATAGTGGTTTGACAAAATTTTCCTCAAAATATAGGTAGTGGGACCTCCCACACCTACTATCCCACACATATGTCCACATTTGTACATGCCTTGAATTTCCATCATTATCTAAGTCTTTTATTCTTAATTCCTCACCCCATATCCCCATCACCTTCCCTTTGTATAATATCATGTGCATGAAAAGAGAATAGTGCTTGAACTTAATGGATTCATTGTCATTATTGGTGATATTGAGGGCATTATTGATGGCCTCTGATAAATACTCTACATAAACATAGGGTCAAGATTATGGCTTTGGATGTCTATGGCTAAAACCATGGGAGCAATTTTCATGTTCTCAGGAACATCAATTCCCAATACTTGACCAACTGAGTAATAAGTGTATTGAAAGTATTCTTCAAACAAAACCACAAAGAATAGGGGCTTATCTTCACTAGAGAACCTCATAGTTTGGTTACCCACACCTTTAACCCTATGTAGAGGAAATTTCCACCTCTTGTAACTTGTGTCCATGGTGCGGTATTCCTCCAACAAGTCTCTGATTCATAATTTTGTTTTTAGGGAAGTGTCTAACTGAAAAATCATGGAAATATAATCTAGCTTTATGACCATGAACTGTGACCCATTAGGAAAATGAATTGCTCTCATCTTTGGATTGTAATTCTTTGCCAAAACCTTGATTAAATATACTTTCACAAAGACATTGGTTACTACAAGTTTACGCAAATTCAAATTACATGGGTTTGACACTGGGCTATGTGGAAATTTCTTCCTATAATGATAAATAAAGAGGTCGTAACCCCTACATGGAGTCCATACATCTCCCATTTTTTTTGTTTATCTAGTAATGTCACACATAATGGGTTAAGCTATGCTATTATTCTGGATTTTGGCCCAGACCCAGGACACTAATTGATTAAGTCTTGATTCAATTTCCTAGCTTCGATTTTCTGTCTTTTTTCTTTCTATTTGCTTGGGGTTTTTTCCATCTCAACCCTACTCATGTAATGCTTTCATCTACTTACTGAAAAAATACTTTGAGCTAAGTCTAGACCATTTACTTGGATAAATGCTACAAATTTTCAGTTGCCTACCACTGTCCAACTTGGTTCTCCAAATCCTTCAATTACAATTCACAATGATTTCAACTTCTTTGAGGCTGTATTTATCAAATTTTAGGACACTTCATCCAGCCTTGGTTCATAAATGCCACTTTTTCCACCTTTATGATCAAGTTCTTCATTAATAGTTGTAATCTCATTGATATTTTTGTTAGTCACATCAATCAGACTAATCATCATTTCATAACTGTCAAAGAGACTTTTCATTAAAATGCATGTTGTTTCTTCAATATGCCAGATGGCAGTGTTTTTCCCTTCCCTTCTGGTGTATACTGCTCTACCACATATGTTGCTCACCTTCTCAGTGGTATAGCGGTGTATTCTTTTGAGCATTACTTGAAGACTGTCGATGAGACAATCTTATTTGTCTTACCAATATCTCAATGTCTCATCGACATTAGATCTTATGTTCTCCAATGTTGGTTGTCAGTGTCGATGAGACAAGTTAATGTCTCTTGCTAATATGCCACTTTCTCATCAACAATCACTTCGTTATATCCAAGATTTGTGTTTCACTGAGCACTTGTAGATATACCTTGTCGATGTGACATAAGTGATTCTCTCCTCGATATGCCCGTATCTTGTTGACATTCACTATTTTACATCATTGATGAGACATAAATAAGTCTCTTCAATATAGGGGTGTCTCATCTACATTTTTAATCCGTGCTTTGTGCTAATGTCAAGGAGACTTTGGAGGGACTCTCATTGACATGTTGTTGTCTTGGAAATATGCTATGAGCAATCATAGGAGTATTTCAAAGGAGGAATACACTTTAATGCTATGATCAATGGTTTTATTTGGAAGCTCACGTGAGGGATTTTATTAAATTTAAGTTATTATGACATGAATTCTATGCATATGGTGGATGTAAGAGATGAGTGAAAATGGAAGTATGCAAAAATAATTAGGATGGAATTTTGGCTACAACACAATCCATGTTTTAAAAAGGATGATTCTTATGGCCTAAACTTTGAAATGCTTTAGTAATATTATTTGTGTCGATACAAATTACCTATTGCAATATTCTTAAATTGTTCACTCTTTGGTTGGCAAAAAAAAAAGGATTACTTGGATACTTCTTCCATTCATTTTGTATCAACATATGTTCATGAAGACATAAAAGTTAATAGCTCAATTAGGTAGAGATTTTGTGATTTTCAAATGAAGAGTAACGTACATTTTTATTTTTGCTACATTACATTCATGTGCATAAACAAAAATCAGAAGATTACATTACTAGATTGCACTTATGAAGATGCATATAATATATGAAAGATTGCACAATCTTTTCAAAAATGTAGTCTTTATTGATAATGTAAATGTATGTTGTTCCACACAAAGTCGTGGAACTGACTATTTGAATGGATATAATTGATAAACTATACATTTATAGATACAAAAGAGAAAAATACATATAAAGAGAAAGGGGACCCATCATTGCCTCAATGAAAAATCCTGGTTGCTTTGTTCTACATCATCTTCAGTCTTCCCGCTTGTCTAAGCCTCCAAGTTGATGTCTTGTTGCTCCTATGCCTTGCATTTGAGTGAGAAGAGTGTTGTTAAAGCAATGAAGGATCACTAGTCAAAATATGTGCATACATCTATAAACATATAATTTGATCATCATGTGCATTCAAATAACTTGTATACCATAGATGTCCAGGAAAATAAGAAAGTTATCAAACATATCTATCATATGCTCGGTTTTATCTAACCATTTTCTCATTGTGGAGTTATAGATAAAATTAGGTTGTTTTGTTTATCTGGTTACATCATGTGGGGTGAAATGTGGATCCCACAATGGTTGAGCCTAGCTTGCTGCCCTATTGTTTCATTTGAGAAGGATAATCACAAGTAAACCATCCATGAAGCATTAAAGATCAATCTTTGCAAGGATAGTGGAGTATGTTGGTAAGGGGTACTCTCCTTATTGATAAATATTTATCCTTATTAATAAGAACATTCCACTATCAACATAGCCATGATTCTGAAAAAATTGATCATCAAGGATTCCAAGATAGTTTTCATTAACAATCTAGTTAAATGTAAGTAACCCAAAGCATCATAATAGTCAAAAGAATTGAACATGAGGGGCAGTCATGTAGATTAAAATCTTACACAATAGTCATCACTTGCAAAGACAAAGACAACATGTTTCCACATAACAAATTAAATCAAATACATGAAAGGTACAATGATGAAGTCCATAATAGTGAATGTTTCTTAAGAGGGATTGAGGGACAACATTTTGTATCAAGGAGAACAAGGTAACCTCAAACTCTATTGTACCTGAGTATGACAATACTTGAGCTTATGGTGTTTCTAGATGGAACCTATAGCGAAAAAGCGTAGTCTGCATCTGAAGGAACCATCTTCAAAGCTCTTCCCTGAAATGAGGCTTGAAAAAATTAGAAGAAAATAAATACCATAATTCTAAAGTAACAATTTGTATCGAGACAAATGTCAGAAAGTATAATTAGAAAGACAAATCCTTACAATTGGACCAAACAAATTTATGATTTTATCTTTAGAATGTAGGAACTTTCTATGTCGGAGCTTCACGACCTAAAATTGGATCTCTAATTGGACCAATAAAATTTATGATTTTATCTTTAGAATATAGGAACTTTCTATGTTCGATATTCAAGACCTCGAATTAGATCAGAAGCTGGATAAGCTGATTTATGATTTTATCTTTAGAATGTAAAAACTTTCTCTATTAGATATTAAAGATGTAAGGTTGGATCAAAAATTGGATAAGCAGATTTATGATTTTATTTTTACAATGTAGGAACTTCCTTTGTTAGATATTTGGAAATTCCTACACACAAGTTTTGCTTCCAAGCGAAAACACCTAGAAGTGTTTCACACCAACTCAAGGTATAATCCAACCTGGTTATGACACCGATAGTAATCCAATATTTACTGAATTGTCCATACCAGAACGTTACATCACAATCTATTCTTCCTACACATAAAAATGCCACATATTAACCCCTTCTAAATAAAACTCAAAATACAATGAAACAATGAGTCCCCTATATTAGTAAGTAGGTAGTCTATAGGGCATAGTTTGATTTTATACAAGGATGCTCATGGAAGGAATCTTCAAGTGACTGAGTGAGTTGTTTGAGATTGCAGTTGATGGTGCAATATCTAGTCTTAAAGGCAGTTAGCAAAGTAGTAAATGTGCAAGAAAATCAAATTGTACACAACAAACAATTCACAATGTTATCTTGCATAATGCCTTAAGTTTGAAGAAAAAAATCTCATTGTATCTTGATGAAAGTAGTGACCTTAATGGTCAATCATTGGAAACCATGATTTTAAAAGATGTTATTGTGCTTATGGAGGTAGCATTTTAAGGAAGGTGGTGAGTGGTGGTTTGGAACAATGGCAGGTATGAAGGACTTGATTTATATGCATACTATGTAGTCTCGCTTAAGACAATGTTCGTAGAAGAGATTGAAGGTGGATTATGGAACTCAAGGGTTACATGATAAAGATTAAAGCAAAGACTAAGATCTATTCAAAAGCCACTATAATGAAGATATTAAAGATGTCAAATATAAAACCCTAGCAGCTAGAGTAATGAACACAGTGCAAAAGAGGACAGTGTGTTAGGGTAGATTTAAGACATCTCCACATTATCTAATCATAGGAAAATACATCATTTATTTATTTTATTAAATTAAAAGAAATTATTCTAAACCCTATAAAAGCTGCATTGATACTTCAAAAGCATCTGATTTATTTTTTAAAATTAAAAGAATTCATTCTAAACCCTATATAGGATACATTGATACTTCAAAAGCATTTGAAGGACTTTGAGATTATCCAAACACATGTCAATTAAATACCTAGATTACAAATAGTAGCACGAACATTGTAACCCTTGTTGATTAGAGAAAGAATGAGATAAACAACAATGAATCCTATGCCTCCAATCATGCACATCTCCTTACCATTCTCTGTCATTCTTTACTAAAACACTTCTCCATTTTGGTAGGCTACGCCTGAAAATAAGGTTTCAACAAAGGCTTTATTGCATGTTTATTAAAATGAAAACTCCATTCTGTTGGGCTATGCCTGAAAATAAGATTTCGACAAAAATTTTAGAGTATGTTTATTAGAGTTTTACAGTATTTTGGCAGGCTATATTCTTGATTCCTTAAATGATTTATTCAAATCGATTGTGACTGATGTGATTTGTTGCATTTAGTGTTGTAAATTGTAATGATGCCATGATTACCGTACTACCGTCATCTCTTATTATACCGGTTGTGGTATGGCGAGGTTTTTCCCTTCCCTTCTGTTGTTTACCACATCACCACCTTGCTCAAGGCTTCCTACTATGAGGTTGCAATGTATACCGCTCTACCACATATGTTGCTCACCTTCTCGATGGTATAGCGGTGTATGCTTTTGATCATTACTTGAAGATCTTGTCTTACTGATATCTCAATGTCTCATCAACATTACTTTGTTATATCCAAGAGTTGTATTTCACCGAGCACTTATAGATATACCTTGTCAATGTGACATAAGTGATTCTCTCCTCGATATGTCTGTATCTTGTTGAGATTTCACTATTTTACATCATCGATGAGACATATAAATAAGTCTCTTTGACATAGGAGTGTCTAAACCGCTGCTACACTCGAAGCTAAACTTGAAGCTAACACTGTAGCTAAAAGTGGCACTAAACTTGGAGCCAAGGGGCAGTGCTAATGGTAGCACCACACGCGGAGCTAATATTGGTGCTAACTATGATAGTACTTTCGACACCAATTAACACCTTAATTAGCGCCAACTTGTCCTGATTGGTGCAAATAAATGCCAAAAAAAGTGCCATACCAATAAATAGCACCGACATTTTAAAAAAATTAGCAAAAATTGCATTAAAACAATGGGTGGAAGCAAAAAATGGAGCAAATCATAGGGATTTGTTGTAGTGTGTGATGTTATGTCATGTTTTAGGTGATTTAAGTAGCCTTGTTTTAGGTGATTATTAGGTAAGTTAATGTTTTTTAGGTGATTATGGAAGTCCTGACTCCATATACCCAACTGATAATTCATTGGTCCACAAAAACATAGAGAATTTTAGGTTCTCCTATGATGTAAGTATTCGACATGGTCACTAGACGAAGCCTAATGTTGTACTTAAACCAATTTTTTTTTGCTTCACTAAGGCATTTTGCTAAATATAGTATGAACCCTATTAAAGTGATGTCAGAAGATGGTTTTTTGACCTTTCAAGTATGGATCTTATGTCAGTGTCATGTTAGTTAGATATTGAAGAGTTTTGAAAAAAGTGAAAATCTGAAGGAAAATCATCAATTTTTTCTAACTCTGGAGAGGAGAGCACCTTTTGAAAAAGGCGCCCTATCTTTTAGGGGCTCAAATCCTATTTTTAGTGTTTGTCACTTCTAGGAAAATTTGTCCAAGATCTCACTAGCTTCGCAATGAGTTATCAAGCCTGTCAGCCAAATGCATTTAGCTCAAGTTACGAGAGACATAGTGAAAAATGAGAGAAACGAGAAAATGGCTAACACTGCAAGAAAAAGCACGCCTCTAAGCCAGGGGTGCCCATCTTTTTGAGGCTCTAAACAAAGGATTTAGATAAAATGGCACCTTTGAGGTGTGTTTCTCACTTAGTCTAGCTTTGTGTTGTACCCTTCAACACATCAATCAAAGTTGTTGGGGATCCAAGACAAGGAGGCAAACACAGGGTTGAATCTTGATTTTGAGGTTATCTCTGAAAGCGAAAGAGCACATTTTCAAAAAGGCACTTGAAATTTTGAGGCCTTTAATGCCTTCTATTTGGTGATCTCAAATATTCAATTTGTTCGTGTTATGTCCAGCTATCCATTGCTTGTCTTCGTCAGATTAGAAGATGACTCATCAGCCCGCAGTCAGAGTTTCAATGATATTTTGGTCAGTTCCAGAAATGGCTATCTCTGGAGGAAAAAGAGCACCTTTTGAAAAGGCGCCCTCCTTTTTCACCTCTCAGATGATGTTTTTTGAAGTGTGCCTTTGTAGTTGTTTTGCGAAATGGATTCAACTTTGCGTTGCACCAGTTAGTTTGCCAGTCCTAAAGGTTTGTTGAATATGAGATATGGGGGAATCAAGTTTACCTTCGTAAGATGAAAACAATGAAAAAATGGCTAAGTTTGAGGCCAAAAGCGCCATTTTTGCTAGGGGCGCTTGGATTTTTGAGCCCTCAGATCTTAGTTTTGTGGTCTATAGTCTCAAGGAGTGTTTTGATCAGTTTTTGTCTTGCTCTGTAATGCATTTGTCAGCTAGTCAATTGGTGAGGTTAGTCAATCAGTGTCAAGAATTGAATAGAGGCTCCGGAAAGGGTTAAAATCCAAATTTTCATCAAAATTGGCTAAGTCTGAAAATTGCCAAAAGTCAAAGGTTGAATTTTTGAACTCAAGATGAAGTGGCACCCATGAATGGTGGAATTTTTAATATTATTTTAATATTTAAAATTCAATTTTCAAAAGGGATTATTTTAATTGCTAAAATTAGTGATTTTGTGCATGCATGTCAGTTAACCGAATTGCATGTTTCAGTTCCATGAAGGGTGGCACCTTTTTAGGGATTATTCTTCTTTCAGTTAACTCTTCAAGGCCCAATCAGGATCAAGTCAAATATTTTATGGTCCAATCATAATGATTTTATGAGGTGGTGCTTTATTTCATGCATACAATTAACTATTGTGAGAAACAATCATAGCTTAGGAGTCCATTTTGAAGGCCCAATAAGAGATGTGCTTTATTTTGAAGTTTAGTTTGAAGCCTATTTTGAGAGGTGTGCTTCTAGTTGAGAAGATGGATGATTTTGGATGAATATTTATTTATTTAAAGGCTTAAATCACCATTATTTCATCATTCTCAAGCAAGTCGTGCCTATTTAGAGCTCCAATAATGGTGATTTCTTCATGCATGTGAGGCTTCAAGGTGCTATAGGTGTCAAATTTCAACATTTTTCATAGCATTGGATTCAAGTTGCTCAGAGGAAGACAATTCTAGATTTTGTTTTCAATTTGCATGCAAGTTACATCAAATACAAGTGAAAGATAAGGCAAATTGTATAGAAGCAGAACAAACAAAACCTTCTATCTTCTCTCTTATTTTCTCTATTTCTTGTATTAGGTACTTTCTATGCATGTCAAAGAAAATCAACAAAAATTCAACATTCAAACATTTGAGCTCGCATATTTCACTTTTCAACGTCAAAATTCTTGCTTCTGTGTTATTTCAAATTTAGCCCTTTTGCTTTTTCAAAGGGATTTCGTTGCATGAAGGCCTGAAATACACTTTTTCCAAAATTGCATCATCTAGGTTGCCTTATATTTTCATTTTGTACAAAACCCATGTTCTATATTTTCTCGAGGAAAATTGCCTCAAGAAAGCTCTAGAACCAATACTTTTCTTGACTAAAAAAACCTCTACATGCCTTGCTAAAACTCAAATTTTCAATTTTTTATTGATCTAGGTTGCCTTAGAATTTGATTCTACACAAAACCCACACGTCATAATTTTTTTTGAAAATTTTCCCACCATAAGCTATTTTTAGCCTTGTCCAAAATTTTCTAGTCTTTTCAGAAAGTTGTCTGAACATACCCAACTTCATAGTCAAAAGTCCTCATTTTCAAAATGTAGTTCAATACCATAGATTATAAGACCAAATCAATCCTAATGCATGACTTTGTGAAAAGCACTGATATAGACTTAGGTCATGTTTATCTAGTGGTGAATTCGAGCAGTTTGGAGGCCATTAGCAGCAATACGATGAAGAATCTTGAGCATTTTGGGTTGCTAGCAATAGGGTCTATTCCCATCACAACTTTCAATCTCAAGTTTGTTCTTTCTTGCATCAAGCATTACGACTCGTCTACACAACAAATCAGATTAGCTGATGGGAAAGTCATCTGCAGTCTTAAGCCGAGGGATGTAGAAAAGTGCTTTGCTATTACTCCTTGATCAGATAATTTCACTGTGGTTATTGAGGCTTGTGAGAAGATATGGTATGAAGATCAAGAGAATTTACAGAGGAAAGTTGCTTAGAAGTGGCTGAAAATATAGAAGACTAACATGCCTAAAAAGGTAGGTTGTGGTGAGTTCGAGGATGAGGTTGTTGTTTTGATAACTTTACTCAATTGGGGTACAAGTTAGGAAGAGGCTAGTACTTTCCAACCATGGATGTTTTACATCATTTCTACAATCCTGAATGGCTCAAAGCATTTTGATTGGTCTATGTTGATCAATGAGTTCCTTCACTACCAGATTACTGGATTCCTCAAGATCCACGAGTTTCATATGGTGTCCTCTTTGTTATACTTGGTTTCTTCTCAAGGAAATTTCAGACACCTAAAGACTAATGAGACTCTTGGTGTTCAGCATGTTCACAAGTACTACTCTTAGTTGGATTTTTCTAAGGCTAAACAAGACTTTAAAGTGGTGAATGATCACTTTTTCATGAGGACAAATAGGGATCTCGACAATGAAATGCACATCCGGATTTCACTAGAGGCCAAATCAACGATGGAGAGTTGAGCAGATTGGTTCATCCAATTCCCTACTTTCACATATATTTGAGTCTACAGTTATGTTGGAGAGACTTTGATGTTACCTAGGTACCCATCAGACAGAGTTCTTTTCATGGAGTTTCTTAGACAAGTTCAACATGTTCGCTCTTTTCTTTTTAGTTGCCATAAGTTAGCAGTTTCCTTCCCTTTCAGATGGGGTATTTTTACATGCAGGACAGTGGCTAATTGCAAGTTTATGATGACTGAACTTGAGAGATTCAATCTAAAATCCCACACTAAAATACATTCTTATGATCCTTTGGGTCACTATGCGGCTAGGTTCGAGCGAGGGATTGCACATAAGCCAACACTTGAGGATTTATGGGCTAATTATGAGGGTGAATTTGAGGTTCGTCATCATCACTACTGCAGACTCACTATTACTCATATTTTTGATTACTTATCCAAGGATGTTGAGGGTTTGTCAGATGATGATGGTAAAGTCCTACTTAGCTCATATTTCAAAGATCAAAATGCTCACCAACCACTTTGCTCACCAAATTGGTATGCTAGGGAGAGTGCCTCCATTGAGGATGTGTCTAAATTAGTTATCAAAACCAGCAGACAGTTCTTGGAGAGTAAGAGGAAGCATAAGACACTTCCATTCACAGAGCTACCAATAGGATTTTCTTCATTTCCTTCTACTTCGAGGTCAAGGCCTCAGGTCAAGGTTATCTTGAAGCCACTTGAAGGAGTTAGACTCAGTCGAAATACAAAGGTGAAGAATACTAGAAAATAGATTCAAAAATAGATAGAAAAGGTGCTTGAGATTCTAGTAGAGACAGTAATCCAGGTTGAACCATGTGTAGACATCCAAATTTGGACACTTAATTTATCCAAATTTATCACTTTTCATCTAAACATCCTCTTATCCAAATTAATTAAGTAATATTACTATTATTTAATTAATATCTTTAATTTTGCCAAATCCCTTAGGTATTTAATTAATAATTAAATACCTTACCCTCCTTAATCCTTTTTTCATCAAATAAATTAAATAAATATTACATTTATTTAATTCCTCACATGTCATTTTCATCTAATCCTAATCCATTTCCTAATCTCTTCACTAAGGATGTGCACATGCCTAATCCTTGATTAGGATGTGTCACATCCTCCAACTTTTGCAAGTTGACTTTTAATCCTAATTAACCCCTAATTATCCTCTAATTACTGATTGGTCAAACCTAATTAGTACTTTAGTCAACTCTCCCCATCCCCCAAAGAATTTTTAATTCCTTTTTATTCATCCCATGTCTCTCTCCTCCTCACATTTTGTCTTTCCAAGGCTTCTAGAACCTTGGACTTGTCACAATCTCCACATGTGACCAAGTCCCACCTTTTTGGAGCCCACCTTTTATCCTTTAGATTCTTCTAAGAATGTGAATTTTTAATTCACATTTATGTTTTCAACCACCTTTCCTTTTCCCATGTAGATTTTTGAGGAATTCCAAAATTCCTCAAATGTCCCTTTCACTCCCACTTGGGGACAAGGAATCCCTTTTTGAGGAAATCTCCTCACTCCCCAAGGTGCATGTCCTTTCTCCACCTCATGTACCTTTTTGACACCTCACTTACACCTCATCTTCTCTTGGCCATCTTCTCTTGGCCACTTCACCATCCACATGTCAAGATGTGAGGGCTTGTGGGTTCTCAACCCACCATAGCCCTTCATCTTGGCCTTGTTGGGTGCATCTTGACCGTTGAATTCTCTAGAGAATTCAAATTCTCCTATAAATACCCTCTCCTCAAGGGCATTTTAGAACACTTTGGATTTTCATAACTACATGCTGCCAATTTGCATCCTCAATCATTTGCCATCATTTAGCCATCTCATTTAGTCACTCAAGCAATCATCTAAGGAGCACACAAATCATTCCAAGCAAGGGCCAATCAAAGAAACATCAACAACAAGGAAGGTGAAATTATTTTTATTTCGTTTTATCCATTTCCTTCTTGTTTTATCACTTCTTTGGCTAATCTTGAGGTGTCCTTGGTATTTTGTTATTCACATTTCTTAGTCATTTCACACATTTAGAGTGGGATAGATATCAAGGTATACATTTCTAGCACGCCCAGTGGGACCCACATACGGGTCTTGCATTTAACATCTCTTTTGGTTAAGAATTTTGCAGGAAAAGCTCGCAGAAAGGCGGCAACGCCCTCTACTTTACCGCAGAAAGGTGGCAGTGCCCTCGCAGAAAGGCAGCAGCGCCCTCGTAGAAAGGCGGCAGTGCCCCCGCAGAAAGGCGGCAGCGCCCTCTTGGCCACCTGAAAGTTTTATTTTCTATAACACGATTGCTGCAATTAGGGATACATTTAGAAGGTTTTACTAACACTTTTCTTGCAGTGAGAGGGGCGCAACTTTTCGTCTTTAAATCTGACAAAGTTTGTTGCAGAAAGGTGGCAACACCCTCGCAAAAAGGCGGTAGCACCCCCACAGAAAGGCGGCAGCGCCCCAAAATAGCACAGTTGGGAAGGTAAAATAGGCGTTTTGGCTTCGTTTTGGCTCTAGTTTTTTGCTATTTTCACGTGATAACTCTCTAACGTTATTCTGGCAAGAATATTGTTGTTTTTCACTAATGTTTTGCAGCGTATTAGGGCGTTATTGATTAAAGAGCGAAGAAAAAGATAGCTAACATTTGTTTGTAGGGTCATCTACGTAATCAGATTTTCAAAAGAAAAAAAAATTTATCTTTGCTGTTTTCGAACATAGTCTAATTAGGAGGATTAAGCTTCACTGCTTGCTATGGTTGTTTGCTATTGTGTTACCCAAGGGGGCATTGATTTGTTTTCACTTTCCCCTTGCACTTCGTGTGAGCCTGGGGAGTAGTTGGAAATGGTTAGTGTCTTTTTTTTAGTGGGACCTGCTTGGGGATTTCATCACCCCAAGGGATAATTCCAACCACGCGTATCGGCGGGGTATATAAAGGGGGGAGAAAGAAATTTGTACCCCAATCCAGTCGCGTCGTAATTGGCGGAGCGTCGAAGCTAGGGTGATACCTAGATAGACGTGAAGAGTTGGTCTGAGCCTTTCAGTATCTCGTTGGGGTTCCCGACTCATGCTTGTGATGGACTGGTGTTCACGGTTGTACCTCACGTACCGAGAGTATATCGAGGACTCCCTAGAAGCCTTGTGCATCCTAGATTAAGACTTTGCCTTGCCATACCCTTAATATTAATCATAGAATTGTGCTTACTTGAAGTGTTTCTTGTGAAAAATTTGTGAAATCTTTGATACTTTGACCTTACTTTATCATTTTGTGTCCTTGCCATAGCTTTTGCCATCAAAACCAAACTCTGTCTTACTGCAGAAAGGTGGCAGCGCCCCTGATTTTGCTGCAGAAAGGTGGTAGCGCCTTGTTTTGCTGCAAAAAGGTGGCAGCGCCCCTATTTTGCTGCAAAAAGGTGGCAGTGCCCCTGATTTTTGCTGAAGAGGGGCGGATTTGCCCTCCTGAGCACCCGAAATTATCCCATTTGGATCTGTTTAGCCTCTAAACCATCATTTAATCGTTCCCAACCATTACTTTCTCATCCCAAGCCTCTGTTTCGTCACTTTAAGTCTCCCAAAACCTTCATTTGATCTGTTTAAACCTCCATCTTATCATTCCAAATCTTTGTTTAACCATTCTAAATCCCCACTCATTCTCCACAATCATCTTCAATCCACCCGATCATTCTAATTTTATCATATTCCATTCAAAAATCCATACCCTCACCTAACGAACGTCATAATTTTTACCATTTACATCACCAAACCACTCATAATTAGTGCAGAAAAGTGGCAGCGCCCCTATTTTGCTACAGAAAGGTGGCAGCGCCCCTATTTTGCTACAGAAAGGTGGCAGGGCCCCTGTTTTGCTACAGAAAGGTGGCAGCGAACCTATTTTGCTGCAGAAAGGTGGCAGTGCCCCTAATTAAGCTGTCAACGCCCCTGATTTTGCTGTCAATGCCCCTGATTTTGTTGTCAATGCCCCTGATTTTGCTGTTAACGCCCCTAAAAGCTGTCAATGCCCCTAATTTTGTTGTCAACGCCCCTGATTTTGCTGTCAACGCCCCTTATTTTGCTGTCAACGCCCCTAATTTTGCTGTCAACGCCCCTAAAAGCTGTCAACGCCCCTGATTTTGCTGTCTATGCCCCTGATTTACTGCAGAAAGCTGACTACGCCCCTTTAACTTCTCGGGGCCGTCATTTACGAACCGTGCATCAGATCAACTTCGTCCAAAAACCAAAGTTGCTTAGTTTTTCAAGCTCTATCTAGTGGTACCTTCCATTTTCTCTTATCAAAAATTTGACCATCCCAGGGCGGCCACACCCCGCATCATGGGGTGGACACACCTTTAACTTCCCGGGGCCGTCATTTACAAACCGTACATCGGATCGAATTTGTCCAAAAACCAAAGTTGCTTAGTTTTTCAAGCTCTATCCAGTGGTACCTTCCATTTCCTCCTATCAAGAATTTGACCATCCCGGGCGGCCACGCCCCGCATCGCGCGGTGAACACGCCCCTAACTTCCCGGGGCCACCATTTACGAACCGTGCATCGGATCAACTTCATCCAAAAACCAAAGTTGCTTAGTTTTTCAAGCTCTATCTAGTGGTACCTTCCATTTCCTTCTATCAATAATTTTACCATCCCAGGGCGGCCACGCCCCACATCGCGGGGTGGACACGCCCCTAACTTCCCGGGGCCACCATTTACAAACCGTACGTCGAATCAACTTCGTTTAAAAACCAAAATTGCTTAATTTTTTGAGCTCTATCTAGTGGTACCTTTTGTTTCTTATTATCTAATCAAACCAATCCATTCCTCCAATCATCTAATCAATCCAAGCACACCAATCCGCTCAAGTTCATCCAATCACAATTATCCAATCAACATCATCTAATCATTTGATCCTATCCAATCAAATTGATCTAGTACTTTAATCAAATTCATCAAATTATCTACCCAATCCAATCATCTATCTACCGAATCCCATCAAAATCAAAAGCAATCCCATCCAATCATCCTAATCTGAGCTTTTCTTGATCTGAGCTTGACCAAAATCCCAATTTAAGCTTTAATCTGTTCCCATCCAAAATATTTTATCCATCCTTTTTATCCTTTCATCATCATGAATCCTCATCCTCCATCAATAGTAGTCAAGGGAAACCCTAATTATGTGGACGACGATAACAAAAGTCTTGTCGATTAAGAAGAATATGACATAGATCCCCTTGATGCTATCGTCACTAGTAAGCTTTCTCCACCCACTTTCCACAATCCAATCACCCCTTCCAGTTATCCCGTTATGTCTTCATCCATTCCCAATCACGCTCCTTATGCTACCTTTGACAAGGGATATCCGATACCTTCCCCTTCCTCATCTACATCATCCTCTTATTCAACATCCACATCCTCTTATCCTCATCTTCCATCACAATATTCCTATTACAATTCCCCATACATGACCCCCTATCCTAATCATCTTTCCCAATCTTCCCATACTAATCCTACACCCACATATCCTAATCATAATCCACCATCCCAATACCTTTATTATAATCCATCCCCCACATCCTCTTGTCCCACTACACCACCTACATCCTCTTGTCCTAACCTACAATCCATGTCCCCCTATCTTAATTCACCACTCCAATATCCTTACCTTAACCCTCCATCCAATCCTAATCCCCCATCTACTCATAGTCCTACATTCGATCCTATTCCTCCATCTAACCCTAGTCCACCAATCCATAATCCCTCATCCATTTCTACCACCCCAACCAAGTCAACCATATGCAAGTCTCCCATTTCAGAAGTTCTCCAAGGACTCAAGACAAAGAAGCCATCCCTAACTCCACATCTTGAAGTCATGAAACCATTCCATCTAGATCCATCATCCACGGTCACTAGTGATGAGACCCTTCTCCATACCACACCTATTATTGATGTTACCACCCCTAGTACTGCTCAAACCATTGAAACCATTGAACCCACTAAATCTATTGAACCCCCATCTCCTACTCCAAGAACCACTGAATCCATCGAAGATACCCAATTCCAATCCACTCCCTCTACTCCTAGATCCACCCAAATCCAATCCACTCCTCCCACTCCTAGTAGCACCAAAATCCATTCCGATAACTGCATCAAACCTTCCATCACCCCATCTTCCCCACTTGAAGAGTCCCAACAAGACTCCATTATCATGCCTCCCACACATGATGAGTCATGCCAAGAATCTAATCCAAAGCGTGCCAACATATCCCCTTCTCCAGATCAAGATCCTACCATCCCATCTAGTCCACCTCAAGATCACAGTCCCCCATCCATTCCATCCCATGATCCCCTTGTCATTCAAGCTTCCACTGCTCCATCTTCATCTCCATCTCCATCACATGAGCCTACTACCACAAATCCAGATCCTATCATGGCCCCTACTCCCTCTCCACATGTTGCTATCCCATCATCTCCCTCTCATGATCCCCCATCATCGCCTAAAACTACTATCCCTACACCACTTGCATATCCCCTTGGTACTCTCACATTCCTCCATGGTGGTCTCCTCACAGAAGAAAAACAAAGCATATACACTGACCCTCCTCTTCCACCTAATAATGAACTCGCATCATTCTTCCAGAATAAAAAAATCCTATCCTAGATCGAATGCTCAAGAGAATGAACTATCAAGGAAAAGGTTTGGGCCTTCATGAGCAAGGTATTATAGAGCCCATCCAAGCTAAAGAAAATTTGTATCCGCAAGGTCTTGGATGTACTACTCATGACTCGCAATCCAAAAATGTTGGTACACCCTCTAGACGTCCTCGACAAGCCTTTTCCAAAAGAAATGTCAGCTCTTCTCATCGCCCCACCAAATCATATGTTGCCATCCCTCCTCTATCATATCACCTCAAAACAACTATCCACCTTCCTCCTTCATCCGCTCCATCCATATTGGGTCCTTATGTCCCCTCATCCCCCATCCCATATCCTCCAAGTCCTAAGTCTATTTTGGGCCCTTATATCCCAAAATCACCTCCCCCATCTTGTCCTATTCATCCTTTCATCCATCCATCACCTATCCATGTCACCCATCATAACTATCCTACTCTCATGTTCCCTAATCAAGATCAACAAAGGCACATACCTGTACATCATCCATCCACATATCATCCTAAAAATCCTACCTCCATCCCTCCATTCATGTGTCCTCCACATCATCCATCCATTCACACCCATCTCATTGCTACTAAAAGCACTTTGGCTGTTAAAGAAAAAATGCATAAATCTAAGCATCCACATGAATCTACGGCTCCCCATGTCCCCTCTAAAATACATGGTGAAGAGAAGAAAAATCTAAATCTAAATCCAATCCGTAGGCCACAAAGGCCCATCCAAGAAAAGATCAAAACCATGTGGATCCCAAAGAAAAAAGATGCAATGCCATCACAAGAAAAATCTGTAAGAACGTTCAAAGTCGCTAATCCAAAAGCTAATCATACACCCCTTTCATCTCCTATGTCTGTTTTAGGTCCTTATGTCCCAAAATTCACCATTCCATCTCCTCCATTATCCCCACATTCTCCATCCATCAATCCCATTATCTTTCCACATCCACCACCACATGTGCCAATGTTGGTCCTGAACACATCTCCCCATCACATATCCACCCCTTCATTCTATCCATACCCTTTCCAGCATCCCATCCATTATCCCATGTATCAACCCCATCAAATCCCTCTAATTCACCCTCATGCGTAATCCATTTAGCCTAATAAGGTTGTACCAACATCCAACAGTCACTTCAAACATGGGCTCTTAACACCTTGATCCTTATTACATGTTTTCTAAATCTGCTTATCCACTTCCTTATCCTTACCCATCTCCTTCTGCATGACATCCAAAAGTTAAAAAAAAAAATAGTAAAGAGAAATAATTCGTCCAATGGTGAAAACTTGGCAAACAAGCGCCTTGGATAAGTACCATGATGAAAACCTGGCAAATAGGCATTATGCGTAAATCCCCATCTACACTTGGGGGCAACTTCCTGATATGCATTCCCTCCATCCACTATGCTTCCAGCTATGCACCCATCTTCTTGTTATCCATCCTCTTCATAAATCCCCCCATCACACCTATCTTCCACACCCTACCATCATATCCCATTTATCTTCCATTCCCTCCATCCTTCTTGTGATCTTGATCAAAATAGGGGCACCTATCTATGCATGCTTTGGACACCTATTGGTATACATTCCCTTCATCCATGCTCTATCATATTCCTTAGCCACCCATCCTATCCTCATCTAATTATTTCCTTTATCTTCCCATCCACTTGTCTTCCATCCCTCATGCCTCCTCATATATGACATATCTAGAGTGGGGGCATCTGCTTCCTTTGTGACAGTCCTTGGAGACATCCATCTATCCTAGCATCCCTTTCATCTCCTAATCCTTATGTCCCTATCCATCTATCATAGCATCCCTCACATCTCCCCATCCTTATCTTCGTATCCATCTATCCTAACATCTCTTTCATCTCCCAATCCTTATATTCCCATCCATCCAAACAATCCCTCCTATCCCCCATCCCTATCCTATATCTTTATCCAATCTTCCATCTTTATTTTCATCCCATCCCATCCCATCTCACAATCCCTTGTCATTGGTATCTGGCTATAGGCCTCCCCCCAAGCAACCCAATGCCATTTATCTCATCATCATCACCCTTGCTTCTCTTGCACATCTTTCCAATCTCCTATCACTTTTCATCACTCATCTATCTATCATATCATCTTCCCAAGTTATCTTAATGCTTTGGATAACTATCCCATCCCTGAGTTTTATGTGATCGTCATCATCCTATCCAATCCACCAAGTCTATCCTATCTTGTCGTATCGGTCCCATCTTTTTATCCACTTATCCTATCATCTTATCATCCTTTATCTGTTGTTTTCCTTTGGTCTTGTCGAACTACATTTCCCCTGTGCTTTCACGTAGGCAAGGTCGATCATTTGATCCACCCCCGGGGTTCCATCATTGATCTTCATTACTCTTCTATCATCTATCATCGGTATTTCTCCTTTTGTCCATCCTATCTTTACCATCCATCAAGGTCTCCATCTTGGTCATTCGTCCACCTTTCATTGAACTATGAGGGCTCTGCACTTTTACGTAGGCAAGGCTAATCTTTGATCGGACCCCGAGCCCCTAGGTCTTTAGGGTGTGTCAATCTCATGTCTTATCTCCCTTGTGTTGTGTTGTCAAGCTATGCCCTTCTCTAGCCAGTTCTTCACAAATGAGATCCACTTGTATCATGAGATCCAATCGATTTTGAACATCCTACATCATAAAGATCTTTTAGTTTCGTATCCATCATCTTTGGTCTCAACAGGATGCATCCTTCTTAACAGACCTCATCAATCCCATCCATCCCCTTGATCCTATGGCAATGGACGTGTGAAATTGATTGTGATATTTTGATACTTTTGGATTTTGTTTATCATTTGAGCTCCCTATCATCACTTGTCAAGGCCGCCATAATCCATCATATTATGGTGTGTTTTGATTGGTCAACATAGGGGCATATCTTGCTTTTTTGTCTATTTTTGTCTTCTTGGTTGTCTCACTTAGTACCCACCAAGATCCTTGAGGTCTTGTGTTACACTAGGGCATCCTTTTGTGCTTGAGGTTATCTCAATACCCGGCCTGACCAAGGTCTTCGTGACTTTGGGGTGTTGGGATAGTCTTCTTGTATATTGTGTTTATTTCATGTATTAGACACTCTTACGCCTTGGTTTCACATACCCTGGCACTTGGTGTCTTATGCTATAGCAAAAATCAGTGCTCCAAAGATGGAAAATTGCATTAGGATTGCATTTCATTTTCCATTCTATCATCTTGCATGTATCCCCCCATCCATTCATCATTCATCTTTATCTCACATCTCTATCCAATCCCCATCCATTCCATTTAGCCTGAATCATCTAATCATATCCTTGGTCTTATTCTCAGTCTTGTTACCAGCCTTGACCCATCATCATCATCATCCATTAGTATCCTTTCCTATCCCTTTGGTGTTGTTTTGGGATGTATCCTTCCCTCATCAACAACACTTTCATCATCATCGGGAGGTATTCCTCCCTATCCTTTAGTGGTATTTTGGGATGTGTCCTTCCCTCATCAATACCACTCAGTGGGATATATCCTTCCCTATCCTCATGTTGTTTCAGGATCCTTCATTCCCTCATTGACAACACTCCATCCATCATCAACCCATTTTGGCTTGTACCTTGACTGGGGCAACATCACCTTTTGAAATCCATTTGTGCTTCATCCCTCTCCCTATCACTTACTCTCTTACCCATCACCTTGCATCATCTTCCTCATCTCCCCTTGCATTGCATCATCTATTTCGAGAGCACACACGTGTTCTCTTCAACCCACATGTCCTCTCGAGGGGGCATCCTCAATCCCTACTCTTCATCTTCACCCCCATCGTCTTCCCTTTGATGACTAGGGCATCTTTTTCAATCTAACCATCTTCTTCTAGGTTCTATGTTTTAATATTCTTTGAAATGACGCTACTTTGTAGCACCATCTCAAAGAGGGGCAAAATGTAGACATCCAAATTTGGACACTTAATTTATCCAAATTTATCACTTTTCATCTAAACATCCTCTTATCCAAATTAATTAAGTAATATTACTATTATTTAATTAATATCTTTAATTCTGCCAAATCCCTAAGGTATTTAATTAATAATTAAATACCTTACCCTCCTTAATCCTTTTTTCATCAAATAAATTAAATAAATATTACATTTATTTAATTCCTCACATGTCATTTTCATCTAATCCTAATCCATTTCCTAATCTTTTCATTAAGGATGTGCACATGCCTAATCCTTGATTAGGATGTGTCACATCCTCCAACTTTTGCAAGTTGGCTTTTAATCCTAATTAACCCCTAATTATCCTCTAATTACTGATTAGTCAAACCTAATTAGTACTTTAGTCAACTCTCCCCATCCCCCAAAGAATTTTTAATTCCTTTTTATTCATCCCATGTCTCTCTCCTCCCCATGTGAACTTTTAATTCATTTTTGTCCTTCCAAGGCTTCTAGAACTTTGGACTTGTCACAATCTCCACATGTGACCAAGTCCCACCTTTTTGGAGCCCACTTTTTTTTATCCTTTAGATTCTTCTAAGAATGTGAATTTTTAATTCGCATTTATGTTTTCAACCACCTTTCCTTTTCCCATGTAGATTTTTGAGGAATTCCAAAATTCCTCAAATGTCCCTTTCACTCCCACTTGGGGACAAGGAATCCCTTTTTGAGAAATCTCCTCACTCCCCAAGGTGCATGTCCTTTCTCCACCTCATGTACTTTTTTGACACCTCACTTACACCTCATCTTCTCTTGGCCACTTCACCATCCACATGTCAAGATGTGAGGGCTTGTGGGTTCTCAACCCACCATAGCCCTTCATCTTGGCCTTGTTGGGTGCATCTTGACCGTTGAATTCTCTAGAGAATTCAAATTCTCCTATAAATACCCTCTCCTCAAGGGCATTTTAGAACACTTTGGATTTTCATAACTACATGCTGCCAATTTGCATCCTCAATCCTTTGCCATCATTTATCCATCTCATTTAGTCACTCAATCAATCATCTAAGGAGCACACAAATCATTCCAAGCAAGGGCCAATCAAGGAGACATCAACAGCAAGGAAGGTGAAATTGTTTCTATTTCGTTTTATCCATTTCCTTCTTGTTTTATCACTTCTTTGGCTAATCTTGAGGTGTCCTTGGTATTTTGTCATTCACATTTCTTAGTCATTTCGCACATTTAGAGTGGGATAGATATCAAGGTATACACCATGTATTTCACCTCCTAGTCCACCATGTTCACCACATTCTCATCCTATTGATATAGATTTAGAGCCAGAATCACCAGTTTGAGTAGCACCAGAGACGGCTGATCCACTACAGGTTGATACATCGGGGATGGTCTCTCCTTAATCTGATAGTACTACTAATTCAAGTTGGCTCAAGAAATATTTAGGAAGACAAAGGAAAGATCCTTCTTATCACCTTGATTTATTTGAGTTTGGTGAACATTATCAGTGGAGGTCAAACAAGAAAATCAAGAAGCAAGTGCATATTGAAAAGACTCCAAAGTCAAAGATTGTTATAGAAGTTGCTACACTGCTAGTGGGTAAGAACCTGGATGAGGTTGAGGTTGGTGAATTTACCTTCATCAAAGTGAATCTTGGAAGAACCACTCAAGAGACAAAAGTAAGTCTTCTTAGGATTGTCACAAATAAAGCACTTCTTAGAGCTAAGAACAATCAACTTTGACAATATATCTCTGATCTTGTTCATGGAAATCCAAGTAGAGCACTTGTTCTTCCATGAAGTACACCTACAGAACAACAAAAGTTAGATTAGTTAGTCAATCATGGTAGACTTTTGGAAAACTAGGTTGACAACTTCATTGTTGTGGGTCAACATCTTCTTGTAGAGTTATATCAGTTGAGTGGTGATGCACATGGACTTCATCAAGGAATTCAATAGCTAGAGATTGTAGTGGCAGCAGGTTTGGTGAAGGATCACATTCTAGTATCCCAACTGTCAGTTGCATATGACACCATGGAGGAGGGTGAAGAAAAAGTTAAAATCTTCACTTGGAGGGAGAAACATCTTTTCATAATGGAGACATTTGAGAAGATCTCTACCAAGTTGATTGCACTCAGAGATAATGTCATCGTAGCTCTCGCACTCATCAGTGGCTTTGTTGTTCAGATCCCATTTCATTATCTTCATGATTATGGTATGTATATTAGACTTGATGCAGTGCAAGCTGAGCTTGATGATTCATGATAATCTCAAGGGAGACCCTATGGTGTCTAAACTGGAGAACATCTAAGTGATGACAACTAGTTTCAGAAAGGAAACTGGAGAAGTTAGAGAATGCATGCAAATAGTCGAGAATGGTGACAAGGAGATGAAGGGGCAGATTATCATCATAGATAGTATCAAAGTTCCAAAGGATGGAGTGATCGACCAGTTCTTGGATGAGATGATAGATCATGATGAGTGGGAGTGATCAATTAGTTGTGACCCACAGTTAGTTTCAAGGATAGAGTTAGAAGCAATAGTTAAATCAACTTTTAGTCTTGATTTCTCTTGCTGATTTCATATATGCATATTTCTTCCTTGGAAATATCTTTGCAAGAGTTAGGTTTAGGGTTTTTCAGTTAATTAAGGGTAGTGTTCCAGTTAACTATTCTTTCAATAAGGACGTGCATGCTTGTACATTGTCCACTTAGTTTAGTTGTACTAGTTAACTAATGGTAGCTTTCTAGTTAACTGTATAGTTTTCTTTATTAGGGTTTTAGCAATAAGATCTTGCATGCATTACAAGACTGTAATTGACTCAAGGTTATTTTAGGGTTACCTATACCTTTTGATGTTTATATTAAATAAGAGCTTTTTTTTCATTTGTACATAAATTTTGCACGAGAGAGAAATATATGTTGTGCCTACCTTGCCTATAATATTTCTCATTTTGTAGTTTTTTATGAGTATTTATTGTGATAATGAATTACGATGCCACTTGGGTTTCATGCAATTATTATGGTGAATGTTTGCCTTAGTTAGATATAGTGGCTAGTTTGATCGTAGATTGTATGTGTCTCGCATATGCAATTTAATGTCCTAGTTAGCTATCCTTTGTGTTTTGTATTCAATAAACTTATTCAGATTGAGCTGATAGTTGTGCCACCTTGCCTTCAAGTTGATAATTTGTACTTGGTTTATCGTGTGATGTGTGTGAGTAATAAGCCTATTCAGACAAGCAAATAGTCATGCCACCTTGCCTTCATGTTGTCAGTTTGTACCCGATTTATCATCTAATAATCATTCCCACTCTGTTTCCTCATGCTCTGAATTCTTGAGGGGATTGGATAGTTAAGTTACTTGGTTTTGTGTATTGTAGTTAAGTCTTGTGAAACTAGAAAATACTTAGCTACAACGTATAGAGTTTATTGCAAACCTTGTGCCTCTTACAACTTAGACAAAAAGATAAGAAATAGTTTAATTTACTTTTCAAGCACTTTTGTCTGCATAACGAGGGAGCTTCCCCTCCTAATTTGAAGAGCACTCATCATGTAGTGTGCATAGCTATCCGTACCAACTTGCACTCCAGAGGTGTTAGTTGTTACACCAACACAACAGAAGCAACAACCATAACTATGCACTATGCCATGTTTACAAAGGATGCAGTAGAAAACATGGAGAATAAGATAATAGAGTATGAAAAGAGACTCAAGTTATCAAATGATGAAATAAATAAGTTATTTATTGAAGGTGTCAGATTAAAGAAACAATTACAACAATCCATAGATTTAAAAGGGGATGAAATGGTTGCCTATCATCCACCTACTCCAGTTAAAGATCCACAAATCCAACAATTGAAAGAGGAGATTGAAAATTTGAAGAAACATAATATGGATGATGTCAGGAAGCACATCCTGGATACCTTAAAAGAAATATTGAAGCACAAAGTTGGAGTTTTAAAAGAGAAGATAAGTGGAGTCCATGAGGGTTTTAGTCATTTGGTGAAAGCCCTGGGACAAATAGATACTAATTCCCCAATCCTAGAGGAATTATGTAAAAGATGGCAGCCCACTTACCACATTTTAAACACTTTATGCAAAGCAACATAGAGGGAGCCTGATGCACCTCCGACATTAAAGCCTACTAAAGAGATAGTGAAGGCAGTTATTGATGAGCATAAGTATTTGATTGGCATGAAGAAGAAGGTGGAGAACAAAAGGAATTTATTTGATTTAATAAAGCATAGTTTCAGTCCTTTGATCATCAAATATGATGGACAATTAAAGGATGTGGATGAATGGAATAATGAGTTTGATCAAATGGTTCCTCAATGCTTGACATATATTCAGGGTGATGGTGATATCAATCTGGAAAAGTTTCACACTCTTCTTGATGGAATTATAACGTTGGATAATGGTTACACAAATTTTTTTGTAGATGACATAAACTTGCTTGATAGAAGATGGAAGAGTCACCTTACAAATTTCAGTACTACACAAGAATTCAAGTGGCCGAATGATTCAACAATAAGCAAATGGTAGGAAAAATATCTGGGCTCAGATGAAGATTGATCGACGTCATTAGAAGGAAAACATATCATATCATAAAGTAAGAGCCTTGCACAGGTCTCAGATGACCACAGGCTTCTTACTTGAAGATTAACAGATTTGCATATGTTAGTTATCTCTAAATACATTTTATATTTTTAGTTAAGTTTTTTTATCAAAAGCCATGTCCTTTGGTCTGAAACTTGTTGCCTCTCATATAAATAAGAGAGACCAAGACCATAAGGAGAGGATTAGTAGAAGATAGTAGATAGAAGAAGTAGGAGAATAGAGATTGATACAATTTTTATGACAAAAAGGACTGAGATGCATGTGTAAATTTTGAAGGAGTTAATGAAAAATCTTTGATTCGGTGGCTCTATGTTGGTATCAATTGTTTGTTAATTTTACGAAATATATTATTAGTTTGTCTCCATATTTGATATTTCTCTATTGTTTAAATTGATATATCAAGCATATTTTCAATTTATTAGTGTGCATTTTTTGTATCTGTGTGGCATATTTAATTGGGTCTTTCAAGTAAAGATTAAAATCCTCTTGATTATTCACAACTTGGAATTATTATTTTGGATTATTAAAGAAGAATCTGATAATTACACCCTTACCTGTTTATACAAGTTATAAACATAAAAGTTCCAAATAGTTAGAATTATGGCCAGTTATGAGTCACTTAACTCTAATTTCTATTTGACTCCATATACCCAATAGAGCACTAGTCTCTCACATTCCATCATTTTAGTTTCATTCATTTTATCTTTTACACCTGTTAATTGAACATATTATATTTTACATCTGTTAACTGAACATATTATATTTTACATCTGTTAACTGAACATATTAAGATTAGCCTTGATATTGCTTATACAATCTATACCAAAATAAGAATTCATTTATCCACTCCCACTTGCCATTGCGGATAAATTGTTTTAGGGAATAAACACAAATCAAGTCTGCTTCATTCATAGAGGTGTACCCACCTAGGTCTAGCAACACCTAAAGAGAAGAAGGTCTAAACCATTCAGCCTTGTATGCTATCCTAAAATGTACCAAGAGTTTGGAAACCTCTTGAGGTATTTAACCTATTTTTTTGAGAGCTAACAAGATGGATGAATGCAATAGGATACTTCAGGAAGCATTGGATATAGTCAAAGAATAAGGGCTATTGCTAGAAGAGGATGGTTGACTTTAAGTGTATGTCGAAATAGTGACAAAAATCATGGAGCGTCACAAATTCGACGAATGTCAGGCATAAATTTTATTTTTTTTTGAAAATTTCACATTAAATACATAGGTACCTGATGATACATCTAATTATACATCTTTCGTTGAAAATTTTCATTTTATTTTGCAGTCAAATGAGTTAGTGGGCCCATATCCATATGTGTATCCATATAATGCATGATAGTGAATGAATATATATCATCAAGTAGTGGCTCATCACCCTCATATATACTAATTAGAAATTGTAAGAGATCTTCATATTCGTATTCATGTATGTCTAATTTATTTGTAAGATTAAGTGTGAAAAAATCACTCCACAAGTACTTAAGAAAGGATCATAAGAATAATTCACATGAACATCAAAACATGGTATATCATCACAATGCATAAGAAACTCATAGAATCCCCCTAGGAAGAGCCACTATGTCATGAAGAATGAGAGCCATGTGAAATACCTATTCTAGGGACACAAGTGAAATTATCTATAAAAAACATGATAAATCATTGAATGATGCATAATGAGCATTACATGAATCAAGCTATTTACCAATCAATAAATCACCAAATGCACACATCAATGCCTCATCATTATATGTATAAGAATAACTTGGAGATAAAAATGATCTAATATGTAATAATGGATCTTTTTTTCCACTAAATTAATCTAGTATTCACTTTTAAAGAATGTGCATCATATTTTAAATCATCATGAAAGAAAGAGTCATCAAATATATCACAAGAAAATAAAGGACTATTGCATAAGATTATGACATGTGTCTTAATCTTATGAATTTAGACATAAAGTGATAAATTTTGTGTCTACCATAATTAAACTTAAGTAACTAGTGTGAAATGGATCTAGGTGATGAACCAATTAGGTAAAAAACTCTATTCACACTAACACCACCCCTTAAGTGCAACTTAGGAAGAATGTACATGATTCAAATATGTAAGGATGGGTCCCAACTACTAGGCAATATTAGTTACTTACAAATGCAATCTCTCACAAATAGAGAAAAGGAGAAAACGCGGTGGGATAAAACTCCTCAAAAGAGAGAAAATGCAAAATACTCTCAAAAAAGAATGAGAAGAACAAAACCCCATATGAGGAAAAATCCCCCCTCATAAGAGAGAAGAAGAGAGAAAATGCAACCAACCCTCAATATAAAGTCTCTTGCAATGATGGTAGATGCCAAGAATGAATGTTGAAGATGATCTATTCTCATGAACAACATTCCTCCCCTTAGGAAGAAAAAAAACCAAGAATTTATGCAATATATCTCCCCATTCCAAAAAGGAATATGTAAGAAGAAAGATAAGGATTTTTCATGTATTTGAACTCTGCTCAAGTATCCCCATATTAATGTTTAAAGCTACCAAAATCAAGTCAAGTGTGTTGGGCCACATTAATAAAGATGAAAATCTAGAACTTTGTGGAAACTGATGTAGAGCACAATCCAAAGATAAAGATGAGTCCTCTAAATGTTGATCAAGGATCTCCACATTAATTCCAAATTGTGATAAATGATGAGGTAGAGAAGGAAAAAGAGGGTTAAAATTCTCCCCACAACCTTTGAAGAAGGTGATGCAACTCCATAAGAAGTAACATCAAAGAGGAGATGAATATCCTCAATAGTGTCCTCCAATTTTACAAGACAAGACCTACAAAACAAACCTACAATGTCTATCAACTACTCACCCCAATTAGTTGTATATGGAAGATAATGAATGTTTTTTTGCATCGAATCATTAGAAGAATGGATTTAGAAAAACTAGTTTCATCAAAAGAAACAATAGATGAAGGAGATGTAATGTGAACATGTATCTCTAGAACCTCAATAGATGAAAGAGTTCAAATGACCATACTGAATCTCCTCAAACATGTCCACACTATATGCCTTAGTGTGTACATCAACCAAAGGAATAGTAGAAGAAAAATGTGAGAAGGTACATAGACTTGAGATTGATGATCGACTTTCCCAACTACAACTATATCTTTGGTATACAAATCTTGAATGATGATAGAATTTGGTGTGAACTCAAAAACATTTCCTACTCCACCATGTGTGATTAAGATAGAAAGGATACTGGTTGATAATGAAGGAACACAAAGAACATCAATAAATTATTTAATAGATGCCTTCCCACAAAAAATGTATATATGTCTTGTTAGCCATTGAGATTTATGATGATGAACAATAATCAAATGAAGAGAACATACTTTGTGATGAATCCATATGATGTGAAGCTCTAGAATTAAGTATCCACCTCTCTGATGCAAAATATATAACTAAAACTATAAGTGTTTTCCCACTTTATCTCTCTAAGTTTGAAGAAGAATAAGATGAATCCACTGACATTTTTGAAAGTGAATTGATTTGATTATTTTTAACAAGATGCTTTAACTCATCAATATGTTTTGAATAACATTGATTTTTATTATGCCTTGATTTCTTACAGTATGTAGATTTAGGCTTCTCTTTCTTAGATGATTCCCATTGAGAGAGAGAGGATTCAAAATCTTTATATATCTTGTTATTTTTCTTCTTTTCAATATTCCCTAATTCTTTTTGTACCTTAGGCTTACTAGCCACAAATTCTTGTGGCTTAGAAGACTTGATGAGACCCATTTCAATTAACTTTGAACTTCCTATTAGATTAAATAATATTTGAAAATTCATAAAAACTAGGATCAACATATGTAGTTCCCATAGAAAGTCAATAGATATGAAAGCCAAAAAATAATAACACTGAGGACCAAGCTTGGATAACACATTTAAAATTAGTTTGAAATCCTCCTTAAAATTGTTGCAATCTTTTAATCATGTTATTAGTTGCTTAATCTAAGAGATGTATGCTTGGATGCAATCAAAGCCTTTAGGGTCAATATTCATCATATCATTATCACTTTTATCCCCTAATTTTATCTATTTTACGATATAATTTTTAAAAATTCTCCCAAGCCTCCTTAGGTGTTTTGAATGATTCAATATGAAACTATAAATCAAAAGATACTAATGACCAAATGCATCCAAGTGTTTTCTCACAATTGATCTCCCATATTTCCTTTGTACTAGCATTAGTAGATTTAGGAATAAGTTCTCTTAGATATCCTAGATAACCCTTTCCCATTAGATAATTGCATACTAATTTTCTTCATGAAGCATAATTATATAGAGTTAGGAGTTCAATTTGAGATTAACCCATTGAAAGAACACACAACAAAGAAAAGAAAGTATAATCAACCACCACAAGATTACCTGCCCTGCCCCCCACCACCCCCATCCCCCCAAATTACTAAATCAAGAATCCCCCTAGTCCAATGTATGATATTGGCACTTTACATTTAGTGTGATTATAGGTGGCACTTGCCAAAAATAGAACTGGACTTGATCTTAGAGCATACAAATACCAAATTTGGCCACATAATTAAGGTACACATTTTTAATATAATGAGACCAATCTAATCATACCATTGGAAAGAAAAGGAAAAATTATGCATTTAAAAAAAAATGCACCAAAAAATATTAATGTAGGAGCCCAAATGGAGCTCTAGAAGTTCCCAAAATGAGAGTCACTCAATGTCACTTGTGAGAATCTACAATTTCTAGAAAAAACAAAACACTAAAATAAAATACTATCTACACCATTACAAAGGTCATAAAATTTTATCCCAAATAAAAAAATTGCTCCAAAAAAGGAGACTGAATGACTAAGATACAAGCCTCTAAAGTTGGACTGCCAATATCAAAACTCAAATGGTGAGGGGGTAGGCTATGAGGGAAAATGATAATATCACTACTAACATTAGAAATAAACATAATAGAATATAATCTACCAAATGTTGAAGTATTCCCAATACTTGATACTACTACAAAAAATCTTCAAACCATGGCCATACACCTGAAAAATCAATACATACCACGAAACTTCCTTTTGTAAGAAAAAAAAATCTTATAGGTAGATCATGGTGGTTTCATTCAAGAAATTTGTTTTTTGAGAAATTTTTAGTGTGGTATATACTACCAAAATATGCCAACATCAACAAGTGTTGGCAGGTTGTCAGAATACATGGTGTGAGTGGGCCTCACATGTGGTGATGTGTCGCATGGTGTTGTTACCTCCACATACTATGCCAATTCAAACATGTATGGTCTACACAATCTATGTAGGTTGTATGCCTTGGACATATTTTTTTAATCTAAAAATTAAGAAAAAAACATATTATTTAACTTTTAAAAAACTACGTTTGTATCTTCTATGCCAACCTACATAATTCATGACATAACATCCACATCTAGTTGTATGGATGACTATATGGTAGAGGGGTGCAATTTTTTTGATGAACTAGAATATAAGTGTCCAAATTTTATGAGTTGACATTTGATATTTAGGTTCTTATGCTTCTTAGATGTGATGGTAGGGTCAAATTAGACCAGAATGCTCTAGAGTTATAGCTACCTTCTAGTTCTAGTAACCACCTCCAAACTTCAAAACCTTGTAGATCTGGCCTCACATGTCCAATTTGGGAAAATCAAAAGGATAAAATAACTTTCTTGGATATATTGAACTCAATGATGAGCTCATATTTGCTCCAACAAGCTCCAAAATGAACATGAAATACAAAGACATAAAGAGGGGCCCCTCAAATTTAGTATTTCTATCAAATTTTTTATTCCCAAGGTCATCATTCGATGAAAGAGAAGATCATACTTAAATTTCCAAGATCCACCAAGATTTAAAACCTAGATATCTCAATAAGGACTAACAATAAGCAATCCCACAAGCTATGATAACATGTAAGAGTTGGTATAGAATGCTCTACACTACGTAATATTTGGTTCAAGATGTAGCCACCCAAGATCTAAGAGCTTCAATGAGAGAACAAGAGATCAAAATATGAGATAATTATTATATTCTATCAAAGGATGTAAATATACAAATATTATCAAAGTCAATGAATGAGAATACAAAAGGAACTCATTGGTTATATAGACCAAGGTGATACATATGATTGCATAATATTATGATGTGTGTCTTAATCTTATGATGAGACATAAAGTGATAAGTATCCTATGTGTACCCTAAGCAAACTTAAGTAATGTGAATAGGACCTAGGTGATGAACCAATTAGGCAAAATGCCTAACTCGCACTAGCAAGGACTATTACTACACTCCTTACTAAATACATTATCAATAGACCATAATTGAAAATATATTTAAGATGGACCATCAACCTTTTGTGTGTTGGAGTAAATAGGATATCACTTGATAATTAATTAATAATTAATTAATTACTTAAAATAAACTTAGGAGTGTTTTTTTACTATTAGATTGGGCTGTTTAAAGGTTAGTTTTTCTCATTGCATGAGTTTAGGAAATTTGTCACAATCTAATCAAATCCTCATCTAGGGTTTGTAATTTTTCTTTTGTAAGCATTCGTTATTGTATTTTGTAATAATTCATAGGTATTCACATTCATTATTCAATACAAAAGGAATATCAGATGCTTGTGTGGATTGATTCTTTTCTTAAGGTTGCATGAGCATAATCATTGCTTTGATCTCTCGTATGTGATTGGTATTTTGGTTGCAGGTGATTTTTGGGAGTTGTGGGGTTCACTATCAACTCCAAAATGGTATCAAAGCACCAAATCCATGATTTCCTATCTAAGTTTTGAGAGATCCCTCATTGAGAGAATAATCATCTCATCTTGGAGTGAAACGGGCATCACCATTAAGTCCAAAACAACAAAAAACCTTAAGATTGCCTATGGTTTTGCTAGATTTGGAGTAGTTGCAAAAAAGGCATTTTTTGTAGCATGATCCTCCATACAAAATTCATACAACCCTATTGCATTGATTTTTATGCAAAAATTTGTAGGTACACTAGGGTTTTCAATCAAAAAATTTGTTTTTTAGTTCTTTTTAAAATGATAATCAAATCAAAAAGGTTTTTTTAAAGCAAAAACAAAAGTGGAGTGGATATTTTGTACCCCAGGGTATTTTCGCTAACTGTGGTAGCACCAATAGCTATCCCCTCATCCCTTGCGGGGATCACTCATCAGTTGATGGTGACTTTAGAAGCTACTCGACGATAATTCCAACCTACTAATGGTTGACCACTACAAATAACTTTGATGCCCTCAAAAAAGCATGCACCGGTTGTAACTTCTAACTCAATGGTGATTGATATATTCCCTTCCTAGAGAAACTCACCAAAATATTTTGTTGCACCCTCAAACAATTGGTGATTATAGATTCCTTTGAAATATTCCAAGTATTTGCAACATATTCCATCGAGATTTTTTTCAGGTGATTGACAATTTTTTTTGACTAACAAAATATTCTGAGCATAATTTATTGACATTAACATGATATGACGTTGACATCAGTAGTATAGTCAATCATAGAACAAGTCTCCTAGCCCTCTCCAAGCCCTAATGTGATCTAAAGGAGTGATTTTTTCTTTTCACCATAACTTGGGCATACAATGTCAAAATCAAGAAAACAAGATATCATCAAAAGATGATTTTGAGCACTTTCCATTGGTGTAGGTCTCATCATCAAATTTTGCTGTTGGTTCATTTTATTCCAATTCAAATTCGTATCTTCATTTTCTTCTTCCAAGCTCATAAAATTTTACTTGTACCTTCAATTTTATTGACTCTAGAAATTTTGAAAATGTGTTTCAAAGCTCTTAAGATCCATTCATGCACTTTTTGCAAAATCTACCCTATGTACATTGTATTTAGTTTTTTTTTTCATTTCATATTTTTGTCAATTACTTGGAGGTCTTAGCACCTAGAAAGGATCTATTTATGTGAGATGACTTCATTTGATTTTCTTTACATGCATTGAGGTTTTTAGTCTCTTATTTTTTCATTTGAGGAAGTATCATGGCTTTTGTGTTCATCCTTTTGTGGTCATCCTGGAAAAGGATAATTATGAGCCTTGGTGAAATGACATGTTGAAACATCTTAGGTGGTTTAATCTTTTTCCTTATCTATATGGACTCATACCTACACTAGACACACCAGGGAGTTATTCAACATGGGGTATTATCAGTGGTCATGTTGTAGGAGATACATGTTCTAGTGTTGATCTTGATATTATATATAGTTGTATCAAACATTGATTTTCCCCACACGCTTCAGACTTGTCTTTCGGAGATCCATGGAGACCCTCATATCTCTTCATTCCTAGAAGAGCATGTTGCATATTTTCCCATTCCTCTTGTAGATATAGATTACCTACCCTTTGATGATGATAATTTAGAGGAGCTTGAGTATATTATAGGACTTTCATGTTTTGATACATTTCAAAGACTTGTCTTCGTGTTCCCACTCTTCATATTGAGACCCTATTTTTAGCTTCTAACGTTCCTAATTAGCTTGGAATCACCATATCTTTGGTTCCTATTGGTTCAATGTAGTAGGACATACATCACCTTTTAGACAAGACTACTTGGGATTCATATCTTATAGATATATCATCTTTGTTTGCAGAGTCTCAAATTATAGATTTGAAGGATTACTTTGAGAACATTCACCTCCTCTTTGTTGAAAACCACATCATTGTTGTTGGACCATCATCTTCATTGTCTTTGGATCTTTTTCTACACTATTCTTCACAAGATTATGGATTTACATCATCTCGTTTCGACATGTGGACACATGAACAATTTTCAAAGACACACATCATTTGGATTTGGATTCCTGATTCTTCCATCTTTTTGGATTAGCTTCTCTAATCACCAGTGGATCAAGAAATGCTGTTTTATAGGCAGCAGATCATGTTCTATCTTCAAGCATTCATCATTTGCACATGATATCTTTCTTTATGTGGGGGTTCAAATCCTATTTTTCTATCTCCTACTGGTGGGACATCTTTTGTAAATGTGTGATAGAATAAGTCTTTAGGGGTCACATTGAGTCCTCCTATCCTTCTTTCACTAGTTCAATAATTTCATTTTCTCATTTTTGGAGAGGAGTTTTTTCCCATGTGGTTTTCTCCTTTTCTCTGGTTATGAGAGATTTCATTTTTTTTATACATAGGTACCTCATCATGCCTTGTATTCAAAGCCCATCCATGCATGCTTCATTGCATTCTTCATCAAGGTTTTTTAGCTTCTCCCTAAGTTGATCTTAAGGGGGGTTGTTGGAGTAATTAGGACATCACTTGATAATTAATTAATCATTAATTTATTATTAGGTCCCTTATTGCTTTATTCACTTCAGCTAAACTTATGAGTGATTTTTTATTAATATATCATGCTATTTATAGGTTAAGTTGTCTCATTGTGTGAGATTAGGACACTTGTCACAATCTAATAAAATCTTCATCTAGAGGGTTTGCATTTTTTCTTTTATAAGCATTCATTATTGTATTTTGTAATAATTCATAATTATTCATATTAATTATTCAATATAGAAGGAATATCATATGCTTGTGTGGACTAGTTCTCTTCTCAAGGTTGCATGAGCATAATCATTGCTTTGATCTCTCATATTTGATAAGCATTTTGGTTGCAAGTGATTTATGGGAGTTGTGGGGTTTACCATCAACTCTAACAATGTGAAGATGAAACAAGTGTATCTATACTACTAGGATCCACAAACATATCAAGAGAGTCAAATTGAGAAGAATCCATTCATGTAAAATAAAAGCTATTTTGAGATAGAAAAAAATAATATGCTCATTAGGTACAACATTACAAAGATCTTTGTAGAATCTCAATCTTATGGCTCTCCCCAAGATTGGCTTAAATCATAGTGCTCTCCTCCTTGGGTGGGAGGATAAATAGGCTAAAGGACCTTTCCATTTTAGGTATGAAATTGTGTCATCTCTTCATCCAAACTTCAAATATTTTGTAGAAGAATGGTGGAATGCTCCTTGTGATGGTACTCCAATGTATTGTTTAACTCAGAAGCTAAAGAAAGTCAAATAAAATGTTAAGGGTTGGAATAAGTATTCGTTTGGGAATATATTTACCACTAAAAAATCTCTAGGCTTAAAAAATTAAGGATATTTGGGATTTGATGGAATTGGGTATTATGGATGAAAACATTTGTAATAGAGAAAGGGACCTTAGATCTCAATGGTATAAAATAAACAAAAAAGATGAAGTTTTCTAGAAACAAAAGTAAAGGATCCAATGGTTCAGAGAAGGGGACATAAATACAATTTTTTTTCATAAATCCACCTTAAAACACAAAATTAGAAGTGGGATTATATTTTTAGATACTTCTAATGGAGCAAGACTAAATAGGGAGGAGGATATTGCAAGGGAAGTTGTTTCCTTCTTCTCAAACTTTCCTGAAATGCCTATGGTGGATAGTGTTGATTTGGAGGATATTTTGTAAGTGATTCCAAATTTCATTTCAGAATATGATTTAAAAGATATTTCTAAAGTTGTTTCTATGTAGGAAGTTAAGGAAGCAATTTTCTCCTTTGGTGCTTTTAAAGCTTCTGGGCCAGATGACTTTCCTCCTAGATTTTTTTAGGATTATTGGGACATTGTCTGTTCTGACTTGTTCAATGCTATCAAGCATTTCTTCAAATTGGGAAGGCTTTTAAATTAGATGAACACCACTTTTATAGCACTTATCCCTAATATGAATGAGGTCACTTCTATGAATGACTTTAAACCTATCAGTTTGTGTAACACCGCTTATAAGATACTTTCTAAGATAATGGTTAATAGACTGAAACTAGTCTTGAATAAGATGATTTCTATTAACCAAAAGGGGTTTGTTTAGGGAAGCCAAATTTTGGATGTGGCTATTTATATTCATGAGTTGTTACATTCTATGGGCCTTCGCAAAAAGCAAGGTATGGCTTTGAAACTTGATATTTCTAAAGCCTATGATCGGGTCTCTTGGAATTTCCCTTTTGTTGTTCTTGAAAAATTTGGTTTCCAAGGTAAATTTCTCAACTTAATTAGATCTTGTGTCACTACTCCTAAGTACTCTATCTTGGTTAATTGGGTGCCAAAAGTATTTTTCTCTTGTGGATGTGGCTAGAGACAAGGTGACCCTCTATCTCCTTATATGTTTGTTATTATTTCCAAAGCTTTGGGTTGTAACATTTAGAGACAACTTGTTAATAAAAAATTGAAAGGTTTTTGTGCTACTTCATCCCCCCTTGCCTCACACCAACAATTTTTTGATGAAACTATGCTCCTTGGGGAGGCTTCTATCCTGGAAGCGAGGAAATGGAAAGAGATTCTTGATAAATATGCTAAAGTCTCATGTCAATATATGAATTACCAAAAGAGCAAGATCTATTTCTTTAACACCAACCAAACTATAAAAGAGAAAGTTATAAATGTTATTGGATGCCAGGAAACCAATCTACTGACTACCTAACTTGGCTTATCTTTAATCTCAAGAAAACCTCATAGTAATTACTGGAATTATATTGTGGAAAAGATTCAAAAGAAGTTGGCTAGTTGGAAAGGTAAGTTGCTCAGTTTTGCTAGGAAAGTTCAACTTTTAAAAGCCTCCTTACAAGACATCTTGATTTACTATGTCTCTCTTTAACATTCCCGCCTTCATTGCTAAGAAAATTGAAATGATTCAAAGGATATTTTTATGGTTAGGTGTGGAAGAGAGGAAAAGAATGGTGCTTGTTAAATGGGATACTATATGCATTTTGAAGAGAGAAGGTGCCTTGGGTATAAGAAGAATAAAAGTTTTTAATAAAACTCTTATGGCTAAAATGGGATGGTTTTTTTTGGAAGGAGAAAAGGACTGGGTTTAGATTCTACAAGCCAAGTATTTAGGAAATACAAATGTTTGTTGTTTCATCAGGAAAAAGGATCTCCCCTACATGGTTCAGCTTTTTGGGATAACTTGTTAAAGATTAGAGGTACTCTAACAAAAGGAGCGAAATTGAGAATTGGAAATGGACACAAAACTGATTTCTAGGAGGATGCTTGGTCTACCTATGCTCCCTTTTACCAACAACAACCTCCAACAAATTATAATTAGATTGAAAAGAAATATTGGAAATAAGGTCTCTAGTTATACAAATTGGGAAGGTTTGAGGCCAAAGTGGATAGACTTTAAGAACTATTTGAATAATGTTGTTCTCAAGGGTAGTAGAAAACATAATTGGGATGTTTCTCTGGATTCCCTCTTGCAACTGATTGGTGATCCTAATCTATTTTCAATAAATAGGGATGATGAGTGGATTTGGACAAAAATTTCTAGGAGATTTTTTGTTAAAACTGTTTATGAGATTATGGAATCTCAACTATTTCAAATGAGGGTTTTTAACTAGAAAATGGTGTGGAGAAAGAATATAATCCCTAAGATCAATTATTTCTAGTGGACTGTGACACATCAAAAGATTCTCACAATTGAAAATCTTAAGAAAAGGGGATGGTATATGGTGAACAAATGCTACCTCTGTAATGGAGAGGAAGAAACCATTATGCACCTACTTTTTCAATGTCCTTATGCTCAAGATGTGTGGTCCTTTTCTAAAGAATTTGATGATTGAATGGTGTTGTGCAGTTTTTGCACACACGCCCAACTTGGAGTGGGGACCCTTTTTTTTTGGTGTCTTGACCTTTGGTTCTATTGGATTTATCATTCTAGGGTCTTGACATGTTGGTCTTGCTGGCTTTGGCCTTGTCTTGAGGTTTAAATTGATTGAAATTGAGTTTTTGGCTAAGTCCGGGTTTTCACTTGGATCCGGGATTTTCCAGCTCTGGCAGATTTTCCCGGGCCCTCGTTCCTTGTCCGTTTCTGGCAGGATTCTCCGATTCTGGGTTTTTGCCTTACTTCGGGATTTTCCGGTCCGTGCGGATTTTCCCGGATTCTGCCAAATTCCCGATCTTCCTGATTTCCCCAGTTTCTGCATTTCCGTGGAATCCGTGTCTCCGCACATTTTGGGATTTTCCGAAATTCCGCTTGGGGCTCGAGTTTCCGGACTTGTCAGAAATGTCTTGTCGTGCATTAATGGTTGAGGTACCTTTGCTCAGGCGGGTATAAGGTTGAATTTAGGGCATTTTGAGCATCATTCTGAGTTCACCTATTCACTTGATTTGCTCTAGCGATTTAGAATTTTCATTTGAAGCTTTGAGAGTTGATCCTAGTTTGTTTGCGCGAGGATTGCTTGAGTGTTGGTGCTAGTATTTCTATTGCTTGGACATGTTTGCTGTGTGGTCAATTTTTTGAGCTCGAATTCCGTTCGCTTTGATCCATGGTATGTATTCATTGCCCTTCCATTTGCTTACGTGGTGATTGAGGGTTTCTTGCCTTGGGTATCGCTGGATTTGGGTCGGCCCTTGATTTGATTTTGATTTCATATTTATAGAGTCGTGGTCTGATCCATTTTATTATGGAACCCCCATTTTTTGTGCCTTGTGAACTCCATTTGTCTGTGAGATGATATCCTTTAGACGGGATTCTAGGTCGAATTGCTTGCTTGTTTCAGGCGCGAAATGTGTCATTGTGCGAAATTAGGGTTTCCTTTGGTGTTCGGCCCAAAACGAAGGTTTTATTGTGCTTGAGCGGCCCTTGCCCCGTACCATGTTGGCGGCTTTAGGTAAATCCTTAGCTATTATCTTTAAAAGTTAAAGCTTGTTCTAGTTTTAATGGCGGGTGGTTTGGTCATTCAGATTAGGGAATCTTTATTTTGATGTGGAGATTCATCCTTTGCGTGCTTTCGAGGGGTCTAAATCCTTTGCGCCATGGGTCTTGTTGCTTATCGTCGGTTTTGGGATCATTCGAGCTCGGATAGGGAAGATCCTGTGATCATTCGAGTTTTGGTTTGCATTTGTCATTTTTTGGGTTTCTGAGGTCGTCGTGAAATTTCCTCACTCCCGGATTTTCCCGGTTTGGGCTTATTCCGTGGGTTGGGGTTATTTCCGGTGCATTTTGAGCTGTCCGCGAAAATTTGTTCCATCCGAATTTTTCTGAATTTCTTGTCTGGTTGTGTTCTTTGTGATATTTTGATGATAGGATTGGTGGAACGATTGTCTAATGATTATTTCTTGTTGCTAATGAGTGAATTTAACGATTATCCTTTGATTTTCCATCTACACTAATGATCTATATGATTAACGATGCTTTGGTAGCAGGAATCCGTTTGGGTCGAATTTCTCCAAAATTCTGCCCCGATGGTATTTTCCCAGATTGCGTGATTTTCCCGGACTGTCTGATTTCTCCGAATCTCAATGGATTAGTAGTTAGAAATGGATTTTGATGGATTTACATGATTTGTGCTACCCCTTTGAATTGGAATATGAATAATAATTGGATTCTAATGACGATTTTTGGATGTGTAGGCTAAATCAAGCAAAGCTACTACTGGGAAGTTCAAAGGTGGTGCAGGGGCATCTTCAATTTTTGAGACAGAACGGTTGAGACTGGATATGAAGAATCAGCTCCCGGAAAGCAAGGTGTCCTCCGTGTGGGCCGAGGTATCTGACATGAATTTTGGTGCCTGGTGCTATGAGGAGTTCAAGCAGAGAGCGGCTGAGAAGGACCAGTCAGCTTTGAGACAAGGAATGATGAACTCTGGATTAGTGCATGTGGCAGGGTTCCCTCCGGCGATTCAGTGCTATGAGTTGATTTTGGAATGTGCAAGACAGTATGCGTTTGATACCCAGATGGTGCTCAGCACTGAGGGACGAGTCTTAGCAAACTTCAATCCGGCTTCCATTGCACGAACCTTCAGCATGCCGGATCTTCCTTCGGTCTATGCATTAAACATTGACACTGCCAGGACCTATTACGAGAATGAGCCAGTCAAAGCTCAGCAGATCATCAATTCATGGCTGGAGAAGCCAAAATCTCACCACTCCAAGTTGCCCAAATAGCTGCATAGGGTGAAATTCAGGTCAGATGTGTATGATGCCATCACATTGTTGAGCAGGGTGGCTGGACTAAGAACTGCAGGGGTATTGGAGAATTGGATGGTCCATGTGATCACCAAGATGAGCCAGGCAACAAACTATCACTGGGCAGGACTCATTAGTGCAAAGATTGACAAACAATTGAGAAATGTCCTGGAAGAAAAGAAGTTCAATATGTCTTCTTACATTATGTATGTGCTGGCCTTTTCCTACCCATACAAAGGCTTGACTCCGAGGGGAACCATTGGGCAGAACATAATCTATGAGGTTTATCCGGAGCTGCATTTGGGACATAAAGATTACAGGAGGACAAATGATGCATTCACAATGCACATTACCTGGACACTTCAAAATGCGGAGCATATCAGATTATCCGATGGAGCTAGAGGACTAATCAAGAACTATGGAGCATGGTTTATCCAGTTCCCTACATTCACCTACCTCTGGATTGATGGATGTCCAGTTGCCCCTTACAGGTTGCCTCGGTATCCCACTGACCACATCATGCTACTAGAAGTTGTAAGGCTGATTTGTGAGTTTGATGCAGTTGTGAAGAGAGAAAAGCATAAGACAGGGTTCGGAGGAGACTTCCCTCTTGGGATTGGTGTGGGAGAAATGTGCCCATCTGTTCAATCAGCTCACACTGCAGGTGAGGAGTTGGCTGCTTATGGATTCTCTTTCCATTCGAAGAGAATGAACTTTGACATAACTGAAGAGGCTCAAAAGAGGGCTACCCGGGAATACAGGCATAAAGAGGACTTAGAAGACTATTGGGTCAACATCAAGGATGACCTTGATGCAAGGAAGAAAAGGTATTCTAGGCTGCCTGTAGAGGCCATTAGACAATACAATGTTAAGCTGATTCTGGATCAGCTTGATGATGATGGAAAGTTGGTTCAAGACCATGTATACGAGCCCATAAAGGACAGGTCAGTTGGGGACATTGATTGGAGTGAGCTTGAAGTGACAGAATTGGAGGACCTGATGGCTCATGTGTTGAGATTCACCTTTTCTTGGGTTAAGCATAAAGTCTGGGAGTTAGAGAATGCCAAAGTAGCTTGCACCTTTGACTTGATGGGGAATCTCAACCCCATGTCAACTTTTGAGGAATCCGGGGAAAAGGACCCCAAAGGGAAATCAGCTAAAACCTCACCCTTCAAGATTAAAGTCAGAGGTCCTAAGGGCGCTGAGCCTGCAATGAAGAGGAAACCAATTGGCAAGCGCAGGTGGAAGACCCTGACAATTAGCAAGTCCTCGGATGAGGAAGAAACAGAGAAGGTTGAAAAGGAGGATGCTCCTCCACCGCCCAAGAAGAAAAGAACTACAAGGACAACCAAGAAGAAAGATCAGGCCACTTCAGAGGATGAGCCTCCAATTGTAGATGTGGAGAGCTCCGGAGGGGAGAAAACCAAAGTATATACCAGGAAATCAAGAACTCCTTCTCCCAAGGATGCTGCACAGCCGGGGGACTCTCCTCCAACACAACCAGTTGAAGAGCAGGATAGGCCTGTTTCTCCTCCGCCAAGTGCACTAGAACCGTAGAATCCGGATGAGCAGGAAATTAGCAGGGAGGCCAAGCAGTTCAAGGAGGGGACACTGTATAGTGAAGCGGCCGAGCTTGAGGTGGAAACAGAGGAAATGCACACTTCTCCGCTGGTACAATACAAAGATTCTACGGAAAGTGATAAAGGCAGCGGATCACCTGAGCTGGAGGAAAGCATACCTACTAGGACTCCATCACCAGTGCTTCAAGAATTGGGACTTGAGGAGGTTGACCAAGCCGAGCAGACTCCGAAAAAAGAAGATGACAAAGTAATGACTGAGAAGGAGGTCAAGGTGACAGCCGTGGAGGAAGCAAAAGTGACAGAGGATCTGGGAGAAACAAGAATAGAAGGAATCTGGACGGACCCTATGGCTCCGGACTGGTTGGAGAAGGAGATTTCCCGGAAGAAATAGGTAATTGTTGAGGACACTCCGTTGGATTGGGATGAAATGCTGTCCCAGATCGGCAAAGGAAATAAGAAGAAAGCTGCTAAGGTGATTTCCCGGGTGGAAAGGGATGAAGCACACAATAGGGTAGTTCACATCGCCACCCCTACAGCAGATAAAATGAGGGATGATATAACAAACCAGGACTACAATGTCCAAACTATTAATCTCGGCCCGGCCTCCCTAGAGCAGGATATTGAGGAGTTTGAGGGGTCGAGTGCCATAATTGTTGACAGGCTGAGGAGGGAGACCCAATCCAAATGAGAGCTGAAGAGAGAAAATGAAAGATTGAGGAAATGTTTAGAAGAGGTAATGAAGCCTCTACAGTCTCTCCATCCATCCTCTTCTACTACTCCGGGTTTTCTGCCTAGGGAGACAATCTCCGGAATTGAAAAGATGAAGGCCTCCGCCCAAGCTGCTAACGACTGGTTGATGGATGTCCAGACGAATGGGGATAATGCTATTAAGGCGATCTTGTCTGTGGGCAAGGATGCAGTCCGAGAAAAAGAACTGTTGGAGCACATCTTGTCTCAGGATAAGGGTGATGTAGATCTCCTATTGCAGAAATCAAGGACTATCCTGGGACATGGTAAGGATCAATTGGCTAAGGATGGAATCCTTCCTTCCTCCAAGCTGGATGAACCATGGGAGTGGTTTGAGGCATTGCTGGTCAGACAAGGGGGTCTGAAGAAGATACAAAAATGAAGGAAGTCCATTGATGGTGACCTTACAGCAGTTTATGATGGATGCATTGCCTTCTTTGAGGTGATGACAGGGAGGAAGAAGATAGCTCCCAAATATTTGAGCTTAGATCAACTGAAGGAATGGTGGCATGAGGTTTATGCCCCAGATTCTGATGGAGCTGTCACTAGCCATTTACTTGATGATGCAGCTGCATACTTGGCGGTGATAGACAGGTACATGGCCAATAGGGAGGACTGGAACAGAATTGTTGAGCGGGCCAAGGAAGGGATAGATTCTATTAAATGCCGACTCAGGGTCTTACCATTGCCACCTATTGCTGAGTTGGATAGAATATTCTCGAGTGTCCAAAGGACGTCCGTGCAGGAGAAGGGCAAAGGGAGTGGCAGTTAATGCTCAAGTTCGAGATTTGTGCTTCCCTATTATCATAGGGCATGCATTGGACCAGACTTCCTTGGGGACTATGCCTTGGCTGACTTGGATGATGGCATTAAATGTGTGCCTTAGTTTGTTTCCTTGGCCGACCTGTTTTGGCGGTTTTATTATTTTGTAAAATGTTTGGCTAGGCCGACATGTTTTGGAGAAAATTTGATATAAATAGGCATTCTCACCTCATTGTAAAGGGTTAGACATTGGTTAGCTAAGCAGTAATAGAGATAAGCAAGAGCAATAGTTAGATTTTCTTAGTCTTTTCTTGAAGCAAATATTGTATCAGAAAGGTTGAATTGTTGCAGCATTTGGTGATTAATACAATTGAAGACATTGTGGTTTTCCTGGTGAAATCCTTTGTATTATTTCATCTTGCATGGTTCCTTTGTTCTATCTTTTAAATTGTTTGAAGATTTAGGGTTTAGTATTCAGAAGGAAATTAGTTTTGGTCGGATAAATGATGTTTGTGATTTCATATTTGGAATGTTTGTAGCTATCTCTGGTCTATACTCCCAGTAACTATCTGATTGTAGTAGGCTGGTAAAGTCAACCTGGACCGTATATTCAGTGTGCTTAAGTTCGATTGTAGATGCAAGTCTATGATTTAAAAATTTAAATACCTCAGAAGATTGCACCGTTCTTGTAAGATTGCATTGTGGGTCGATCAGGAATTGGTTATTTGAGATAGGTCCATTCCACATATATGTCATTTACATTGCTTGTCCTTGCAGTAGTTTAAATTTTATTACTTGCATCCCTATCTTTTGCTGTTTCTTTATTATTCAGTTAGATTTAGGATTCAAGATCACCATATTGTCAGATCAGATAAATTGAAAGGATACAGTTTGCTTGTAGTAAGGTCCGATTGTGATTACCAGCATTTCACATTTTATCTGAGTTGTTTTATGCATTGTTATGACCTAACACCCGAGAGACATTGGGGTGATTTTCAGTGATTTATTATTGAAGATAACCTTTCAAGAGAGATAGAATATTGCATTCTATCTGAGTTGTTGCTATGCAGAAAACACCATCAACAGATTGGCACTAGAAGGAGGGCCTGAATGAGCACACTGGATCATTTCTTGAACGCCATCTCTCCAGAGAGATATAGGAGAAATACCAGATCCACCACCAGAGAGGAAGATTTAGAAGAACTTCAATTTCCCAATAGGTCAAGGAGGACTAAAGAGAGGGGAGAATCATCATCACCCATCCCCTCACCAACATCGTCCATATCTTCACATCCTGAGGTTGAGGCTATACCTATTCCTGAGGCCGTTCCTGTTCAACAGCCCCAGCCTGTGATTAACCAACCACAACCGCCACCTCCGCTCTTACCAATGGCTTTCCTTGCCAATAATCCATCACCTTTGTTCTTCCAAACCTACAATGTTATGCCTAAGAACCCTAAACACTTCTGTTCAAAATTCTATGCTAATGACCCAAACAGGACTGCTGAAGAGCACCTGAGGATTTTCCAGACTTGCCTCAAAGATAGGGGGATAGTTCATGAGGATGTTGCTTGTAGGTTGTTCCCTTATTCACTAGGAGAAGAAGCCTTTTACTGGTACAACTATCTCCCTGCCGGTTCAATCCTTAATTGGAATGATCTTGAAAAGGCCTTTTTACAGAAATTCAGAATTCCCATTAGTGCCAATGAGCTATACCTGCAGTTCATCAAGGTTAAGAGAGAGGTTAACGAACCCATAGCCAGCTTCAATAATAGGTTTCACCGTGCATTCACCAGATTACAAGACCCATATGTTTTGGACGATGGTACTACCCTGGGAGTATATTATGAAGCTCTGGATAGCCTAACAGCAACCTTTTTGAAATGGAGACCCAACCCTCCAGGTACCCTGACTGATGCTTATACAGAGGTTGTTAAACTCAGTACAGATCTGAAGCAACACTTGACTGGGCCATTACCTTCTTTGGGACCAGTTGCACATCCGAACTAGATTCAGGCGGTAAATCAGGCCCTCACCAATCATACCCCAATTATGAACCCAGTTCCCCAATTACCTATGGTACCACACCCTGGTCATCCCATGAACCAGATCTCTCCTATAACAAACTTCCCTCAACAACAAGTTAATCAGCCCATGTATCAGCCACAGCAGAATAGCTTCCCTGCTTATTTGCAGAATTCTAAGGTGTTGCATTAGTCTTTGGGATCCGCCATAATGCCTATCCCCCCTTAGAGTAACCCGAACCAGATCCCTTACTAAGATCCTAATAGGGAGAGGATTGATGAAATGGCTGAACAAATAAAGAAGCTAAATCTAGAGGTGACTTACCTGAGAAATCAGAATAGTCAGTTGCAAGCTGCTCAGAAGGGAATGCAATCTAATCAGAACAGGGAGTTTTCACAAAGATAGAACTTTGACAAGGGACAGCGTAATGACAGAGGGTTCTACAATGACAGGGGATATAACCAGGATAGGGGTTACAACAATGACAGAGGTTTCAATAATGAAAGGAGGCAGAATTTTGACAGAGACCAGGGAAGTGGATTAAGATTTGATAAAAGGCCACCACAAGGACAAAACATAACTTGGAATACAGGGCCCACTAATGGGGGAGTTCCTACCCCATTGGATCAGCCTGCTAATCAAATTGTTAATCAATCTGCAAACCAATCAGTCAGTCAAGATGAGCCTCCTACTGGAGTATATCTGGCAGAAGCAGCCTTATTAGGGTGGTGCAGACTCCATAAGACAAGCCAGCATTCAGAATTGGAATGTCCAGAATTCCAAACTGCTACTTCTATTTTTCAGTATGAGGTAGAGAACAATGTGAATGCACAGGAGATTGTTCCCTCTAACTCCTATGATTCTCCTGTGTTGGTATTGAATCATGCTCCTTTTCCAGCCAGCCAAGAAAATGTACCAGAAGAACCCGATTCCCATGAAGATGAAACAGACCAGATTTGTAATAGAGATGAGGTTGCTCGGCTATTCAACGAAGAAATGAATGATAATGGCCCCATCTATTAGGAGGAAGTTCATGTTGAAGAAGTACAGATGTTTCAGAGACAGGGATTGAGGGATATGCCTCATAGACGTCCACAGCCTGGAGGACCGTTCACCACCTCCATTCCTCCCAACAACTTCAGTACCCCTCCGGATCCTAATGCTAGCAACAATCCATCTTATCCACATGTCTCCAAGAAGTACCTTTCGAAAGACAGACAAGCTCAGACTGAACCACAGAAGGAAAAGGTTGTTCAGGTAAGCAAGGAGAAGGTGGAGGAATCATCTAAGGAAGTTTCTACTGACATCAGTGAAGAGCAGATGGCTTCATATGTTGCAGAGGAATTCAAGAAATTAAAGGTAAACCTTTCTGCATTTGAGTTATTAAGATTTCCTGCCATTAGGAAGGCTGTCTTAGGAGCCTATGATGCAAGTTCAAAGTCATTAGATAGGTCTTCTAGTGAGCATGTTGGCCAGACTTCTAGTTTTCAGTCCGTGAACATACAAAATCAGACTCAAAATAGGACCAAACCACCTCCTGGGGATAAGGGAAAAGAAAAGGACAGAACTCAAGTGGCCTAGGTAGATACCCAGCCCACTTTGTTTCAAGGTAAAATAGAAACCTCTCCATTTCTGATCTCAGTCTGAATCTTTGGTAAGAACCTTCACAATTGTCTGTTAGATTCTGGTGCTTCCACCAATGTGATGCCTCTCGGAGTTTGCAGAGCTCTGGGAATAACACCTGCTGATTCCCAGAAGAAGGTCACTCAGTTGGACATAATCGAAGTGAGTGTGGTAGGAGAACTTAATATGATCCAGATGCAGATAGCCTCTGATCCAAGGATCCAACAGGTCATCAACATTCAGGTGGCTGACATTCCTGATGCATACGGTTTAATTTTAGGAAGGGATTTTATGAAGGCTCTGAATGGGTATGTGTCCACTGATCACTCTCACATGTGGCTTCCATGGAAGGGGGTACCTAATCAGATCAGAATCGAGAGGGAGCCTAGAATGAAGTATATGATAACGGAATATCAAAAGAATACAGCAAAAATTCTGGTATCGGAAGCTGGAATGGGAAATTACTTGCTATCGGCCCAGTATGAAGAATCAGATGCAGAAGAGGTATTGATGTTGCATACGATGCCAGCTGATGTTGGGACAGGGTCTAGTCATACTGAGGTTCTGAAAGAATTGGTTGAAGAGGAAGCACCTGAAGACAAACAGATCAGCTTATTGGACGATTTCCAGGAATTCATTAGGAAATGTATAGAGAACCAGATTCACCTGGGAAAGAGGACAAGCTTTAAGGAGTTACTCTTACCAAATTGGTGTAGAGTCCACAACGCTTCTCATTCAGAGTTGGAATGTTGTCTGTGTCAGACAGCAGTAAAACAAGTACAAAAATGCATGAATCCAACTCAGATGGTTAAGGCAGATGAGCAGAATGTCCAAGAAGAGTGCGAAAGCCAGAAACCTGCGATGACTGAGACAGCCTCTAACACTAAAAAACCAAAAGACAGAATGAAGAAAAATACCACTGCAGAATGTTGGACTCTTAAATTCGATGGATCCAAATCCAAGCATGGAGCTGGGGCAGGGTTTGAGCTGATCAGTCCAAAAGGTAAAAATTTCTTTGCAGCTCATAGGCTCCAATTTCATTGCACCAATAATGTAGCAGAGTATGAAGCATTAATTCATGGACTCCTTATGGCACTCAAGAAAAAGGTCAGGGTTCTGCAAGTTTTTGGAGATTCAGAATTAGTAGTCAAACAAGTAAGGAAGCAGTATGCGTGTCACAATAGGAGGATGACCAACTATAGGCATAGAGTGTGGGACCTCATTGAGGGATTTGACACTTTTAATATCCAACTGATCCCACAGAAAAAGAATCAAACTACTGATTCTCTAGCCCAAGCAGCCAGCACTCTGCAACCCCTGTCTCTGTCAGGATTGAAAAGGTTTACTGTTGAATTAACTCCTGTGCCATCGGTTCCTGACAATGTGACTAATTTTCAGGTGTTTGAGGATGATAAACATATCCTGGACTTTATCACAAACACAGATGTCTTTGCTTCACAGATCATTGATGAAACAGAGCCTCAAGAAGCAGAATTGGATCTAGAGGGTGTGCTGAATTTGAAGTCCAATACTATTCCAAGGGGAATGGTACAGTTAGAGAGAATTTTTGATACGGACAAAATCAGAGATCAAGAACAAGAGACAAAGAAAGAATCTATTAGTGGATAGTGTGACACTCACAATGTGGGTACTGAAGATAATATAAAGAATATTTTCATTGGTAAGGTCTGTACTCCTGAAGAAAGACAGGGAATAATCAGAGCCCTATACGATTTTCCAGATATAGTGGCATGGGGTTATGAAGACTTGAATATTTATGATACATTCATCATAACTCATACTATACCTCTAAAGCCAGGCGCTAAACCTTTCAGACAGAGGCAGAGACCTATTAATGCACTGTTGGAGCCAATCATACAGAAGGAAGTTCAGAAATTGCTGTCTACTAGAATCATATTTCCTGTCAGGCATTCAACTTGGGTGGCCAATCTGGTTCCGGTAAGAAAGAAGAACGGTGAAATTAGGCTCTGTGTTGACTTCAGAAATCTGAACAGATCATCAGAGAAAGATAATTATCCAGTTCCCTCTTTGGATGAAGTGTTACAGGTGGTCAATGGATCGCAGATGATGTCCTTTCTGGATGGGTATTCAAGGTATAATCAAGTGATGGTCCAGTATGAGGACAGACACAAGACCGCTTTTACAACTAAGTGGGGAACCTTCGCTTACAGGAGGATTCCATTTGGGCTTATTAATGCGGGAGCCACGTTTCAACGAGCTATGGATATTACTTTCAAGGACATCATAGGAAAGTGCATTATCATTTACATGGATGATCTGACTGTTTTCTCCAAAAACAGAGGGGATCATATTTCAGATCTGCGTAAGGTGTTCCAGAAGTGCAAAAAATTTGGCATCTTGTTGAATCCTAAAAAGTGTATCTTCAGAGTTACAGAAGGCAAGCTGTTGGGGCACGTGAAATCAGAGAAAGGAATTGCTATAGACCCGGAGAGAGTGGAGGCCATCCTGAAAATTCAGCCACCTACCAACAAAAAGGAGATGAAATCCTTCTTCGGTAAGATTAACTTTGTCAGGAAATTCATCACTGGATTTGCTAAGATTGTGAAGCCGTTAAATGCTATGTTGAAGTAAGATGCCAAGGTCGAGTGGACTGCAGAAGTGAAGGAGTCCTTTGCAGAGATTAAGAGAGCCATTGCCGATGCTCCAGTGTTGGTAAGTCCAGAATATAGCAAGCCCTTTTATATTTATTCCTTTGCTTCAAACCACTCATGTGCTGGAATGCTGACACAAAAGTCTGATGAGGGGAATGAGCATCCCATTGCTTTCATGAGTGCACCATTGAAGGATGCTGAGCTGAAGTACCCGAGTGTGGAGAAGCAAGCATATGCCCTTGTGCGAGCGGTGAAGAAATTTAGGCATTATATCCTCAGAAATAAGGTGTTTGCAATTGTTCCTGATTCTGTAGTTAAGTTGTTGCTGATGCAAAATGAGTTAGGGGAGCGCAGAGCTAAATGGGTGACCATGCTTCAGGAGTATGACATTGAGATCCAGCCGATGAAGTTGGTAAGAGGACAAGGACTCACCCAAACCATGGCGGAGATAGGCCCTGAATTGTCTGTTCATAACTATAATGTTGAAGAAGTTTCCCTAGAAGGCTGGTACGATGATGTAGTCCACTATCTGCTAAATTAATGACCTCCAACTCACCTTAATGTAGTACAGAGGCGATCCTTAAGGCTGAAAAGTGATGGCTTCATGCTGAAAGGAGTTGTCCTATACAAAAAGAATCATGAAGGTATTTATTTGAGGTGCCTTGGAAGACAGGAAGTTGAAAGGGTAATGAGTGAATTTCATGAGAAATATGGTACTGGTCATGGTTCGGTGATTGCTACTGCGAATCAGATTTTGAGGGCAGGATACTACTAGCCTACATTGTTCAAGGATGTTCATCATCATGTACGGACCTGTCACACTTGTCAGACTGCAGCAACAAGAGAAAGGTGTGCAGCACTTCCGCTCCAACCGATCACTGAGGTAAAACATTTTGCTCAATGGGGTATGGACTTCATAGGTCCCATCAATCCACCATCCTCTGTAGGACACAGGCATATTCTCACCATAACTGATTACTTTACAAGATGGACTGAAGCTTTTGCTTGTAGGCAGTGTACATCAGAGGTAGTAATTGATTTTCTTGAATCTGCCATTCTCAATCGGTTTGGATGTCCTGTTGCTGTGGTATGTGATAATGCTCATGCCTTTGCATCTCTGAAATTCTCAAACTGGGCCTTTGATCATGGCATTGTTGTTAAGTTTGCATCTAATTATTATCCCCAAGGGAATGGTCTAGCTGAATCCTCTAACAAGAACCTGTTGACTGTCATCCAAAAATTGTTAGAGAGGAACCCAAAAGACTGGCACACCCAGCTTCGGTTTGCTCTTTGGGCAGATCGTACCAGAGTTAAGTCCTCTATTGGTACCTCTCCTTATCATTTAGTGTATGGTCTGGAACCATTTTTCCATATCCAACTCAAAATCCCAACTCTACAGTTTATCAACCAGTTTTATGATGAGGACGATAGAAGGAAAGCGAGGTTGGCTGAATTATTGCACCTTGAGGAAAAATGAGACAATGCCTTTGAAAAATTTGCCAAACATCAGGGGGTAGTCAAGCGATGGTTTGATAGAAGAGCAAAAGTTAAGGCTTTAGAATTTCTGACCTTGTCCTGTATTGGGATAAGCTGCATGATCAGAAAGGGAGTCATGGAAATTTTGATAAACTGTGGCTTGGCCCGTATCAGATTGCCGAAATACTGGGAGATAATGCCTTCCGTCTGAGGACTCTCACGGGAGAGGACATACCACTGCCTATCAATGGGCAGTATCTGAAACATTATTTCCAGTCCTGAGCTGTTCTCAGCTCTTTGCCCTGTAAATAGTTAGTTTAGGTTGCTTGGTTTGCTTGTTTGCTTACTTTGGTTAGAGTAGGTTTCCCTTTTTGCTTTGCTTGTTTCGTTTGGTTAGAGTAGGTTTGCTTTGGTTTGTTTGTTTTGTTTTGCGTTGCTCTTGCTTTTGGTCCTTTCTCTCCTTGGGATTGTGGGTGCATCTGTATGGTAGCAGTGACAAAGCCGGTCTAATGTTCTTGGTATTTCCCTTACAAGCTTTGATCATTTTTCCAGAATACTGTGGTATGAATTCTTTAACCTATGTTATTTGTCCTTGGGTTGAGACAAAGGTTTTCTAGTTAGTCTAAACAGGAATATATTGGGGTCTTATACCTTTAATCTTTAATATACCTGAAGTTGTAAAAGTCCTTATAAGGTCTGGACAGGTGAAAAATATTTTTTCTGCTCTAGTGCCACTGCGGTTCTCAGCCCTGAGTGTGAACTTCACTGTTCACAGGTTGAATAAAATGAGTGAAAAAGAAAGAAACATTAGCAAAAAATAGAAAAAGGAAAAAAAAAATGTATTGAGAATCATGAGGTTGGAATTCAACTTATCAGGGGGATCTGAATATCTCTACCGGGGCTATAGACGCCTGACTGGCAGTAGAGCTATGTTCAGGAGGACCACAGCGATAACCTCGTCGGGGCTATAGACGCTTGACTGGCAGCGAGGCTCTATCCAGGTTACTTTTAAAGTGAGAATCTTTACGTAGCCTGTTCATACCATGTCTGGTTCTTCTTGCAACTAAGGGTAGGTAATAAATGCATGTGCACACACTTAGACCCTGGTATAGGAATGTCTGAATAACTGGGAGTTTTTTTGTTTTACCCTAAGGTGGTGGCTGGGTATCTGAGTTGAAATCCTGAGTTCTGGGTTCTTGATTCCAGTTTGTCATCGAAATGCTTAGGATCATTTCCCCAGCAGAGTCGCCATTTGTTGTGCAGTTTTTGCACACACGCCCCACTTGGAGTGGGGACCCTTTTTTTTTAGTGTCTTGACCTTTGGTTCTATTAGATTTATCATTCTAGGGTCTTGACATGTTGGTCTTGCTGGCTTTGGCCTTGTCTTGAGGTTTAAATTGATTGAAATTGAGTTTTTGGCTAAGTCCGGGTTTTCACTTGGATCCGAGATTTTCCAGCTCTGGCGGATTTTCCCGGGCCCTTGTTCCTTGTCCGTTTCTGGCAGGATTCTCCGATTCTAGGTTTTTTCCTTACTTTGGGATTTTTTGGTCTGTGCGGATTTTTCCGGATTTTGCCAAATTCCCGATCTTCCTGATTTCCCCAGTTTTTGTATTTCCGCGGAATCCGTGTCTCTGCGCATTTTGGGATTTTCCGAAATTCCGCTTGGGGCTCGGGTTTCCGGACTTGTCAGAAATGTCTTGTCGCGCATTAATGGTTGAGGTACCTTTGCTCAGGCGGGTATAAGGTCGAATTTAGGGCATTTTGAGCATCATTCTGAGTTCACCTATTCACTTGATTTGCTCTGGCGATTTAGAATTTTCATTTGAAGATTTGAGAGTTGATCCTGGTTTGTTTGCGCGAGGATTACTTGAGTGTTGGTGCTAGTATTTCTATTGCTTGGACATGTTTGCCGCGTGGTCAATTTTCTTTGCTCGAATTCTGTTTGCTTTGATCCATGGTATGTATTCATTGCCCTTCCGTTTGCTTATGTGGTGATTGAGGGTTTCTTGCCTTGGGTATCGCTGGATTTGGGTCGGCCCTTGATTTGATTTTGATCTTGTATTTATAGAGTCGTGGTCTGATCCGTTTTATTATGGAACCCCCATTTTCTGTGCCTTGTGAACTCCATTTGTCTGTGAGATGATATCCTTTAGATGGGATTCTAGGTCAAATTGCTTGCTTGTTCCGGGTGTGAAATGTGTCATTGTGCGAAATTAGAGTTTCCTTTGGTGTTCGGCCCAGAACGAAGGTTTTATTGTGCTTGAGCAGCCCTTTCCCCGTACCATGTTGGCGGCTTTAGGTAAATCCTTAGCTATTATCTTTAAACCTTAAAGCTTGTTCTGGTTTTAATAGCGGGTGGTTTGGTCATTCGAATTAGGGCATCTTTATTTTGATGTGGAGATTCATCCTTTGTGTGCTTTCGAGGGGTCTAAATCCTTTGCGCCATGGGTCTTGTTGCTTATCGTCGGTTTTGGGATCATTCGAGCTCGGATAGGGAAGATCCTGTGATCATTCGAGTTTTGGTTCGCATTCGTCATTTTTTGGGTTTCCAAGGTCGTCGCGGAATTTCCTCACTCCCAAATTTTCCAGGTTTGGGCTTATTCCGCGGGTTGGGGTTATTTCCGGTGCATTTTGAGCTGTCCGCAAAAATCCATTCCATCTGGATTTTTCCAGATTTCCTGTCTGGTTGTGTTCTTTGTGATATTTTGATGATAGGATTGGTGGAACGATTGTCTAATGATTATTTCTTGTTGCTAATGAGTGAATTTAAGGATTATCCTTTGATTTTCCATCTGCACTAATGATCTATATGATTAATGATGCTTTGGCAGCAGGAATCCGTCTGGGTCGGATTTTTCCAAAATTCTGCCCCGACGGTATTTTCCCGGATTGCATGATTTTCCCGGACTGTCTGATTTCTCCGGATCTCAATGGATTAGTAGTTAGAAATGGATTTTGATGGATTTACATGATTTGTGCTAACCCTTTGAATTGGAATATGAATAATAATTAGATTCTAATGACGATTTTTAGATGTGTAGGCCGAATCAAGCAAAGCTACTACTTGGAAGTCCAAAGGTGGTGCAGAGGCATCTTTAATTTCTGAGACAGAACGGTTGAGACTGGATATGAAGAATCAGCTCCCAGAAAGCAGGGTGTCCTCCGTGTGGGCCAAGGTATCTGACACAAATGTTGGTGCCTGGCGCTATGAGGAGTTCAAGCAGAGAGCGGCTGAGAAGGACTAGTCAGCTTTGAGACAAGGAATGATGAACTCTAGATTAGTGCATGTGGCAGGGTTCCCTCCGGCAATTCAGTGCTATGAGTTGATTTTGGAATGTGCAAGATAGTATGCGTTTGATACCCAGATGGTGGTCAGCACTGAGGGACGAGTCTTGGCAAACTTCAGTCCGGCTTCCATTGCACGAACCTTTAGCATGCCGGATCTTCCTTTGGTCTGTGCATTAAACATTGACACTGCCAGGACCTATTACGAGAATAAGCCAGTCAAAGCTTAGCAGATCATCAATTCATGGCAGGAGAAGCCAAAATCTCACCACTCCAAGTTGCCCAAACAGCTGCATAGGGTGAAATTCAGGTCGGATGTGTATGATGCCATCACACTGTTGAGCAGGGTGGCTGGACTGAGAACTGCAGAGGTATTAGAGAATTGGATGGTCCATGTGATCACCAAGATGAGCCAGGGGACAAACTATCATTGGGCAGGACTCATTAGTGCAGAGATTGACAAACAACTGAGAAATGTCCTGGAAGCAAAGAAGTTCAATATGTCTTCTTACATTATGTATGTGTTGGCCTTTTCCTACCCATACAAAGGCTTGACTCCGAGGGGAACCATTGGGCAGAACATAATCTATGAGGTTTATCTAGAGCTGCATTTGGGACATAAGGATTACAGGAGGACAAATGATGCATTCACAATGCACATTACCCAGACACTTCAAAATGCAGAGCATATCAGATTATCCGATGGAGCTAGAGGACTAATCAAGAACTATGGAGCATGGTTTATCCAGTTCCCTACATTCACCTACCTCCGGATTGATGGATGTCCAGTTGCCCCTTACAGGTTGCCTCAGTATCCCACTGACCACATCATCCTACTAGAATTTGTAAGGCAGATTTGTGAGTTTGATGCAGTTATGAAGAGAGAAAAGCATAAGACAGGATTCGGAGGAGACTTCCCTCTTGGGATTGGTGTGGGAGAAATGTGCCCATCTGTTCAATCAGCTCACACTGCAGGTGAGGAGTTGGCCGCTTATGGATTCTCTTTCCATTCAAATAGAATGAACTTTGACATAACTGGAGAGGCTCAAAAGAGGGCTACCCGGGAATACAGGCATAAAGAGGACTTAGAAGACTATTGGGTCAACATCAAGGATGACCTTGATGCAAGGAAGAAAAGGTATTCCAGGCTGCCTGTAGAGGCCATTAGACAATACAATGTTAAGCTGATTCCAGATCAGCTTGATGATGATGGAAAGTTGGTTCAGGACCATGTATATGAGCCCATAAAGGACAGGTCAGTTGGGGACATTGATTGGAGTGAGCCCGAAGTGACAGAATTGGAGGACCTGATGGCTCCTGTGTTGAGATTCACCTTTTCTTGGGTTAAGCATAAATTCTAGGAGTTAGAGAATGCCAAAGTAGCTTGCACCTTTGATTTGATGGGGAATCTCAACCCCATGTCAACTTCTGAGGAATCCGGGGAAGAGGACCCCAAAGGAAAATCAGCTAAAACCTCACCCTTCAAGATTAAAGTCAGAGGTCCTAAGGGGGCTGAGTCTGCAATGAATAGGAAACTAATTGGCAAGCGTAGGTGGAAGACCCTGACAATTAGCCAGTCCTCGAATGAGGAAGAAACAGAGAAGGCTGAAAAGGAGGATGCTCCTCCACCGCCCAAGAAGACAAGAACTACAAGGACAGCCAAGAAGAAAGATCAGGCCACTCCGGAGGATGAGCCTCCAATTGTAGATGTGGAGAGCTCCGGAGGGGAGAAAACTAAAGTATATACCAGGAAATCAAGAACTCCTTCTCCCAAGGATGCTGCACAGCCGGGGGACTCTCCTCCAACACAACCAGTTGAAGAGCAGGATAGGCCTGTTTCTCCTCCGCCAAGTGCACCAGAACCGGAGAATCTAGATGAGCAAGGAATTAGCGGGGAGGCCGAGCAGTTCAAGGAGGGGACACTGTACAGTGAAGTGGTCAAGCTTGAGGTGGAAACAGAGGAAAGGCACACTTCTTCGCTGGTACAATACGAAGATTCTATGAAAAGTGATAAAGGCCGCGGATCACCTGAGCCGGAGGAAAGCATACCTGCTAGGACTCCATCACCAGTGCTTCAGGAATTGGGACTTGAGGAGGTTGACCAAGCCGAGCAGACTCTGAAAAAAGAAGATGACAAAGTAATGACTGAGGAGGAGGTCAAGGTGACAGCCACGGAGGAAGCGAAAGTGGCAGAGGATCTGGGAGAAACAAGAACAGAAGGAATCCGGACGGACCCTATGGCTCTGGACTGGTTGGAGAAGGAGATTGCTCGGAAGAAATAGGTAATTATTGAGGACACTCCGTTGGATTGGGATGAAATGTTGTCCCAGATCGGCAAAGGAAAGAAGAAGAAAGTTGCTAAGGTGATTTCTCGGGTGGAAAGGGATGAAGCACACAACAGGGTAGTTCACATCGCCACCCCTGCAGCAGATAAAATGAGGGATGATATAACACGCCAGGACTACAATGTCCAAACTATTAATCTCAGCCCGGCCTCCCTAGAGCAGGATATTGAGGAGTTTGAGGGGTCGAGTGCCATAATTGTTGATAGGCTAAAGAGGGAGACCCAATCCAAACGAGAGCTGAAGAGAGAAAATGAAAGATTGAGGAAATGTTTAGAAGAGGTAATGAAGCCTCTACAGTCTCTCCATCCATCCTCTTCTACTACTCTGGGTTTTCTGCCTAGGGAGACAATCTCCGGAATTGAAAAGATGAAGGCCTCCGCCCAAGCTGCTAACGACTGGTTGATGGATGTCCAGACGAATGGGGATAATGCTATTAAGGTGATCTTGTCTGTGGGCAAGGATGCAGTTCGGGAAAAAGAACTGTTGGAGCACATCTTGTCTCAGGATAAGGGTGACGTAGATCTCCTGTTGCAGAAATCAAGGACTATCCTGGGACATGGTAAGGATCAATTGGCTAAGGATGGAATCCTTCCTTCCTCCAAGCTGGATGAACCGTGGGAGTGGTTTGAGGCATTGTTGGTTAGACAAGGGGGTCTGAAGAAGATACAAAAATGAAGGAAGTCCATTGATGGCGACCTTACAGCAGTTTATGACAGATGCATTGCCTTCTTTGAGGTGATGATAGGGAGGAAGAAGATAGCTCCCAAATATTTGAGCTTAGATCAATTGAAGGAATGGTGGCATGAGTTTTATGCCCCAGATTCTGATGGAGCTGTCACTAGCCATTTACTTGATGATGCAGCTGCATACTTGGCGGTGATAGACAGGTACATGGCCAATAGGGAGGACTGGAACAGAATTGTTGAGCGGGCCAAGGAAGGGAAAGATTCTATTAAATGTCGGCTCAGGGTCTTACCATCGCCACCTATTGTTGAGTTGGATAGAATATTCTCGAGTGTCCAAAGGACGTCCATGCAGGAGAAGGGCAAAGGGAGTGGCAGTTAATGCTCAAGTTCAAGATTTGTGCTTCCCTATTATCATAGGGCATGCATTGGACCGGACTTCCTTGGGGACTGTGCCTTGGCCAACTTGGATGATGGCATTAAATGTGTGCCTTAGTTTGTTTCCTTGGTCGACCTGTTTTGGCGGTTTTATTATTTTGTAAAATGTTTGGCTGGGCCGACATGTTTTGGGGGAAATTTGATATAAATAGGCATTCTTGCCTCATTGTAGGGGGTTAGACATTGGTTAGCTGAGCAGTAATAGAGATAAGCAAGAGCAATAGTTAGATTTTCTTAGTCTTTTCTTGAAGCAAATACTGTATCAGAACGGTTGAATTGTTGCAACATTTGGTGATTAATATTAACTGAAGACATTGTATTTTGGTGAAATCCTTTGTGTTATTTCATCTTGCATGGTTCTTGTTTTTCCATCTTTTAAATTGCTTGAAGATTTAGGGTTTAATATTCAGAAATAGATTAGTTTCAGTTGGATAAATGATGTTTATGATTTCATATTTGGAATGTTTGTAGCTATCTCTAGTCTATACTCCCAGTAACTATCTGATTGTAGTAGGCTGGTGAAGTCAACCTGGACTGAATATTTATTTGTGCTTAAGTTCTATTTTAGATGCAAAGTTCATATTCTGTTTTAAATAATTTCAAAAGATTGCAATCACTTGTAAGATCGCATTGTGGTTCGATCAGGAATTGGTTATTTGAGATAGGTCCATTCCACATATATGTCATTTACATTGCTTGTCCTTGCAGTAGTTTAAATTTTATTACTTCCTTGCATCCCTATCTTTTGTTGTTTCTTTATTATTCAGTTAGATTTAGGATTCAAGATCACCATATTGTCAGATCAGATAAATCGAAAGGATACAGTTTGCTTGTAGTAAGGTCCGATTGTGATTACCAGCATTTCACATTTTATCTGAGTTGTTTTATGCATTGTTATGACCTAACACCCGAGAGACCTTGGGGTGATTTTTAGTGATTTATTATTGAAGATAACCTTTCAAGAGAGATAGAATATTGCATTCTGTCTGAGTTGTTGCTGTGCAGAAAACACCATCAACAAATGTGTCTTTCCTTCATCGGTAAAAATGTTTATTAATTGTTGGAGTATTTGTCCCTACTCACATAATATAATCATTGACCTTTGGAGACAAGTTTCCTCGTTCCTCACCCAGGGTTTGTGGAAAGAGAGGAACAATAGAGATTTTAGAGATACAACTAAGAATAGTAAAGAGCTATGCATGTCTATCAGGAAACAAATTCAAGAAAACATAGAAAGTTGTAAGTATGATCCTTCAAAGAAAATTCCATCATATCAAGAGATGTGAATCAAGCAAGTATGGGGAATATCTCATGATCTTAACAATGTTAACTAGGTGAAACAACTAATTAGAAAAAGTACTATTTGGATCCCCCAGACTCGAGATGGATTAAATATAACTTTGATGGGTTCTCTAAATGGAATCCAGGCTTGGCGAGGGCAAGTGGTATTGTTAGAAACCATCAAGACTTTTGTTTTGCTGGATACAACAAAGGCCTGGGTACAACAACTAACAACTTGGTCAAGGCTTATGTAGTGTGGGATGGAATAAGTTATCTAAAAGATAATTGCTACACTAAAGTGTTGGTGGAAGGAGATTCCTAGTTAATTATTGATTATTTGAACAATAAATATAATGTTCCATGGGAGTTAAAAGATATCTTGGATGATTGCAAACATATGGTACAATCCTTTCAGAATTGCAAGATTAACCATACTTATAGGGAAGGCAACGGGGTTGGCGATGCAATGGTGAATTTTGGTCTACGAAATTTGGTTTTGAAATATTGGGACTTCTCCCAATTGTCAAATCAAATTAAGGAAATAATTTCTAAGGATCTAGATTGGCTGATTTAGTTAATACATCATGGAAAAAATGAATTTATTTAAGAAGAGGGATTGACAGTGTTGTCCAGCTGGCATGATAATCACCATCGATCTTTCTTATTTGGCAATTGGGAAAGTTTAAAAGATGACATGTGATGTACTCTATTAATAGAAATTGTACACTAAATCTCAAAGAATTAAAAAGAAATGAGATGAAAGGATAGGCCCTTCAGGAAGCCTCATGTGATAATGAGAAAATATTGAATGTGGTTAAGGTGATTATGAGTCCCACTATACCTATTTTTTATATATTTATGTAGATCTAGATACCCATTTTCTTGAAACGGGCTCTTGTACAGTTTTCCAAATTTGGGACTAATTCACCTAGAATGGCGAATGAGTCCCAGTAGGTCAAAATTTTAGGATCAGTAGAATTTCCAGTCTTCAACACATTTCTAGGTGCACACTTTCTATTTTACTTTCTTGTTCTATTTTACTTGCATTTCTATTTGAATCTTTCTAGGTCTTTTTGAATATCGCATTGCGTTTTCAAACATTTTATGTTTTCCAATTTTGCACTTGGTGGTGAACCCCTCATTATGCCTTTTCTAATCCAAAACCCTATCCTAGGATACCTTATTGTTAGATATTTTCCATCCTTCTTTGGGTGAAGATCTCTAAGGTATCCTTGAGTGTCAACATTGTGAAATTGGACCCCTTTCTTTAACAAGTGAAGCATCCATTTTCGGTTTCCACATTTTGGTGAACCTAACTTTTGAATATCACAATTCTGATTTGGATTCCATCATTATCCTAGATCTAGCTCACATTTACTTTGCATTGATTAATTTGAATCTAGGGTTTCTAAATTTTTGTATTAGTAAAAGTGCATATAGGTTGCATTTTTTGCATCTCAAATCATTGAAAATCATTGACAAACTACATTTTCATTTAAGATGTATAAACATCATACAAAATAAAAAGCATAAAAAGCAATTGAAAATTTTAGAAAATTTTGAAAAAAATCCCTTTTGGGACTCATTCGCCACCTTGGGCGAATTAGTCCTAGTACACCCCTAAACCTATCATTTACAACATTGAAAACCCTATTTTTAAGCTTATGTTTGCTTCCATTAACTATTTGTATCAGTTGGTTGAGTTTCTATTACATGTATTTGATTAGATCTAGCTTAAATTATCTCATTTCATGCATTGCTTAATTTCAAAGTTTGCAATTACAACATTTCATCTTTTAGGTTTTTGCATCATGTAATTAGAAAATCACCTTGTTTCACATCTGAAAATTACATTTAAACATTGGTCATTGCATTGCACTTTCTTTACTTTTTCATGATAGCATGTTTTCTTTCAAGAGATGTGGCTTTGATATGATTAAAAATGGATTGCATAAGTACAACATCCCCTCTTATGAGTTCAATTTTGATTACAACAATGAGGTCATTAAGAAACATGTTAGTCATAGTTATGATCAAACCATTGGTTAACACAATCCTTAATATTACATTGCCCATTGGTGAGGATGGTAGTGTAGACAATCATAATTGTTCTTCTCCTAATACCTCTCCTATTAGTGAAAAAGGTATTTTGGTGAAAGAAAATATAAGCATTGAGGGTCTTGATTTTCCTTCTCCTCATCCCCATTTGGAAGATATTACAAAAAAAATATGAGATCATAGAAACATTTATAAACATCACCTTACCTAGTCTTCATAACCTTGACAATCAAAATTTCCCTTCTCCTAATATCCCTCCTCGATGCAAAGAGGATAGGTTGGTGTTAGAAGATATACTTATTAAGAGTCATGAGAATCTTGTCCCTCCATTCCCTAATTCTCCTACCATTTGGGAAGATCTATTTGATAAGCATGAAAATCATAGTTTTCCTTCTCTTGATGTCTCCCCTACTTGTTATAATCTAACCATGGATGAACGTATTACAAGCTCTCCTACTAGGGTAGTTAGCATGGAACAAGAGAATGAGACCAAGTAGAGACAAAGGACAATCAAATAGATCCTTCCCCTAATCAAGAAAATCCAACCATTAATCATTCCCCTACTTGTGATGAATTCATTTTAGAAGAACCAATCCTTGAATGTCAAGAACATTTGGTTTGTCATTCTCCTACAAACACTCCTCCTAGGGAGGATATCATGGTGCAAGAAAAATATAACATTGACAAGAACATATTAGAAGAACATGATGAGGCCACATTAGACTCTCCTTCACTAAGGGGCATTAATATTATTCAACCTCAACTTATCCTTTACCCCCCTTCGCACAAACCGCTAACTCTAAACAAACCTGAATTCATCCTCTACCCACCTAAGAATAATGTGTCACACTAGCCAAGTCATAATATTGTTACTCATACATATAACACTAGAAACAATCTACAACCGCAAACAACCAACCTCGACACCCTTACCTTTTCCTAATCCTATCCTACCTAACCCTATCTTACCAAGTCCTCCTTGTGGAAAGGAGTATGATCTTATCGAGCAACTTAAGAATACTCCTACTAAGATATCATTGTGGGAACTTATTCAAGCCTCCCCTCACTACCACAACATGATTCAAACAACCTTACAATAGTTGGGAATAAGATACTATTTAATTTAAATCCTAAACATATTTCATGTATCTCCTAAGTCCTTGGAAAGTGTTGAAGGCTGAAATCTTACTTTACATAGTATGGCACATGTTAGTGTGGTATAATAACATGTTTGATTTACAAGTTCTCTTTGTGGGAATATTGTCTTCTTCTTGAAGGTTCTTGTGTTATGAGAAATGTATTTTTTCCTATCATTGTATGCTTCTTTGACACTATGATACAGGATAACTAGCCACTTCCTCTATGTGAAGTGCTATAGGAGGACATGTTAATGTTGTGATCTTGTTTTCTGATTTGACATTACCTGTGTAGTGGGAATTCCAGAAGGTATATGTGTTATGTATGAGAGGGGAACCTCTCTTGGACTAGTTACACTTTACTACAATGAGTTACTTTAGAGGTTTTTAATTGCATGTCTATGTGTGTTATTACCTTGAAGTCTTATTTTGTAGGATGGTTGATATATAGGGACTTGTTTGCAGATTTGGGTTGTTATGTTGATAGCATGAAGTTGTACCTATGATATTTTGGTTATAAAGACTTGGGAAAGGTATTGATTGATAAAGTTGACACTTTGATCAATGCTATAGATAAGTTCTCTTGGTGTAGGAAGGCCATTGACCTTGAGTCTTGTACTTGATTTCTAATAATGATTCCTTGTTTAGAATAATTGCAATGTATAATGTCAAGTGGAAGAATGTTGGGAATAGGATGTCATTTAATTGCAATCCTAATTCCTTGGAAAGTGTTCCCCAACACTAGGATTAGAAAGAGATTAAATTCAAATGAAATGAAAATGTAAATTGACATTTGTAATTATTCCTAAATGTTAGGAACATATGGGGACGTCCAAGAAGAGCTCCTGCAAAATAGGAGCACATGGGGTGCCCACATGGAAGGTGGAACCAACCTTGCTTAATTTAACTATTTGGAGGATTGATAACACTTCAGTAATGCATGTTTAGATCCTACAAGTTAGGGATTGATATTTACATGAGTGGAGTTCAATTTAGTTCAATTCAGTTTAGTTCAGTTATGGTTCAGTTATCTTTAGTTGCATGTAGTTAGTTTGAGTTGAATGCTAGTTGACTTGAGTTGCATGACTAATGACTTCAATTGCATGAAAAATAATAGGTGGACACATTTAGTTAAGTGGGGATGATCAATCATGCATAATGTTTGCATGAATTGATGGAGAGATATGTTTCAGTTAACTAAGATTTACTTGGACACACCTTGGGCACCCAAGTTGGCATCTTTGAGTTAACACCTTTTGCATGAGAATATATTTACAAGGCTCAGTTAAGTGGGCCCATTCTTGGGCTCCAACATTGAGGTGATTCTTGTAAGATATTTTCTTGACCAACAATCAGTTAAGTGTTCAGTTTGGAGCACCTAAATTGAGGAGACTTTGGTTTTGACTTCGTGTTATAGTGTGGAACTCTACTTACACAATTTAGGCATAGATTTTTGAGAGGAGATTTATGCTCTTGTATTTGATAACTCTTATGCATTTTCATGCTCATTAATTGTCTATTTATTGTAGAAATTGCATATGAGTTTATATTAGGTTAGCAGGTATAGCTTGTGCATGTGTGATGGTTTGAAGCATGGCATGGGATGTGTGGATTCATGCTTGGTCACATGGAATGCATGGATAGCTTGTGCTACAGAAAGTGTATGAGAGTTTTTGTTAGGTTTTGAAGAAGGATTGTTGAAGGAAAGGAAGCATATCAATCAAGGATTGATAAAGTATTATCGTAATCTTTTTCTAATGTTAAATAATACAAGCACTATCGATTCTGGTGGTGGATTTTTTTCCCAAAAGGGTTTCTCCACATATATGTTGTGTCACTTCTATCTTCTTGTCTCGTTCTTCTACAATCTACTATCTCTTTCTACAATTGGTAAAATTCATCTAAACAGATAGTCATACACAATGAATTGTTAACGAAGAACACTTAATTAAATCTATAGTCACATGGGTTTACAAGTTTTAAGCTATAATTTCACCTTCATTTTCAACATTTGGTATTAGAGCTAATGGTTGGGTAGAGTTTTGGATGCCTTTCTCTTAAAATTTTAAATGTTTTTTCATGTAATGGGAGCTTTTACTGTTGTGTTATTACAGATTTGTAAAAGAAGTGTGTTTTATCTTCTTGGTTTAGAGATCATGGTTTTCTTGTCCTTTTGGGAGTTGTGTCATTAACAACAGATTCTTTGATTGTGTTGAGGCCATGGATGATTTTCATTTAGGAGATGGTTATCACAATGTCATGGATAGCTTGGTTACATGTTTCAGTGGGAGTTTTTGACAGAGATGGTTTGATGTTTATATTCTTTCCATATATAGCTCGGTATCACAGTTCACTGGGAGCTTTGGTAGGATATGGTTATCTTCATGTAATTTAAAGAGGTTTTAACATCTTGTTTCATGGAGGAACCCTTAGAGTCTTTGGTAAATATGTTATTGTTCTTCCTTTAGAGAAGATGTGGTTCTTTTTGGTTTTGAGTATTAATTATTTGCTTGGAGCTTCATGATTATGTAGGTTACATTTGAATTTGGCATGGATTGATTGGTGGATGCTCATGGATACTAAAGAAACTGGAGTTAGTTTGGATATTTATTATGTTAAGAGATATGTGTTGGAATGGCTACTTGTTATAAAAAAAATTCAATAGTAAAGACCGAGGAGCCTACACCTTGAAATGGATGTGAGTCCATCATAGACCTGATGAGAAGGTTTTCTTTATTCAAAGCCTATATTTCTTGGTGTTGTATGAATAGGAAAATCTTGTATCCCACTCTTGGTCTACTCGACAAGTAAATGGTCTAAGAGGTGTTTCCCACCTAATTATTAGATGTGTTATTTATGTGTCTTGTCTTCTCTTATGCATTAGTCTTGAAAATTATGTTTCTAAGGGATTATTGAGAAGTATATACATGATTTTATGTATTTCTATTGTTCTCCTTGTAATATTGAACTTGAGTTAGTTTTGAGGATTTGGGTAGGAGAGGTATGGGAGATAGTTAGTGTCTTTGGGCATATTCTATTTTTTGTGGGAATGTTTGGCTAAGTTTGATCTACTTTCTATGAGAGGTTTAAATCTAAGTTATGCCATGTTTCATTATAAGTTGAATGGTTAGATGTTGATATCCTTTCATTTTGGGAGTGTTGAAGGAGATCTTACTTTACACAGTTTGGCACATGTTAGTGTGGTATAATAACTTGGTTTGATTTATAGGTTCTCTCTTTTGGGAATATTGTCTTCTTCTTGAAGGTTCTTGTGTTATGAGAAATGTATTTTGCATATAATTGTATGCTTCTTTGACACTATGATAGAGGAGTTAGTCACATCCTCTATGTGAAGTTCTATAGGAGGACTTGTTAATGTTGTGATCTTGTTTTCAAATTTGACATTACCTGTGCAATGGGAGTTCTAGAAGGTATATGTGTTTTATATGAGAGGGGAACCTCTCTTAGACTAGTTACACTTTACTACAGTGAGTTACTTCAAAAGTTTTTTATCACATGTCTATGTGTGTTATTACATTGAATTATTATTTTGTAGGATGGTGGATAAATAGGGACTTGTTTGTATATTTGGGTTGTTATGTTGATAACATGAAGTTCTACCTATGATAATTTGGTTACAGAGACTTGGGAAAGGTATTTATTGAGAAAGTTGATACTTTGATCGATGTTGTAGATAAGTTCTCTTGGTGCAAGAAGGCCATTGGACTTGATTCTTGTACTTGATTTATAATAATGGTTCCTTTTTTAGAATAATTGCAATATATAATGCCAAGTGGGAGAATGTTGGGAATAGGATGCCATTTAATTGCAATCCTAAAAATATTTCATGTATCTTCTAATTCCTTGGAAAGTGTTCCCCAACACTAGGATTAGAAATAGATTAAATTTGAATGAAATGAACATGTAAATTGGCATTTGTAATTATTCCTAAATGATAGGAATAGATGGCGACACCCAAGAAGAGCTCCTACAAAATAGGAGCACATGGGGCGCCCACATGGAAGGTGGAACCCACCTTGCTTAAGTTAATTGTTTGAAGGATTGATAACACTTCAGTAATGCATGTTTAGATCCTACAAATTAGGGATTGATATTTACATGAGTGGAGTTCAATTTAGTTTAGTTTACTTTACTTTAGTTTAGTTCAGTTCAACTTTCAGTTATGGTTTAGTTATCTTTAGTTGCATGTAGTTAGTTTGAGTTGAATGCTAGTTGACTTTAGTTGACTTGAGTTGCATGACTAATGATTTCAGTTGCATGACAAATAACAAGTGGATACACTATGTTAAGTGGGGATGATCAATCATGCATAATGTTTGCATGAATTGATGGAGAGATATGTTTCAGCTAACTAATATTTACTTGGACCCACCTTGGGCACCCAAGTTGGCATCTTTGAGTTAACACCTTTTGTATGAGAACATATTTACAAGACTCAGTTAAGTGGGAATATTCTTGGGCACCAAATTTGAGGTGATGCTTCCAAGATATTTTCTTGACCAATGATCAATTAAGTGTTTAGTTTGGGGCACCTAAATTAAGGATACTTTGGTTTTGAATTCATGTTACAGTGTGGAACTCTACTTGCACAATCTAGGCATAGATTTTTGAGAGAAGCTTTATGCTCTTGTATTTGATAACTCTTTTGAGTTTACATTCTCATTAATTGTCTATTTATTGTAGCAATTGCATCAGAGTTTATAGCAGGTTAATAGGTATACCTTATGCATGTGTGAGGGTTTGAAGCATGGCATGGGATGAGTGGATTCATTCTTGGTCACATGGAATGCATGGATAGCTTGTGCTATAGAAAGTGTATGAGAGTTTTGTGCACGTTGTGAAGAAGGATTTTTGAAGGCAAGGAAGCATATCAATCAAGGATTGATACAATATTATTGTAATCTTATTTTAAGGTTAAATAATACAAGCACTATTGATTCTAGTGGTGGATTTTTTTCCCAAAAGAGTTTCTCCACATATATGTTGTGTAACTTCTATCTTCTTATCTCATTCTTCTACAATCTTTTGTCTCTTTCTACAATTGGTAAAATTGATCTAAACAGATAATCATACATAATGAATTGTTAACAAAGAACACTTAATTAAATCTACAGTCACATAGGTTTACAAGTTTTAAGCTACAATTTCACCTTCATTTTCAAAAAAAATAAGTTTCTATTCCTCCCAATGTGCAACCAAATGACATAGCAACAATGATCCAAGGAATAAATGTTGACATTGTTTACCACCAAAGTGAACTCCCCCCTTTGGAAGTGCAAAAATAAAATGAAGCTTTCATAATAATATCTCAATACAAAAGAAAAGGAATAAAGAGAACTCTTCTAGATACCGGATCTACCCTTAATGTGTGTTGTGTTAGCCTTCTAGATAGGCTTGGCATTGATAAATCAAACATTCAACTCGATTCTTTATATATCAAGGGATTTGACAATGTAAAAAAAAAAACTACTCAGTGTGATTACTTTACCTCTTACAGTTGGGAAGGCCACATTGGAAACACAAATCCATGTTATGCCTCATGAAGTTTCATATAATCTTCTGTTAGGAAGACTGTGGATTCGTGCAATGAATGGGGCACCTTCTAATCTTCATCATAAAATGAAATACATCTACAACAACAAAGTGTACACAATTGACATTGATCATGAGCCTTATAGTGTCTTACAACTTGAGAAAAACAAAGAGAATCCCTTGAACACATTAACACCAACCACACAAGTAGAACCCGTGCCACAAAATGATAAATAAAAACATATTGAAGAAGTCACAAAGCTATTAGAAGATTATTGGGGTTCCTTGTATTTTGAACATAAATTCATGGGAGAATATAAGATCATAAACAAAGATTCAAATGAGGGACACGAAAAATTAGCAATGTCAATGCAAAACTCAAAAGACCCTTCAAAAGCATCCACCTCAACCACTTTAGAAGAAAAAGAAAATTACACAAAAAACTTCGATGAACTTAATCATAAACAATTGCCAAATCCAAAAGAAATGAAGAAGCTTTAAGGAAAAGGTTATGAGCTTATGATACAACTTGGCTATAGTGGGAAAGGATGTGGTGCTAGAGAATAAGGTATCTATGTCCCCATCAAGCTTTACATGCCAGAAAAAACTCATGGTCTTGGCTATTGTCCTTTGATAGAAATAGACAAACCTTCAATCAATATCAACACCATCACAAAAAATTCCTCTAATCCAACCTTAATAGTAGTACATCCTAAACTAATAGACAATACTATTCTTGGTTGTTATCGTTCACTTGAAATAAAATAAACAACGACATCTTTGCTTGATGTCAATTTTATCTCACAAAACAATCAAGATTTGAATTCATCAAATTTTACTCCCTCCTGTAAAGGATAGAACAAAATCTTGCAATCTAAGGAGTCTTGCGTAGGTATGAAATCTTGTACATCTAAGCAATAGATATATTTTTCACATAATAAAGGAACATCTACCATTGATAAAGAAGGTATCTTGTCAAGACTCCTCCAAGATCACTCGATATCTCCTCCTCCAAAAAAAAAAACTTGAAATTTTATTACAATAGTTCATTCTATATATATCATAGATTTCACGATCATTCTACTAATAAATGTAAGGCTTTGAGTAGTGAAATCAAATATCTTAAGGAGTTTGGTGCTCTTCCTTATGTGGGCGCATCTAATTCCTAATCAATACTAATTTTCACCCTAGAATGTTTTTCATCAATCATTTTGGCTTAGCCTTGTCCTACACTAAGTGGGGGCAAGGGGTTAGGTAGCCTTGTTCTCATATTTCACTTGTTTTGCCTCTTTTGGCTAGCCATTAACCTTTCATGAACATAAAGAGCAAGCTTGGGATGTGGACGACATGCCTTAAGTTGGCTCACATGTGACATACTACCTTTTTCATGACAAAGCTTATTGGAAACATATGACTTCGAATAGGGCTTCTCGAATAAGCTCTCATGTCTTATTTTTCTTTAAATAAATTGCTCACAGTAATGGTGTTATCAACTACTTTAAAGTGGGGGCATATATCGAAACTCATATTTCATTGTGCGATTTTCTTTTTTTTCTTGTGATTTCCTCTCTTGGAAGCATTAGATACAATATTCCCCAAGATGAGACCTTGCACTTGTCCTCTCTTGAAAACAAGATGAGACCTTTTGTGCTTGTCCTCTCTTGGAGACATTAAGCACAATATTCCCTAAGGTGAGACCTTTCATGAACTAAGAAAAATCCCTTTGAACATTTCTTACACCATTTTTCATTTACAATGTCTATGAGTTTCAAGCATACAAAGTTTTTCTTATCTCATGAAGCTTGAAAAATCATTTTTCTATGGTGCCTTATTAAATTTATCAGGAGATATAACTTTGTTATGGTTTGAGCGAGAAGCCCAATGATCTGAGGCATGACCTTCCCCATAGCCACTTGCGTATGTATGTGAGTGCATACCAACCATGAGTGTATGTTTCTCACCTTTTAGGACTTCTCACTTAGTGGATAGCCAAGAATTCTGTCACCTTAGAGTGAATATGCATTTTTTGAAAAAATAGCTTAGATCTGATCCACATCGAGATGGACAAATGATCGAAGCTTGATCCAATTCTCTCTTTTTTTTCCTTTCTCTTTCCTTTACTCTCTTTCATTTTCTAGTGTGTTCCCTCGTGTTTATGTTGGTGGGAGGTGCATTAATATGGGTAGCCAATTTGTGGACAATTTACTTTTTCATATTGAAATAGCGAAAATGCAAGTGTGTTATAGTAAAATGTGCTTATGTTATGGCTTAGTAATGACCGAGCCTATGATTGGTCATTAGCAAGCCATAACACGAGTGCATTATAAGGCACTCACATTATGGTTGAAATTTCAAAAAATGTGTTCATTTTGAGTTCAAAAAATGTGCATTTTTTGAATTCAAAAAAACATCTCCAAAACACGAGCGCGTTATAATGCGCTCATATTTTGGTCTACATTGAAAAAAATTTCTTCTCTTTTTCTTGTCTCTTTCTTGTTATCTTTCAAGGAAACTATATACATGAAATAAACATTTAAGTATAAGTTGAAATTTACATATGGACGTTTACTTTCTTATACTTTAAGTTATATTTCATGTATATAGGTAGGTTATTTGAGAGTGGTTTTGGATCTCTAGGAGTTATAATGCAAATTCTAGTTTTTGGAAGATCTCAAAAATTTCAGACTTAGTCAAATTTCAGTAATCAAAAAGTTGTATCATCTTTCTCTCTCTATCTCACTCATTTTTTATCCCTTATGCTCTAGACCTCTCTCTGCCTCTCTCCCTTCCCTCTATACTTCTGTCTATTAGACCTCTCTCTCCCCTCCATCCCTCCCTCCTTCCCTCCTTCCCTCTCCTAATTTGTCTCTATCTTCCCTCTCTCTCTCTCTCTTCCTTCCTCCACCACCTTC
>VDFB02270651.1:463683124-463698669 GCA_007258455.2 Sequoia sempervirens | reverse complement strand
CTAGATCTTTTTAGGGTTGTTTTGGCTTTTTGGTTTTTCTTTAAATTGAAATTTTAAGAGTTTTCTAATTATTGCAGCTATCTAAGAACCACTTACATTTAATGATGTGTCTCTTCAATTGCTATGTACGTGAATATTCGTATGTAAAACAACAACAGGTAGAATAATGTGTTCAAGATTTACCCTTTAATATTAGCAGCTCATTAGTTATTTCAGAGACTCAAATGCTTTGTTGCATCATAGGTGACCTGTAAAAGCATATCGACAGCTATCTTGAGTCTGTATCAATGCAAGACAATTAAATGAATCTCAATTGTTCATCATTTTTTTTCCATTTTTTTGGCTGTTTTTCCCTGGATTTTTGTTGCTTTCCCCACTGCTATTGGTTTCCCCTCCAAACTCTTTTTCGCCATACTTAACTACTTAGGATAAAGGGTGCCCTAATGTTAAACCCTAAATGTGCTCATTATTAGGATCTTGGCCGTAATTTTCATTTTAATAAATATACTCTAAAACCCTCCTTGAAACCTTATTAACAGGCTGCAACTCGCCAAATTGGAGAAGTGAAAGGTCAATAAATCAATAGCAGCAGAGAAAACAACAAAAAAACAATGAAAGCTCACTCACAAAGGCATAAAGTGAAGAAAAACCAGAAAGCAGTTAGTTCATTGAGCAAGGAATGGTGCAGCAATCAAAATAATAGTGTAGAGTCAGTCTGCAAAGTAAGCCCGAGAGCGAAGGCGGCACATATTGGAATAGAAGCAATTTTATACTAAAATAATTGTGATTTCCCGAAATACTTGTGAATAGCAATGCAAAATTAACTAAAAAGTATAATTCTTGCTAAGAAACAACGGTGGAAAGTACCGTGGATTGTTCTTATGCTTTTTGCTGGATACAAATCTCTGCTGCAGTGTCCTTAGTTTGCTTCCAATCACTCTGCTTGCTTAGTAATCTATTTTGAAAGATATTTTGTTTATTAACTGATTCATTCTGTTTGTAGGCGGTGGCGATGGCAGTGGCATACTGAGCGCTAAGATGGTTTCTACTGAAAGGACGTTTTAACACCGCTGGAGATAAGATATTTGACCTCCTTAACTCAAACAGCTGTATCATCGATTGTTCACCTCAGTAAAATTGATGGACTCTCATTTACCAACTTCAATAGCATTTAATGCATTTACGATACCTTGGGAGTTGCCTGGGAGTAGTTTATTCAAAACCTCTAGCAATACACCGCGTGAGACAGGCAATCATCGCATTCGATGGGATGACACCTCGAGGAATTTGGTAAGACGAAGGCGCCCAATTTTTTCTCTTACTTGCCTAACACTCATTACTGCTAAGGAATTTATTACAGGCATGCCAGGCCTTTGCGGAGGGTGGTTCCCTATAAAATAATCATTTTTTCTCCAAAGGATGGGATGGCTTTTATGGTGCAATATTATGCTGTGTCAGGAGAGTCGTAGCATCCACCTCCTTTGATCTGAGAAGGATCTGCATAGATTGACTACCTTGTATTGAATTCCAGCATTCAAATAGTTGTATCATCGATTGTTCACTTAGTAAAATCAATGCAACTCTCATCTACCAAATTCAATAGCATTTAATGCATTTCAGATATCTCGATACTTGCCTGCAAACCGGGAGTTGTTTATTCAAAACCTCTAGCAGTATAAGGCGTGAGACAGGTTTCATGCGAAACCTCACATCATATATAGCCTATCGGCTAAAATGTCTCCTCCCACAAAGTTCACAACCAACTATACAATAGATAACAAGGATAACAAAGTAACAATCCAAATAATTCAAATTGATATGTAAATGAAGAAATTTAATCAAATCTATATATTTTAAAAAGGAAAAGGAAATAGAAATGACAAGAGAAGGAAAAATAAATGAAGACCTTTGCACGGTTGAATATTTCCCAAAACTTGCAATTAAGGACAAGGAATATGGTCTAGGTTGCTTGGGAGCTTGCCTTTAGGTCAAGCCCTATTTTGGTTTGTTGACCTCCATGAGCAACCAAGATATAACATGAATAAAAAGTGTGTGCTCTTAGCCAATATGTATCTAGGACTGAGAATAATGAGAATGAATAAAATCTATGAGCATTAAATCGTTGGTCTATGGGAAATAGCACCATAGTGTATGTGACATTTAATAAAAGGAGAGGAATCGATAGTCATCAAGATATATGTAACAACTCGTTAGGTTGTAGTGTTTTTTTATAATATTTTTTTACAAGTTTTTTTTTCATTTATATCCTCAAGAAATGGTACTTAATAATTCATTTGTCTATGCAAGATAGACATTCATCTATCCATTCATGACATGTATTTATTTGTTTGGATACATGAAAGGTATTCTTCTATTCATACAAGATAGGTATTCTTTCTTTAGCTAGAAGTTTTGACTCATTGAGATAATTTACATCTCAAGTCTTCTCGATAGACTACTTTTCCCTATTGGAAAAACACTAGAGTCACCATCTATCAAGTCTTTTAAAAATCTTTGCATGTCACCTCAAAATTTAGCACAAAGCCTCAAGGATACAAAAAGTTCAACCAAATTCGTTTTGAGTATACAATGAATCTTAATTTTATGTTTTAATTTCTTTAAATATGTTAACACTAGAGTTATTCTATCCAATTTTAGAAAGTACCAACCACACTTCAAAAAACCTTACTACTTGGAACCTCCTTTGTTTACTCAAACTGCCTACGTACTCATATCCATGAGATCAAGGTGTAACATATTTAGTTTACTTTTTGTCTAATTTTTGATGTGAATTGTAAAGAGTGGGTACATATGCCATTTTTAGGGCCCCTTTTCCCTAGACAATTCCTCTTCAAATACTACCCACTAAAGGAAGCATTGATTCATTAAATTCTTTATTGAAAATTTAGATAAAATATTGTAACTATTTTATCCTAAGTACATGTACACCTAATCTTGAGTAAATTTTTTATTTAAAATCCTATGATAATGATCTACTTCATACTAACTATCATTATTTTATTATCCAAAGAAGATTTCCTATTCACTCAAATCTAAATAAAAAAAAGTGTCCTTGTTAATCCATGGTGATTTAAAAGGATGAAACTATAAAAATCATTATTATAACTATGTTAAGCTATAGATGTATATAGCTCAATCATGAGGATTTAGCCTATAAAGATGAACTATCATTAAATACAAAATAGGATTTTTTATTTTTTTTAATAATTTATTTAAAATATTAAAAACTAAAAACGAAATAATAATAAATATTCTATAGAAGACTTGATAATGAATTCACTGTAGATATCATTTAAAAAAAAAAAAATCAATTAAATGTGTTTCAAAAATTAAATTTAAAGGTCAAAACAAATACTATTAAATGATGTCACCTTAAAAAAGTATAAGAAACTAATGACTAATTTTGTTCCCATATTTAACTTATAAATAATCTAATTATAAATAAGAAAATGGATTTCAATTTATAAAAACAATCAATTCTATAAGAATATCAATTGGATGAATATATTCAATTTTAAATAAAATAAGAATATTGCTTCATAAAAAAATGTTATTCCTTAAATAAAATTTCATATTCTAACTTGTGACTTTGTCCATATATATTTATATATCTATATGGTTATATTAACTATTGTCCACATAGGCCATGGATTGCAGTTGTGGAACTACAATGTAAAGAGCCTTCTAATTAGGTGAAGATTTTTGTGACTATGATGGGTTCACACCTATTACCCTTATCTATGGTAACTTATAAATGTTTGAGACTAATATTATGTATTTGTTTAAAAGTTGTATTTGAGTTTGATACATAAGTTAGCATTCACAAATTTACTCATTGGTGAGCTTCTATTGTTAGCCTTAATACTTTGTCATGAGCAACTCTTAAGACCCATATTATAATATATAGCATGCATGCTAAATTTTAACAATAATCTGATTCTTATGCTAAATTGAAGTTGTAAATAAGAGGATAAAAACCATGAGGACAACCTTTAATTGATAAAAATAGGTTCTAATCTAAGGAACATGTTAGAGGAAGAGGCCCAGAATCAAGTATAAGATACTATCAATGGGATTTTTCTCCTGCATACCAACATTGAATTCTACTTATCCATTGTTCATTATTTTATATGAATTTCTACTATGTTTTTGTTGTAGATATGACCTGTTTTCTATCATAACAAAAATTATTTGCATTCCTCCTTGACAACTATATGCCCAAATAACATTATTATTTATAATGAATGTGATTTATTGAGAAGATGAAATAAAACATTAGCACAACTATATTCTAGATTTTTCACAAAAAAATGGGTAAGTTAAGTTTCTTCAATCCATTCAGACATTAACCATTTTGTTTATCATAAATATTAATATTGTATAGAGGCTTTATATTTCTTGGTTTACATGATACTTTTCTATTATATTATGTGTATATTACTTTCTCTAATGATCCTTATTGACTATGTTCAAAGGGCCATATTGAAATCTTCTAGCTCTACTCTAAAATTGATTACATATTTTAATTTTAAAACTACATACACACACACCATTAAAAGGACCATCATTTGAATGTATTTAGGCACTAGTTTGAATGAATGAATTTCATCAATATATAGACTTCTCTTTATTATTGTAAAATTTTCAAACTCAATCTTGGAAAGCTAGGTTCTAGTATGAGTTTTCTATATTGATCTATTTCTACAACTACTAGGTGTGGACACTAGAAAAGTAACCCTTCTACTTTTTTTGTCCCGTTTAGGCCCTCCTTGTGATTTTAGATTAATGTTGCCTTGATTTAATGTTGTAATGTGAATAACACAATCACATTAGGTCTTGTGCCCTTGTGAATTAATAAGAATTTTATGATGCCTTGCAAAAGTGTTGTGAAGTGTTGTAACACACTTTCACACTTTCTAGGATCTTATTATTGTATTTCACTTAAATAGCCTCTTTTTATCATTTACCAAGTCTTATTTCAAAGTGTTGTAAAGTGTTGTAACAAAATTTAACTCTTTCCTAGGATTTTCATTAATAATTGGACCTTATTATGCTTTAATTAGCCCCATTTTACGATACACACCTTAAGTGTATTTTGAGCATAAACCCACAAACACCATTTAAAAATACTTGAATTTCGATAGCCACTTAAAATTCCTTGAGTGGGACCCATTCGCCATTAGGGGAAAATGAGTCCCCTTTGGCTCAAAAATTGAAATAAATTCAAAATTCTGGTGGGTTTTTATTTTCTAAGATCTAAGGTCAGCCTATGATGTATCTTTAGGAATTAGGGCATAATTGTGTATAAATATAAGGTTTTTCTACTCATTTGTATCCCCTAATCATCCAGCAAAATAATCAATCAATCATTCAATCATTCTAGGCATTTCAAGTCTTCACAAGGTCATCAAGATAACATTCAAGCTCATTTTTGAAGCATTCAAGGGAAAATTCTTCATCCATTGTTGCAAAAACTCAAGATCCATCATTATGGAGAGGTTTTAATCCCATTATTTCATTTTTATGCTCCATCTAATTTCTTCATTTGGTTTAATTACCTAAAAGGGGTTTGATGAAGGCAAACCCCCATGCCCTAACAATCAATACTTTTGTTCTATGTCTTTGTATGATTACAGATCCTGGTAATTTGAAGGCTTGGATATGATTGAAGAATATGTTACAAACTTGTTGAAGTTAATCTTCTATTTTCTAGGTCAAGATATCCACAAAAATTCACTTACAATGTCAAAAAATCAAGCATTCAAAATCGACACCAAGAGGGAACATAAAGAGCAGATCGAGAGCTTCAAATTTCACTTTTGAGTTTTCGTGTTTCAGGTGGACTCCATTCACCACATTAGTGGTGAAATGAGTCCCACTGCACTTCCATTTTTTGTGATATTTATGTAGATCCGTATACTCCATTTGCCTAAAACAGGTTCTTGTAGTTTTCCAGCTCTAGGGACTAATTCACCAAAATAACTTAATGATTCCTAGTAGGTCAAAATTTTAGTACCAACAACATTTCCAATATTTATTCTAGTCTTCAACACATTTCTAGGTGCACACTTTCTTTTTTACTTTCACATTCTATTTTACTTGCATCTCTATTCATCTTTCTAGGTCTTTTTGCATATCAAATAGTGTTTTCAAACATTATATGTTTACCAAGTTTGCACTTGGTGGTGAACCCCTCATTCAAAATTTTCTAAACCAAACCCTATCCTAGGATACCTTATTGTCATAAATTTTCTATCCTTCTTTGGGTGAAGATCTCTAAGGTGTCCTTGAGTGTGAACATTGTGAAATTGATCCTTTCTTTTAACAAGGAAGCTTAAGCATCCATTTTTGTGTCCACATTTTGGTGAACCTGAATTTTGAATATCATAATTTGGATTTGGATTCCATCAAAGATCCTAGTTCTATCTCACATTTACTTTGCATTATAATTTTCATTGGTTAATTTGAACTAGGGTTTCTAAATTTTGCATTTAGTGAAAGTATATAGGTTGCATTTTTGCATCTCAAATCATTGAAAATCATTGACAAACTACATTTTCATTTAAGATGTATAAACATCATACAAAATAAAAAGCATAAAAAGCAATTGAAAATTTCAGAAATTTTTAAAAAAAATCCCTTTTGGGACTCATTCGCCACCTTGGGCCAATCAGTCCTAGTACACCCCTAAACCTATCATTTACAACATTGAAAACCCTATTTTTAAGCTTATGTTTTCTTCCATTAACTATTTTTATCAGTTGGTTGAGTTTCTATTACATGTATTTGATTAGATCTAGCTTAAATTAGCTCATTTCATGCATTGCTCAATTTCAAAATTTGCAATTACAACATTTCATCTTTTAGGTTTTTGCATCATGTAATTAGCAAATCACCTTGTTTTACATCTGAAAATTACATTTTAACATTGGTCATTGCATTGCACTTTCTTTACTTTTTCATGATAGCATGTTTTCTTTCAAGAGATCCAGCTTTGATATGATTAAAAATGGATTGCATAAGTACAACATCCCCTCTTATGAGCTCAATTTTGATTACAACAATGAGGTCATTAAGAAACATTTTAGACATAGTTATGATCAAACCATTGGTTAACACAATCCTTAATGTTACATTGCCCATTGGGGAGGATGGTAGTGTAGACAATCATACTTGTTCTTCTCCTAATACCTCTCCTATTAGTGACAAAGGTATTTTGGTGAAAGAAAATATAAGCATTGAGGGTCTTGATTTTCCTTCTCCTCATCCCCATTTGGAAGATATTACAAAAAAAATTGAGATCATAGAAACATTTCTAAACATCACCTTACCTAGTCCATAATCTTGACAATCAAAATTTCCCTTCTCCTAATATCCCTCCTTAATGCAAAGAGGATAGGTTGGTGTTAGAAGATATACCTATTAAGAATCATGAGAACCTTGCCCCCCCATTCCCTAATTATCCTACCATTTGGGAAGATCTATTTGATAAGCATGAAAATCATAGTTTTCCTTCTCTTGATGTCTCCCCTACTTGTGATAATCTAACCATGGATGAACATATTACAAGCTCTCCTACTAGGGTAGTTAGCATGGAACAAGAGAATGAGACCAAGTAGAGACAAAGGACAATCAAATATATCCTTTCCCTAATCAAGAAAATCCAACCATTAATCCTTCCCCTACTTGTGATGAATTCATTTTAGAAGAACCAATCCTTGAATGTCAAGAACATTTGGTTTGTCATTCTCCTACAAACACTCCTCCTAGGGAGGATATCATGGTGCAAGAAAAAGATAACATTGACAAGAACATATTAGAAGAACATGATGAGGCCACATTAGACTCTCCTTCACTAAGGGGCGTTAATATTATTCAACCTCAACTTATCTCATACTCCCCTTCGTGACAAAATTTAACTCAAAACAAACTTGAATTCATCCTCTACCCATCTAAGAATAATGTGTCACAATAATGAAGTCATAATACCATTGCTCATAGATATAACACTACAAGTAATCTGCAACCACAACAACCAACCTTGACACCCTTTCCTTTGGCTAATCCTATCCTACCTAACCCTATCTTACTAGGTCCTCCTCAGGGAAAGGAGTATGATCTTGTCTATAATTCCAAGAATACTCCTACTAAGATATCATTGTGGAACTTATCAAGCATCCTACCACTACCACAAATAACATGATTCAAAAACCCTACAACTGTTGGGGATAAGATACTAATGTAAATCCTAAACATATTTCATGTATCTCCTAAGTCCTTGGAAAGTCAAATCTTACTTTACACAATTTGACACATGTTAGTGTGGTATAATAACATGTTTGATTTACAAGTTCTCTCTTTGTGGGAATATTGTCTTCTTCTTGAAGGTTCTTGTGTTATGAGAAATGTATTTTTTCATATCATTGTATGCTTCTTTCACACTATGATAGAGGAGCACTAGCCACATCCTCTATGTGAAGTGCTATAGGAGGACATGTTAATGTTGTGATCGTGTTTTCAGATTTGACATTACCTATGTAGTGGGAATTCCAGAAGGTATATGTGTTATGTATGAGAGGGGAACCTCTCTTGGACTAGTTACACTTTACTACAATGAGTTACTTTAGAGGTTTTTTATTGCATGTTTATGTGTGTTATTACCTTGAAGTCTTATTTTGTAGGATGGTGGATATATAGGGACTTGTTTGCAGATTTGGGTTGTTACATTGATAGCATGAAGTTGTACCTATGATATTTTGGTTATATAGACTTGGGAAAGGTATTGATTGATAAAGTTGACACTTTGATCAGTGCTACAAATAAGTTCTCTTGGTGTAGGAAGGCCATTGACCTTGAGTCTTGTACTTGATTTCTAATAATGATTCCTTGTTTAGAATAATTGCAATGTATAATGTCAAGTGGGAGAATGTTGAGATAAGTTTCATTTAATTGCAATCCTAAACATATTTCATGTATCACATAATTCCTTGGAAAGTGTTCTAACACTACAGGATTAGAAAGAGATTAAATTTAGTAGAAATGAGCATGTAAATTAACATTTTGTAATTATTCCTAAATGATGAGGAACGTAATGGGGATGTCAAGAAGAGCTCCCCACAAAATAGGAGCACATGGGGTGCCCACATGGAAGGTGGAACCCACCTTGCTTAAGTTAACTATTTGGAGGGATTGATAACACTTGATGTGCATGTTTAAGATCCTACAGAGTTATGGATACGATGTTGCATGAGTGGAGTTAGAGTTCAATTGATGCAGTTAGGTATCAATTGATTCAATTTGGTTATGGTTCAGTTATCTTTAGCTGCATGTAGTTAGTTTGAGTTGAATACTAGTTGACTTGAGTTGACTTGAGTTGCATGACTAATGAATTCAATTGCATAATAGATAATAGGTGGAAACATTCAGTTAAGTGGGGATGATCAATTATGCATAATGTTTGCATGTGAATTGATGGAGATATATTTCATTTAACTAAGATTGGCTTGGACCCACCTTGGGCACCCAAGTTGGCATCTTTGAGTTAGCATCTTTTGCATGAGAATATATTTACAAGGCTTAGTTAAGTGGGCCCATTCTTGGGTGCAAACTTTGAGGTGATTCTTGCCCAATGACCAGTTAAGTGTTCAATTTAGGGCGCCTAAATTAAGGAGACTTTGGTTTTGACTTCATGTTAAAGTTTGGAACTCTACTTGCACAATCTAGGAATATATTTTAGAGGAGATTTATGCTCTTGTATTTGATACTTTTATGCATTTGCATACTCATTAGTGTCTATTTAATGTAGAAATTGTATCTAATTTTATAGTAGGTTACTTGGTATAAGCTTATTGCATGTGTGAGGGTTTGAAGCATGGAATGGGATGTGTGGATTCATGCTTGGTCACATGGAATGCATGGATAGCTTGTGTTGTAGAAAGTGTATGAGAGTTTTGTGTAGGTTGTGAAGAAGGATTGTTGAAGACAAAGGAAGTATATCAATCAAGGATTGATACAGTATTATTGCAATCGTGTTCTAAGGTTAAATAATGCAAGCACTATTGATTCTAGTGAGGTGTATTTTTTTTCCGAAAGAGGTTTTCTCCGTATATGTTGTGTCACTTCTATCTTCTTGTCTCGTTCTTCTACAATCTACTATCTCTTTCTACAATTGGTAAAATTCATCTAAACAGATAGTCATACACAATGAATTGTTAACGAAGAACACTTAATTAAATCTATAGTCACATGGGTTTACAAGTTTTAAGCTATAATTTCACCTTCATTTTCAACATTTGGTATTAGAGCTAATGGTTGGGTAGAGTTTTGGATGCCTTTCTCTTAAAATTTTAAATGTTTTTTCATGTAATGGGAGCTTTTACTGTTGTGTTATTACAGATTTGTAAAAGAAGTGTGTTTTATCTTCTTGGTTTAGAGATCATGGTTTTCTTGTCCTTTTGGGAGTTGTGTCATTAACAACAGATTCTTTGATTGTGTTGAGGCCATGGATGATTTTCATTTAGGAGATGGTTATCACAATGTCATGGATAGCTTGGTTACATGTTTCAGTGGGAGTTTTTGACAGAGATGGTTTGATGTTTATATTCTTTCCATATATAGCTCGGTATCACAGTTCACTGGGAGCTTTGGTAGGATATGGTTATCTTCATGTAATTTAAAGAGGTTTTAACATCTTGTTTCATGGAGGAACCCTTAGAGTCTTTGGTAAATATGTTATTGTTCTTCCTTTAGAGAAGATGTGGTTCTTTTTGGTTTTGAGTATTAATTATTTGCTTGGAGCTTCATGATTATGTAGGTTACATTTGAATTTGGCATGGATTGATTGGTGGATGCTCATGGATACTAAAGAAACTGGAGTTAGTTTGGATATTTATTATGTTAAGAGATATGTGTTGGAATGGCTACTTGTTATAAAAAAAATTCAATAGTAAAGACCGAGGAGCCTACACCTTGAAATGGATGTGAGTCCATCATAGACCTGATGAGAAGGTTTTCTTTATTCAAAGCCTATATTTCTTGGTGTTGTATGAATAGGAAAATCTTGTATCCCACTCTTGGTCTACTCGACAAGTAAATGGTCTAAGAGGTGTTTCCCACCTAATTATTAGATGTGTTATTTATGTGTCTTGTCTTCTCTTATGCATTAGTCTTGAAAATTATGTTTCTAAGGGATTATTGAGAAGTATATACATGATTTTATGTATTTCTATTGTTCTCCTTGTAATATTGAACTTGAGTTAGTTTTGAGGATTTGGGTAGGAGAGGTATGGGAGATAGTTAGTGTCTTTGGGCATATTCTATTTTTTGTGGGAATGTTTGGCTAAGTTTGATCTACTTTCTATGAGAGGTTTAAATCTAAGTTATGCCATGTTTCATTATAAGTTGAATGGTTAGATGTTGATATCCTTTCATTTTGGGAGTGTTGAAGGAGATCTTACTTTACACAGTTTGGCACATGTTAGTGTGGTATAATAACTTGGTTTGATTTATAGGTTCTCTCTTTTGGGAATATTGTCTTCTTCTTGAAGGTTCTTGTGTTATGAGAAATGTATTTTGCATATAATTGTATGCTTCTTTGACACTATGATAGAGGAGTTAGTCACATCCTCTATGTGAAGTTCTATAGGAGGGACTTGTTAATGTTGTGATCTTGTTGTTTTCCAGATTTGGCATTACATTGCAATGGGAGTTCTAGAGGTATATGTGTTCTATATGAGAGGGGGCCTCTTGGACTGAATTACCTTTACTACATTGAGTTATGAGAGGTTTTACATTATGTCTATGCGTGTTATTACATTGAAGTGTTATTTTTGTAGGATAGTGGATATACATGGACTTGCTTGCAGATTTGGGTTATTATGTTGATAGAATGAGGATTCTACCTATGACTAGTTTAGTTCTGAGAGACTTGGAAAGGTATTTGTGAAGATTGACACTTTGAAGGTTGATAATTTGTGAATCGTTCCCTTGATTGCAAGAAGGCCATTGGACTTGAGACCATACTTGATTTATAATAATGGTTCCTTGTTTAGAATAATTGCAATGTATAATGCCAAATTAAGGAGAAGATATTGGGAATAGGATGCATTTAATTGCAATCCTAAAAATATTTCATGTATCTCCTAAGTCCTTGGATAGTGTTCCCCAATACTAGGATTAGAAAGAGATTAAATTTGAATGAAATGAACATGTAAATTGACATTTGTACTTAATTCTAAATGATAGGAACATGTGGGGACGCCCAAGAAGAGATCCTATAAAATAGGAGCACATGGGGCGCCCACATGGAAGGTGGAACCCACCTTGCTTAAGTTAACTATTTGGAGGATTGATAACACTTCAGTAATGCATGTTTAGATCCTACAAATTAGGGATTGGTATTTACATGAGTGGAGTTCAGAATTCAATTCGAATTTAGTTTAGTTTAGTTAGGTTCAACTTTTAGTTATGGTTTAGTTATCTTTAGTTGCATGTAGTTAGTTTGAGTTGAATGCTAGTTGACTTTTAGTTGACTTGAGTTGCATGACTAATGACTTTAGTTGCATAGAGAAAATAACAAGTGGATACATTCAGTTAGGAGTAGGGATGATCGATCATGCATAATGCTTGCATGAATTGATGGAGAGATATGTTTCAGCTAACTAAGGTTGACTTGGACCCACCTTGGGCACCCAAGTTGGCATCTTTGAGTTAACACCTTTTGCATGAGAAGATATTTACAAGGCTCAGTTAAGTAGGCCCATTCTTGGGCGCCAACTTTGAGGTGATGCTTGCAAAATATTTTCTTGACCAATGATCAATTAAGTGTTTAGTTTGGGGCACCTAAATTGAGGAGACTTTTGGTTTTGACTACATATTTACAATGTAGATCTCTACTTGCACAATCTAGGCATAGATTTTTTTAGAAGCTTTATTCTCTTGTATTTGATAACTCTTATGAGTTTACATGCTCATTAATTGTCTATTTATTGTAGCAATTGCATTAGAGTTTATAGCAGGTTAGCAGGTATAGCTTGTGCATGTGTGAGGGTTTGAAGCATGGCATGGGATGTGTGGATTCATGCTTGGTCACATAGAATGCATGGATAGCTTGTGCTGCAAAAAGTGTATGAGATTTTTGTGCAGGTTGTGAAGAAGGATTGTTGAAGGCAAGGAAGCATATCAATCAAGGATTGATACAGTATTATTGTAATCTTGTTCTATGGTTAAATAATACAAAGCACTATTGATTACAGTGGTGGAGTTTTTCCCAAAGAGGGTTTCTCCATGTATATTTTGTGTAACTTCTATCTTATTATCTCATTCTTACATAATATTTTGTCTCTCTTTCTATAATTGGTAAAATTGATCTAAACAGATAATCATACATAATGAATTGTTAACAAAGAACACTTAATTAAATCTATAGTCACATAGGTTTACAAGTTTTAAGCTACAATTTCACCTTCATTTTAAAAAAAAATAAGTTTATATTCCTCCCAATGCGCAACCAAATGACATAGCAACAATGATCCAAGGAATAAATGTTGACATTGTTTACCACCAAAGTGAGCTCCCCCCTTTGGAAGTGCAAAAATAAAATGAAGCTTTCATAATAATATCTCAATACAAAAGAAAAGGGATAAAGAGAACTCTTGTAGATACCGACTCTACCCTTAATGTGTGTTGTGTGAGCCTTCTAGATAGGCTTGGAATTGATAAATCAAACATTCAACTCGATTCTTTATCTATCAAGGGATTTGACAATGTCGAAAAAAAAACTACTCGGTGTGATTACTTTACCTCTTATAGTTGGGAAGGCCACATTGGAAACACAAATCCATGTTATGCCTCATGAAGTTTCATATAATCTTCTCTTAGGAAGACTGTGGATTCGTGCAATGAATGGGGCACCTTCTAATCTTCATCATAAAATGAAATACATATACAAAAACAAAGTGTACACACTTGACATTGATCATGAGCCTTATAGTGTCTTACAACTTGAGAAAAACAAAGAGAATTCCTTGAACACATTAATACCAACCACACAAGTAGAACCCATGCCACAAAATGATAAATAAAAACATATTGAAGAAGTCACAAAGCTATTAGAAGATGATTGGGGTTCCTTGGATTTTGAACATACATTCATGGGAGAATATAAGATCATAAACAAAGATTCAAATGAGGGACATGAAAAATTAGCAATGTCAATGCAAAACTCAAAAGACCCTTCAACAGCATCCACCTCAACCACTTTAGAAGAAAAAGAAAATTACACAACAAACTTCGATGAACTTAATCATGAACAATTTCCAAATCCAAAAGAAATAAAGAAGCTTTAAGGAAAAGGTTATGAGCTTATGATACAACTTGGCTATAGTGGAAAAGGATGTGGTGCTAGAGAATAAGGTATCTATGTCCCGATCGAGCTTAACATGCCAAAAAAAACTCATGGTCTTGGCTATTGTCCTTTGATAGAAATAGACAAACCTTCAATCAACATCAACACCATCACAAAAAATTCCTCTAATCCAACCTTAACAGTAGAACATCCTGAACTAATAGACAATACTAGTCCTGGTTGTTATCATTCACTTGAAATAAAATAAGCAATGACATCTTTGCTTGATGTCAATTTTATCTTGCAAAACAATCAAGATTTGAATTCATCAAATTTTACTCCCTCCTATAAAGGAGAGAACAAAATATTGCAATCTAAGGAGTCTTGCATAGGTATGACATCTTTTACATCTAAGAAATAGATATATTTTTCACATAATAAAGGAACATCTACCATTGGTAAAGAAGGTATCTTGTCAAGACTCCTCCAAGATCACTTGATATCTCCTCCTCCAAAAACAAAAACTTGAAATTTTATTACAATACTTCATTCTATGTATATCATAGATTTCATGATCATTCTACTAATGAATGTAAGGCTTTGAGTAGTGAAATCAAATATCTTAAGGATTTTTGTTCTCTTCCTTATGTGGGCACATCTAATTCCTAATCAATACTAATTTTCACCCTAGAATGTTTCTCATCAATCATTTTGGCTTAGCCTTGTCCTACACTAAGTGGGGGCAAGGGGTTAGGTAGCCTTGTTCTCATATTTCACTTGTTTTGCCTCTTTTGGCTAGCCATTAACCTTTCATGAACATAAAGAGCAAGCTTGGGATGTGGACGACATGCCTTAAGTTGGCTCACATGTGACATACTACCTTTTTCATGACAAAGCTTATTGGAAACATATGACTTCGAATAGGGCTTCTCGAATAAGCTCTCATGTCTTATTTTTCTTTAAATAAATTGCTCACAGTAATGGTGTTATCAACTACTTTAAAGTGGGGGCATATATCGAAACTCATATTTCATTGTGCGATTTTCTTTTTTTTCTTGTGATTTCCTCTCTTGGAAGCATTAGATACAATATTCCCCAAGATGAGACCTTGCACTTGTCCTCTCTTGAAAACAAGATGAGACCTTTTGTGCTTGTCCTCTCTTGGAGACATTAAGCACAA
>VDFB02270651.1:463670695-463683024 GCA_007258455.2 Sequoia sempervirens | reverse complement strand
CATACCATGTGCTCCTATTTTGTAGGATTTGTTCTTGGATGTCCCCACATGTTCTTATCATTTAGGAATAATTACAAATGTCAATTTGCATGTTCATTTCATTCAAATTTAATCTATTTATAATCCTAGTGTTGGGGAACACTTTCCAAGGAATTAGAAGATACATGAAATATTTTTAGGATTGCAATTAAATGGCATCCTATTCCCAACATTCTCCCACTTGGAATTATATATTGCAATTATTCTAAAAAAGGAACCATTATTATAAATCAAGTACAAGAATCAAGTCCAATGGCCTTCTTGCACCAACAAAACTTATCTACAACATCGATCAAAGTATCAACTTTCTCAATAAATACCTTTCCCAAGTCTCTGTAACCAAACTATCATAGGTAGAACTTCATGCTATCAACATAACAACCCAAATATACAAACAATTCCCTGTTTATCCACCATCCTACAAAATAATAATTCAATGTAATAACACACATAGACATGTGATAAAAAAATTATGAAGTAACTCACTGTAGTAAAGTGTAACTAGTCTAAGATAGGTTCCCTTATCATATAAAACACATATACCTTCTAGAACTCCCATTGCATAGGTAATGTCAAATTTTAAAACAAGATCACAACATCAACAAGTCCTCCTATAGAACTTCACATAGAGGATGTGACTAACTCTTCAATCATATTGTCAAAGAAGCATACAATTATATGCAAAATACATTTCTCATAACACAAGAACCTTCAAGGAGAAGACAATATTCTGAAAAAGAGAGAACCTATAAATCAAACCAAGTTATTATACCACACTAACATGTGCCAAACTGTGTAAAGTAACATCTCCTTCAACACTCCCAAAATGAAAGGATATCAACATCTAACTATTCAACTTATAATGAAACATGGCATAACTTAGATTTAAACCTCTCATAGAAAGTAGATCAAACTTAGCCAAACATTCCCACAAAAAATGGAATATGCCCAAAGCCACTAACTATCTCCCATACCTCTCCTACCCAAATCCTCAGAACTAACTCAAGTTCAATATTGAAAGGAGAAAAATAGAAATACATAAAATCATGCATATACTTCTCAATAATCCCTTAGAAACACAATTTTCAAGACTAATGCATAAGAGAAGACAAGACACATATAAATAACGCATCTAATAACTAGGTGGGAAACACTTCTTAGACCATTTAATTGTTGAGTAGACCAAGAGTGGGATACAAGATTTTCCTATTCATACAACAAGCAATATAGGCTTTGAATAAAGAAAACCTTCTCATTAGGTCTATGATGGACTCGCATCCATTTCAAGGTGTAGGCTCCTCGGTGTTTACTATTGAATTTTTTTTATAACAAGTAGCCATTCCAACACATATCTCTTAACATAATAAATATCCAACCTAACTCCAGTCTCTCTAGTATCCATGAGCATCCACCAATCAATCCATGCCAAATTCAAATGTAACCTACATAATCATGAAGCTCCAAGCAAATAATTAATACTCAAAACCAAAAAGAACTACATCTTCTCCAAAGGAAGAACAATAACATATTTACCAAAGACTCTAAGGGTTCCTCCATGAAACAAGATGTTAAAACCTCTTCAAATTACATGAATATAACCATATCCTACCAAAGCTCCCAATGAACTATGATACCAAGCTATATATGGCAAGAATATAAACATCAAACCATCACTGTCAAAAACTCTCACTAAAACATGTAACCTAGCTATCCATGAAATTTTGATAACCATCTCCTAAATGAAGATCATCCATGGCCTCAACACAATCAAAGAATCTGTTGTTAATGACACTACTCCCAAAAGGACAAGAAAACCATGATCTCTAAACCAAGAAGATAAATCACACTTCTTTTACAAATCTGTAATAACACAATAGTAAAAGCTCCCACTACATGAAAAAACCTTTAAAATTTTAAGAGAAAGGCATCCAAAGCTCTACCCAACCATTAGCTCTGATACCAAATGTTGAAAATGAAGGTGAAATTATAGCTTAAAACTTGTAAACCCATGTGACTGTAGATTTAATTAAGTGTTCTTCATTAAAAATTCATTGTGTATGACTATCTATTTAGATGAACTTTACCAATTGTAGAAAGAGATAGTAGATTGTAGAAGAACGAGACAAGAAGATAGAAGTGAAATGCTATATATACATGGAGAAACGCTGGAGAAAAAATACACCACTAGAATCAATAGTGCTTGCATTATTTAACCTTAGAAAAGATTAGAGTAATACTATATATCAATCCTTGATTGATATGCTTCATTTTCCTTCAATAATCCTTCTTCACAACCTACACAAAACTCTCATACACTTTCTATACCACAAGTTATCCATGCATTCCATGTGACCAAGCATGAATCCACACATCCCATGCCATGATTCGAACCCTCACACATGCACAAGCTCAAACTACTAACCTACAACCAAGATTACAAACTCTGATCCAATTGCTGCAATAAATAGACAATTAATGAGCATTCTAAACTCCTAAGAGTTTTACAAAACAAGAGCATAAATCTCCTCTCTAAAATATGTTCTAGATTGTTGCAGTGGGGAGTTCAAACTTTAACATGAAGTCCAAAACCAAGTCTCCTCAATTTAGGTTCCCAAATTGAACACTCAATGATCGTTGGTCAAGAAAATATCTTGCGAAAGAATCACCTCCAAAGTTGGGCCAATAATGAAACCCCTTAGCGAGCCTTGTAAATGTATTCTCATGCAAAAGGTGTTAACTCAAAGATGCCAACAGGCCGGGGTCCAAGTCGATCTTAGTTAAATGAAACATATCTCTCCATCAATTCATGCAAATATTATGCATGATTGATCATCCCCGCTTAACTAAATGTATCCACCTGTTATCTATCATGCAATTGAATTCATTAGTCATGCAACTCAAGTCAACTAAAGTCAAATAGAATTCAGCTCAAACTAACTACATGCAACTAAAAATGGCCCGAACCATAAGCTGGCTGGCCGAATTGATCTTGGGCACTTGAATTGAGCCGAACTCCACTCATGTAAATATCAATCCATAGCTTGTAGGATCTAAACATGCATTCTTGGGGTGTTATCAATCCTCCAAATAGTTAACTTAAGCAAGGAAGGTGGGTTCCACCTTCCCATGTGGGCACCCGTATTATGTCCTGATATTTTTGTGGGAGCTCTTCTTGGACATCCCCACATGTTCCTATCATTTAGGAATAATCACAAATGTCAATTTACATGTTCATTCCATTCAAATTTAATCTCTTTCTAATCCCAGTGTTGGGGAACACTTTCCAAGGAATTAGCGGATACATGAAATATGTTTAGGATTGCAATTAAATGGCATCCTATTCCCAGCATTCTCCCACTTGACATTATATGTTGCAATTATTCTAAACAAGGAATAATTATTATAAATCAAGTACCAGAATCAAGGCCAATGACCTTCCTGCACCAAAGAGAACTTATCGTAGCATTGATCAAAGTGTCAACTTTCCCAATCAATACCTTTCCCAAGTCTATGTAACCAAACTATCATAGGTAGAACTTCATGCTATCAACATAGCAACCCAAATCTACAAACAAGTCCATGTATATCCACCATCCTGCAAAATAAGACTCCAAGGTAACAACACACATAGACATGCAATAAAAAACCTCTAAGTAACTCATTGTAGTAAAGTGTAACCAGTCCAAGAGAGGTGCCCCTCTCATATAGAACACATATACCTTCTACAACTATCACTGCACATGTAATGTCAAATCTGAAAACAAGATCACAACATTAACAATTCCTCCTATAACACTTCACATAGAGGATGTGGCTAGTTCTCCTCTAGTATTAGTGTCAAAGAAGCATACAATGATATAGAAAATATGTCTCATAACACAAGAACCTTCAAGAAGAAGACAATATTCCCACAAAGAGAGAACCTATAAATCAAACCAAGTTATTATACCACACTAACATGTGCCATACTATGTAAAGTAAGATTTCAGCCTTCAACACTTTCCAAGGACTTAGGAGATACATGAAATATGTTTAGGATTTAAATTAAATAGTATCTTATTCCCAACTATTGTAAGGTTGTTTGAATCATGTTGTGGTAGTGAGGGGAGGCTTGAATAAGTTCCCACAATGATATCTTAGTAGGAGTATTCTTAAGTTGCTCGATAAGATCATACTCCTTTCCACAAGGAGGACTTGGTAAGATAGGGTTAGGTAGGATAGGATTAGGAAAAGGTAAGGGTGTCGAGGTTGGTTGTTTGCGGTTGTAGATTGTTTCTAGTGTTATATGTATGAGTAACAATATTATGACTTGGCTAGTGTGACACATTATTCTTAGGTGGGTAGAGGATGAATTCAGGTTTGTTTAGAGTTAGCGGTTTGTGCGAAGGGGGGTAAAGGATAAGTTGAGGTTGAATAATATTAATGCCCCTTAGTGAAGGAGAGTCTAATGTGGCCTCATCATGTTCTTCTAATATGTTCTTGTCAATGTTATATTTTTCTTGCACCATGATATCCTCCCTAGGAGGAGTGTTTGTAGGAGAATGACAAACCAAATGTTCTTGACATTCAAGGATTGGTTCTTCTAAAATGAATTCATCACAAGTAGGGGAATGATTAATGGTTGGATTTTCTTGATTAGGGGAAGGATCTATTTGATTGTCCTTTGTCTCTACTTGGTCTCATTCTCTTGTTCCATGCTAACTACCCTAGTAGGAGAGCTTGTAATACGTTCATCCATGGTTAGATTATAACAAGTAGGGGAGACATCAAGAGAAGGAAAACTATGATTTTCATGCTTATCAAATAGATCTTCCCAAATGGTAGGAGAATTAGGGAATGGAGGGACAAGATTCTCATGACTCTTAATAAGTATATCTTCTAACACCAACCTATCCTCTTTGCATCGAGGAGGGATATTAGGAGAAGGGAAATTTTGATTGTCAAGGTTATGAAGACTAGGTAAGGTGATGTTTATAAATGTTTCTATGATCTCATATTTTTTTTGTAATATCTTCCAAATGGGGATGAGGAGAAGGAAAATCAAGACCCTCAATGCTTATATTTTCTTTCACCAAAATACCTTTTTCACTAATAGGAGAGGTATTAGGAGAAGAACAATTATGATTGTCTACACTACCATCCTCACCAATGGGCAATGTAATATTAAGGATTGTGTTAACCAATGGTTTGATCATAACTATGACTAACATGTTTCTTAATGACCTCATTGTTGTAATCAAAATTGAACTCATAAGAGGGGATGTTGTACTTATGCAATCCATTTTTAATCATATCAAAGCCACATCTCTTGAAAGAAAACATGCTATCATGAAAAAGTAAAGAAAGTGCAATGCAATGACCAATGTTTAAATGTAATTTTCAGATGTGAAACAAGGTGATTTTCTAATTACATGATGCAAAAACCTAAAAGATGAAATGTTGTAATTGCAAACTTTGAAATTAAGCAATGCATGAAATGAGATAATTTAAGCTAGATCTAATCAAATACATGTAATAGAAACTCAACCAACTGATACAAATAGTTAATGGAAGCAAACATAAGCTTAAAAATAGGGTTTTCAATGTTGTAAATGATAGGTTTAGGGGTGTACTAGGACTAATTCGCCCAAGGTGGCGAATGAGTCCCAAAAGGGATTTTTTTCAAAATTTTCTAAAATTTTCAATTGCTTTTTATGCTTTTTATTTTGTATGATGTTTATACATCTTAAATGAAAATGTAGTTTGTCAATGATTTTCAATGATTTGAGATGCAAAAAATGCAACCTATATGCACTTTTACTAATACAAAAATTTAGAAACCCTAGATTCAAATTAATCAATGCAAAGTAAATGTGAGCTAGATCTAGGATAATGATGGAATCCAAATCAGAATTGTGATATTCAAAAGTTAGGTTCACCAAAATGTGGAAACCGAAAATGGATGCTTCACTTGTTAAAGAAAGGGGTCCAATTTCACAATGTTGACACTCAAGGATACCTTAGAGATCTTCACCCAAAGAAGGATGGAAAATATCTAACAATAAGGTATCCTAGGATAGGGTTTTGGATTAGAAAAGGCATAATGAGGGGTTCACCACCAAGTGCAAAATTGGAAAACATAAAATGTTTGAAAACGCAATGCGATATTCAAAAAGACCTAGAAAGATTCAAATAGAAATGCAAGTAAAATAGAACAAGAAAGTAAAATAGAAAGTGTGCACCTAGAAATGTGTTGAAGACTGGAAATTCTACTGATCCTAAAATTTTGACCTACTGGGACTCATTCGCCATTCTAGGTGAATTAGTCCTAGAGCCGGAAAACTATACAAGAACCTCGCTTTTAGGCAAATGGGTATCCGGATCTACATAAATATCTAAAAAATAGTATTAGTTGGGACTCATTCACCACTAATGGTGAATGAGTCCACTTTGAATTTTTGAAAACTCAAAAGTGAAATTTGAAGCCTCTACTCTTTCTATTCCTCTTAGTGTCTAGTTTCGAATCCTTGATTTTTGACACTGTAAGTGACCTTTTGTGGATATCTTGACCTAGAAAATAGGGAGATGACTTCAAAAAGTTTGCAACCTATTCTTAAATCATCTCCAAGCCTTCAAAGTACTCAGAATCTGTAATCATACAAAGACATAGAACAAAAGTATTGATTGTTAGGGCATGGGGGTTTGCCTTCATCAAACCCCTTTTAGGTAATTAAACCAAATGAAGAAATTAGATGGAGCATAAAAATGAAATAATGGGATTAAAACCTTTCCATGATGATGGATCTTGAGTTTTTGCAACAATGGATGAAGAATTTTCCCTTGAATGCTTCAAAAATGAGCTTGAATGCTATCTTGATGACCTTGTGAAGACTTGAAATGCCTAGAATGATTGAATGATTGATTGATTATTTTGCTGGATGATTAGGGAATACAAATGAGTAGAAAAACCTTATATTTATACACAATTATGCCCTAATTCCTAAAGATACATCATAGGCTGACCTTAGATCTTAGAAAATAAAAACTCACCAGAATTTTGAATTTATTTTGATTTTTGAGCCAAAGGGGACTCATTTGCCCCTAATTGTGAATGGGTCCCACTCAAGGCATTTTAAGTGGGTATCAGAATTTAAGTATTTTAAATGATGTTTATCGAGTTTATACTAAAAAATACACTTAAGTAAGGTGTGTAGACGTAAAATGGGGCTAATTAAAGCATAAGAAAGATATAATTATTGATGAAAAGCCTAGAAAAATGTGAAATTTTGTTACAACACTTTCCAACACTTTGAAATAAGGCTTCGTAAATGATAAAAAAGAGGTTATTTAAGTGAAATACATTAATAAGATCCTAGAAAAGTGTGAAAGTGTGTTACAACACTTCACAACACTTTTACAAGGCAACATAAAATTCTTATTAATTCACAAGGGCCCAAGACCTAATGTGATTGTGTTATTCACATTACAACATTAAATCAAGGCAACATTAATCCAAAATCACAAGGAGGGCCTAAACAGGATAAAAAAAGTAGAAGGGTTACTTTTTCAGTGTCCACACCTAGTAGTTGTAGAAATAGATCAATACAAAAAACTCATACTAGAACCTAGCTTTCCAAGATTGAGTTTGAAAATTTTACAATAATAAAGAGAAGTCTATATATTGATGAAATTCATTCTTTCAAACTAGTGCCTAAATACATTCAAATGATGGTCCTTTTAATGGTGTGTGTGTATGTAGTTTTAGAATTAAAATATGTAATCAAGTTTAGAGTAGAGCTAGAAGATTTCAATATGGCCCTTTGAACATAGTCAATAAGGATCATTAGAGAAAGTAATATACACATAATATAATAGAAAAGTATCATGTAAACCAAGAAACATAAAGCCTCTATACAATATTAATATTTATGATAAACAAAATGGTTAATGTTTGAATGGATTGAAGAAACTTAACTTACCCATTTTTTTTTGAAAAATCTAGAAGATAGTTGTGCTAATGTTTTATTTCATCTTCTCAATAAATCACATTCATTATAAATAAGAATGTTATTTGGGCATATAGTTGTCAAGGAGGAATGCAAATAATTTTTGTTATGATAGAAAATAGGTCATATCTACAACAAAAACATAGTAGAAATTCATATAAAATAATGAACAATGGACAAGTAGAATTCAATGTTGGTATGCAAGAGAAAAATCCCATTGATAGTATCTTATACATGATTTTGGGCCTCTTCCTCTAACATGTTCCTTAGATTAGAACCTATTTTTTACCAATTAAAGGTTGTCCTCATGGTCTTTATCCTCTTATTTACAACTTCAATTTAGCATAAGAATCAGATTATTGTTAAAATTTAGCATGCATGCTATATATTATAATATAGGTCTTAAGAGTTGATCATGAAAAAGTATTAAGGCTAACAATAGAAGCTCACCAATGAGTAAATTTGTGAATGCTAACTCATGTATCAAACTCAAATACAACTTTTAAACAAATACATAATATTAGTCTCAAACATTTATAAGTTACCATAGATAAGGGTAATAGGTGTGAACCCATCACAGTCACAAAAATCTTCACCTAATTAGAAGGCTCTTTACATTGTAGTTCCACAACTGCAATCCATGGCCTATGTGGACAATAGTTAATATAACCATATAGATATATAAATATATGGACAAAGTCACAAGTTAGAATATGAAATTTTATTTAAGGAATAATATTTTTTTATGAAGCAATATTCTTATTTTATTTAAAATTGAATATATTCATCTAATCGATATTCTTATAGAATTGATTGTTTTTATAAATTGAAATCCATTTTATTGTTTATAATTAGATTATTTATAAGTTAAATATGGGAACAAAATTAGTCATTAGTTTCTTATACTTTTTTAAGGTGACATCATTTAATAGTATTTGTTTTGACCTTTAAATTTAATTTTTGAAACACATTTAATTGATTTTAAAAAAAAAATTGATATCTACAATGAATTCATTATCAAGTCTTCTATAGAATATTTATTATTATTTCATTTTTAGTTTTCAATATTTTAAATAAATTATTAAAAAAAATAAAAAAAATCCTATTTTGTATTTAATGATAGTTCATCTTTATAGGTTAAATCCTCACGATTGAGCTATATACATCTATAGCTTAACATAGTTATAATAATGATGTTTATAGTTTCATCCTTTTAAATTACCATGGATTAATAAGGACACTTTTTTTTTAGATTTGAGTGAATAGGAAATCTTCTTTGGATAATAAAATAATGATAGTTAGTATGAAGTAGATCATTATCATAGGGTTTTAAATAAAAAATTTACCCAAGATTAGGTGTACATGTACTTAGGATAAAATAGTTACAATATTTTATCTAAATTTTTAATAAAGAATTTAATGAATCAATGTTTCTTTTAGTGGGTAGTATTTGAAGAGGAAATGTTTAGGAAAACAGGGCCCTAAAAATGGCATATGTACCCACTCTTTACAATTCACATCAAAACTTAGACAAAAAGTAAACTAAATATGTTACACCTTGATCCCATGGATATGAGTATGTAGGCAATTGGAGTAAACAAATGAGGTTCCAAGTAGTAAGGTTTTTTGAAGTCTGGTTGGTACTTTCTAAAATTGGATAGAAAAACTCTAGTGTTAACATATTTAAATAAATTAGAACATAAAATTAAGATTCATTGTATACTCAAAATGGATTTGGTTGAACTTTTTGTATCCTTGAGGCTTTGTGCTAAATTTTGAGGTGACATGCGAAGATTTTTAAAAGACTTGATAGATGGTGACCCTAGTGTTTTTCCAACAGGGAAAAGTAGTCTATCAAGAAGACTTGAGATGTAAATTATCTCAATGAGTCAAAACTTCTAGCTAAAGCAAGAATACCTATCTTGTATGAATAGAAGAATACCTTTCATGTATCCAAACAAATAAATACATGTCATGGATGGATAGATGGATGTCTATCTTGCATAGACAAATGAATTATTAAGTACCATTTCTTGAGGATATAAATGAAAAAAAAGCTTGTAAAAAAATAGTATAAATAAACACTAGAACCTAATGAGTTGTTACATATATCTTGATGACTATCGATTCCTCTCCTTATATTTAAATCTCACATACACTATGGTGCTATTTCCCATAGACCAACGATTTAATGCTCATAGATTTTATTCATTCACAGTATTCTTAGTCCTAGATACATATTGGCTAAGAGCACACACTTTTTATTCATGTTATATCTTAGTTGCTCATGGAGGTCAACAAGCCAAAATAGGGCTTGACCTAAAGGCAAGCTCCCAAGCAACCTGAACCATATTCCTCGTCCTTAATTGCAAGTTTTGGGAAATATTCAACCGTGCAAAGTTCTTCATTTATTTTTCCTTCTCTTGTCATTTCTATTTCCTTTTCCTTTTTAAAATATATAGATTTGATTACATTTCTTCATTTACATATCAATTTGAATCACTTGCATTGTTACTTTGTTGTCCTTGTTATCTATTGTATAGTTGGTTGTGAACTTTGTGGGAGGAGACATTTTTTAGCCGATAGGCGCATATGTGAGCCAAAAAAAACCTGTCTCACGCCTTATACTGCTAGAGGTTTTGAATAAACAACTCCCGGTTTGCAGTCAAGTTTCGAGATATCTAAAATGCATTAAATGCTATTGAATTTGGCTGATGAGAGTTGCATTGATTTTACTAAGGTGAACAATCGATGATACAGCTGTTTGAATGCTGGAATACAAGGTAGTCAATCTATGCAGATCCTTCTTAGATCAAAGGAGGTGGAGGCTACGACTCTCCTGGCACAACATAATATTGCACCATAAAAGCCATCCCATCCTTTGGAGAAAAAAATATTATTTTACAGGGAACCACCTTCTGCAAAGGCCTGGCATGCCCGTAATAAATTCGTTAGCAGTAATGAGTGTTAGGCAAGTAAGAGCAAAAATTGGGAGCCTTCATCTTACCAAATTCCTCGAGGTGTCATCCCATCAAATGCGATGATTGTTGGGTATGCCTGTCTCATGCGGTGTATTACTAGAGGTTTTGAATAAAGTACTCCCAGGCAACTACCAAGATATCGTAAATGCATTAAATGCTATTAAAATTGGTAAATGAGAGTCCATCGATTTTACTAAGGTGAATAATCGATGATACAACTGTCTGAGTTAAGGAGGTCAAATATCTTATCTCCAGCGGTGTTAAAACGTCCTTTCAATAGAAACCATCTCAGCGCTTAGTATGCCACCGCCACCGCCACCACCTACAAACAGAATGAATCAGTTAATAAACAAAATATCTTTCAAAATAGATTACCAAGCAAGCAGAGCGATTGGAAGCAAACTAAGGACACTGTAACAGAGATTTGTATCCAACAAAAAGCATAAGAACAATCCACGGTACTTTCCACCATTGTTTCTCAGCAAAAATTATACTTTTTAGTTAATTTTGCATTGATATTCACAAGTATTTCAGGCAATCACAATTATTTTAGCATAAAATTGCTTCTATTCCAATATGTGCCGCCTTCGCTCTCGGGCTTACTTTGCAGACCAACTCTACACTATTATTTTGATTGCTGCACCATTCCTTGCTCAATGAACTAACTGCTTTCTGGTTTTTCTTCACTTTATGCCTTTGTGAGTGAGCTTTTCACTATTTTTTTGCTGTTTTCTCCATTGCTATTGATTTATTGACCTTTCACTTCTCCAATTTGGCGAGTCGCAGCCTGTTAATAAGGTTTCAAGGAGGGTTTTAGAGTATATTTATTAAAATGAAAATTACGGCCAAGATCCTAATAATGAACACATTTAGGTTTTAACATTAGGGCACCCTTTATCCTATGTAGTTAAGTATGGTGAAAAAAAGTTTGGAGGGGAAACCAATAGCAGTGGGGAAAGCAACAAAAATCCAGGGAAAAACAACCAAAAAAATGGAAAAAAATGATGAACAATTGAGATTCATTTAATTGTCTTGCATTGATACAGACTCAAGATAGCTGTCGATATGCTTTTATAGGTCACCTATGATGCAACAAAGCATTTGAGTCTTTGAAATAACTAATGAGCTGCTAATATTAAAGGGTAAATCTTGAACACATTATTCTACCTGTTGTTGTTTTACATACGAATATTCACGTACATAGCAATTGAAGAGACACATCATTAAATGTAAGTGGTTCTTAGATAGCTGCAATAATTAGAAAACTCTTAAAATTTCAATTTAAAGAAAAACCAAAAAGCCAAAACAACCCTAAAAAGATCTA
>VDFB02270651.1:463632597-463670595 GCA_007258455.2 Sequoia sempervirens | reverse complement strand
AGAAGAGGAGTAGGCTCATTGGGGTTAGCGGCAGCCAAAGCAATAAACTTTTCAACAAAATTTTTGAGGTCAATCAGCAGGAAAAAGGGAAAGCTCAAAAGAACTTTATGCCTAAGGTGATTTAACAAAGGGAAATGGTAGAAGTAAGTTTTGTACCTTCCTTCCAATGTGACATATTTCATCGAAGCTAGAAACACCTGGTCCCATGGCCTCGGAAGAGCCTCCCATTCAAACCCAGACTAGTTGCGCATCGACACCTCCTCGCCAATGAAAAAATTGTTCATGCTCTTATTATCCTGGGTCTTGGAATTTTTAGGATGCTTCATACCCGTGCTCTGCAGACCCGTCACCTACGCAATAACTTCCTCATCCACTGTGAAGGAGATGCCACCCATGGAAACATGATGATTCTTCCATGAATTAACGAATTGAGTGGAAAAATTAGGGTCATGACCCACTAGCCTTTCCATGAGAAGAGAAATGCCGCCTTCGACGCAAATATGCCAGACAAGTGGGTCCCTATGAAATTCATTACAGTTATTCAGCTTCGTCCGCACTCTTTCTCCTCCCATAATGCCACACTTCACATAGTATAACCAAAAACTCTGAAAACATAGAAGATTAGAGACAATAGCTAGGTGAAAAAAACCCCACACAATTAGACATTTAAGCTGTGAATGACCAAATTTGATTATCAACCCAATGAACAGGTCACACGCACAAGCAAGAGGCTTTCCTAAAGACATCTTAGCTGAGCCATAAATTGGTATCATATCGTGCAAACAACAGATAAGGAAGGACATGCTAGGCAGGGAAGGATTGCCTTCCACGTCACAAAAGCACATAAATCTAGGCAGACTAGCCTCGAGGCTATAGTTAGAAATCTCTAATTTGATGGCTTTGGAAGGTTGGCCAACTTTAGTGAACCTACTAGAGGAAGCTAAAAGGCACGAAACCAAAAAAGTGGACAAAAAAGGCCAAAAAGGAGCTTAGTTTCATAATTACAGGTCACATCCAAATCAAAAAACATGAATTTGAAAATCTGAGAGTTTAAGCAGATCCCCATAAGGAGATTACGCCAAGTATGAACCAGGTTAGAATTAATCAATCGGTACTTGCTGTAGAAAATCATAATTTCTTTATTTAAATCAGGTTTCATGTTATAATTTGAAAAGATCCACTTGGGATCCATCCCTTCGATACAACTCATCATCCATCTCATCACCTCAAGAAGGCCACAAAACCTGAAGAATAAGCAAGTGGATCCCCCAACAATCTAGATAAGCAAATGCGTTGTTGTCATCATTGGTCAAGTAAGGGCTTTGTTCCTTAACTATAATACTCTGAATATTTGGTAGAAAAAGACTTAAATCACGCCAACATTTGGATATTTTCCAGTGTGTGCTTAAATTGGCCAGGGTGTCAACAACTTGGTTGCCCTCTCTATAAATATGACTAGCCACATTTAAATTTAGCTTCAACACAAGGAACCTTATGTTAAGAAGAATATCCTTAGTGTTCCATCCCAGCAGTTTGCCACAATTTATGGCATCAATAATGGACTTCGAGTCCCCTTCAATGTGAAGTTTCTCAATCCCTAGAGAAACAACTATCTGTAAGCCTTTTAATAGTGCACGTGCTTCCGCTATCATTGAAGAGTGAATACCAATTCTCCATCATCTTAGTGGCATTTCTGAATATCCTATTGTTTCTTTCTTTCCATAGGCACCAACAAATAAAGGGAGGGACTTGATTCTAGATTTCCATAGTTAAAGGATGGGAAAATGGACAAAACCAACTTAAAATAAAAGATGATATCTTTACACATAATCCACTAAATCCCTAATCTTTCAAATGCTATCTCCCACACTTCTAGATCAAACGGGTAGTGTAACAGTAGATGAGTAATAGTTTCTTCATTGCTTTTACACAAAAAATATGTTAGGGATCTGAAATCCCCTTATCCTTAGATTGTCCTACGTAAGAATTCTATTATGACAGTCCACCAAAAGAAATTAACTTTTGGTATCATGTATCGATTCCAGACCTTCTTACATAGAGTATTCACCACACCCTGGTCCATCAACTGTCTTTAATTAGATTTCACAGTAAGATCACCCTAGTGATCATGGATCTAGAAGAACTCATCCCCACGAGGTGAAGGGGGTAATCTAGTAAGAGTGAGTAACTCTTACAGGGATTTAGCAAGAATACATAGATTCAAGGATAAAGGACAACAACTACTAATCTCCTTCCATTTCCTGGCTCCCAAAGGCCCTATCAAGTAGTCACTAATATGTATGCCAAACACTTGAATAGCCTGACCCATAAGGACTCTGAACTCAAAAGAATCCAAGGGAAATTCAAGCAACCAAGTGTCTCCCCAAAATCTAGTTTTGCTTCCATCACCAATCTTCCATTTGATCCCTTTCCTCAAAAGATCCTAAAGGCTACAAATCCCCTTCCAAACTAGGGACCACTGAGGGTGGGCCTCTGATAGGTAGTCAACTAGAGGTTTGTTCGAAAGATACTTAGTATTCAATATCTCACACCAATCCTTGTTATCCCTCAGATGATCCCACCCCACCTTGGCCATGAGAGCTTTATTAGAAATAGTAATAGTTCTTATTCCAAGCCCACCACTACTTTTTGGTTGGAAAACCTTATCCCATTTAACCAGAGCAAGCTTCTTTTTTTCCTCTGTACTGGACTAGAGGAAGGATCTTTGGATTTTCTTGAATTTTTCAGCAATATATCTAGGCATCTTGAATAGGGATAGGAAGAAAATTGAGATACCTTGAAGAACAACAAATAGAAGCTAAACCTTACCCGCATGGCTGAGTAAAGAACCTTTCCACCCAACAATCTTACATTGAATCCTCTCCATAATGGAATACTAAAACTCTTGAGTGACTTCTTTGACAGTTAGGGGAAACCCTAGATAGACCAAAGGTAGGGATCCACTATGATAACCCAAGACAACAATAACTCGGACCTACAGATTAGGAGTGTTGTTAAAGAAGTAAATCATGTTTTTGTTGTAGTTGATGCATTGCCCTGAACAAGCTATGTAGTTATTGAGATAGTTTTTCCATTTCCTAGCTTCTAGCACCGAGGCTTTCCCAAATAGGAGAGTGTCATCCATAATTTGTTGAATCACTATCAGATGAAGGTTAGTAGAAGCTTTGATCCCTTGATTTCCCCCTCTGCCATCATTCTAGAGAAGTTCCTGCTTAGCACATTCACCACCATTATGAATAAATAGGGAGACAGGGGATCTCCCTGTTTGAAACCTTTCCCAGCATTAAAAAACCCAAAGGGGGAGCCATTAACCAAAACAGAGTACTTAACCATAGTGACACATTCCATAATTAGATTTATCACAGATTGATTAAACCCAAACTTAGCAAGGACTTTAGGAACAAAATTCTAGATCACCTTATCATAGGCCTTGGATATGTCAAGCTTAAGGGCCATACCAGCATAGTTGCATCTATCCATGGAGTGGATCAGTTCATGTGTTGTGATGGTAGCATCAAGGATATTCCTACCAGACACAAAACCTTTCTAATTTGGGTTGATGATTTTGTCAAGAAGCGGTTTGATACGGTTAACCAAAATTTTGGATAGGATATTATAAAAAGTATTGCATAGGTTGATAGGCCAAAATTTAGTCATATGTTGAGGATTAGCTATCTTGGGGATAAGAGCAATGAAAGTGTGATTTAGTTGCTTGAGAATCTTACTTGTCTTAAAGAAATCTCAAGCAGCAAGAATAAGGTCTTCGCTAACAATCTCCCAAAAGGTTTGAAAGAAGGCTAGTGGGAAACCATCAAGGCTCAGAGCTTTGAATGCCCCCATGCTAAAAGTAGCCATCTTTACTTCCTCTAGCATGACAGGACTAAGAATCCCCATATTGTCAATCTAAGAAATTAAGTTCGGTAACAAGTCTAGTAGCTAACTATCAAGAGCTGGGTTAGGAGCATCAACAAGAGCCTCATAGGCCATTTGGAAGTAGTCCATAGCCACCAAACCAATAAGGGGGGTGAACAGACCACCTCACCTTGGGCATTGTGCAACTTGTTTATCTATTTTCTCCTATTATGTTTAATAATGAAAATATGAAAGAAAAAGATATTCATATCTCCTTCTTTCAGCCATTGAACCTTGGATTTATTTTTCCAAAAAATTTCCTCTTTCTTGAGAATTTGTTCCCATTCTCCCCGACACTCTTTCTCTTGGATGCAAGTGGATAGGCTAGTATCAACCTCCTCCATTCTTTTTTGAATCAATTTTAGCTTATCCCCTGAGATTCTTTTCTATTGAAAGACATCCCCAAAGACCCTTTTATTCCAACCCTTCACCATACATTTAATGTGCTTTAATTTAAAAGAGATTTCAAACATGGGGGACCCACATACCAGAATATTCCACCATTCAACAATTTTCATTTTAAAATCAAGGTGGGAATTCCACATGATTTCAAAATGGAAAGGAAAAGGACCAACAACAGATTGGTCACATGAAGTTAGCAGCAAGGGGTTGTGATCAGACACCGTCCTAGGTAGAGCCCGCATAGAAGCCCTAATCTGACCAGAACAATTGTTGGAGCATAGGAATTTGTCTAGCTAGACTTGAATCAGGTCTTCATCCATATGCATGTTATACCAAGTGAAAGCTTGGCCCAACAAATCAATATCAATCAGGCCCATAGAACTCAAAAAGCTAGCCAGGTCAGCCATACTATCAAAATAGTTAATCAGCCCACCACATTTCTCATAGGGTAATAGTGGGGAATTAAAGTCTCTAGCCACCAGCCATCACAAACCATTGTTATTTTTTATCTAGTCAACCAACGACAACCAAAGAGTAACTCTAGCATTTCTGAGGTTGGGTGCATAAACATTAATAAGAGACCACAAGTCTCCAAGGGAATTAAACAAAACACCAACACTATTCCTACAGTAGAATAGTTTAGTACCCCTAAATCTAGAGGGGTTCCAAAGCACTGCAAGACCACTAGAGGCCCCTTCCACATCACTGTAAAAGAAGAAATACCTTGGCCAAATGTACTTCGAAACATTCTCAAATTTTACTTTCTTCATTTTAGTTTCATGTAGGATTAAGACATCTAACTTATGTTCTAGAACATAGTTCTTCAATGCTAGTTACTTATGGGAGCTATTCATCCCCTACATATTCCAAGTCATTACCTTCATTTATGACTTTTTTTTAAGACACTTCTAATGTCTTATGTTTTCCTAAAGCAATCTCATTTGTGGTCTCTCGCAAGTAGGTGGATTTATGGCTAGGCGTCCCAGGATTTGAGTCACCTCCCACATTAGCCTTTTTCTTCCTTCCCCTCTTCTTCAGAGTTATCCAGTTCTCCTCATCCATAGCAAATACTTGGGAAGAATCCTCCACGATGAGACCAGTTGCCTCACCCAACCCCAAATCCTCCCAAATTTCACCCTCTTCACCAACAATCTCATTGGTACAGGCATAATCCACCTCTAACAATGCATCACCAACAAAAACTTCATCGTCAAGAGTCTTGTTAAAAGCATGATCTACTTCCAGAACCACAACATTATCCACTTTCTTAGATAAGGACATCTTGGCTAGACCTTCAACCGAATCAATCTTAGTCTCAGACCAAGGAGAAGGATCTCCTAGGATAGAGGGTTCACCATTATCACTTGACTCCAAAAATGGAGCCTCCTTACTAGGAAGGATTGAAGATAAAGGAGAAGCACCACCTTTGGAAACTTTAGTACTCCCCTGAGCAGAACCAAAAGGAGTAGAAGGGACCCCAACGTTAGGGTCCTTATTAAAGGAAGACTTTCAATTAGAAATCAGATGCCCAAGTTTGGCACACTTTTGACAATAGACCATCACATTTTCATAGCACATCGGTTGGACCCAAAATCCAAACTTGGAGCAAAGTTTAACAGTATTTGATAAAGATTTGTTAACACAAATATTCACACAGAAGTGGAAAAAAACTAACCTATATTTTGACCCGGTTATGGAGTTAGAGGTGATGAAGTGACCTAATGAATCACCAATTCTCTTAAAGATAGAATCATCCCAGTATTCAAGGGGTAACCCCAAGAAGGCGGATCCAAACTAGAGCTGACCTATTTAGATCCACCTCTGGGTTAAACCCCAACTTCTAGTGACATAAGGCCAAGTTGTGTTTTCCATAGACCCAAGGTCTAGTAGATAGAACCAAGATAAGATCTTCAGACATCATGAACTTGAAAAGAAAAAGTCCACCCGACATAGCATAGATCTCCACACTCCCCTTGAGCCACCACTTAACAACTACCCATTTTTGAACCCTACCCACAATAGGTCAAAAGGAGAGAAACCTACCCACAACTACATTTTCCATGGATGAGAGAATTTTATCACTCACTAAGTCAGAAATAGCGAAATGCATCCTTGAAAAAATAACATCATCCCCAAGAGGAGGCAGAGGGATAGCACCCTATTTACTATTGGTTAAAACATCTTTCCATCCAATGGTATCAGAAGGAATCGTAATCGTTGGCACTTCAACTGACGACATGAGTTGCTCTGAAGTATCTGCGGTCAAAAGAATTGAACCACCAGGAGTGTCTCCCAAGGGACACAAGTTCACAAGAGACAAGGAAAGTCTTAGGCCATGCATAGCCAGAGGGGGCCCGTGGGGTACCCCTAGAGAAGATTCCACCATGTGTGCAGGAAGTTCAAGCGCGACCAGAGGAAGAAGCGAGTAGGAAATATGATAATGTTAAGCCATTCATCCATAATTTATTTTTTTTGTATGTCTCTTTCTTGGAAAAAACCAATGTTTGGTGGTTTTTTGCTTATAAATTAACCATTCATCAAAATTTCAAATAAATTACAGTTTTAGAAACTTGACTCCATTCTATAATTTTAAAAAAAAAATAAAAAAAAAATTCAATTAGTTTCCAAAATTGTAGAGGCGGCATGGTAAAATTCTATTTTCAAGTGTCCCTTGAGAAAATTGGTAAAAATAAAATATTCATTAAAAGTTATCGAGAAAATAGCATCAACTACATACTAATAGCTAACTTCTTACCAAAGTGATTTTAAAAATGTAAAAAGTTCATGAGTCACGAGAGATTCGTACAAGAGTTGCTTATGTTATGTTTTCGACAAAAAGCTCAACACCAATTTATTGTCCCTTGTTTTGAACCTACATAATCTCAAGCCATTTTTCAAAATAAATTGGTAGTTTAGAAAGTAGAATTAGGAGCACTTGAATCCTTCTTTTTGTTCCATCTCAAAATTGAGTGTAAGTATCCTCAATTTCACATCCAAGGTCAATATTTCCTAATTTCAGAAGAAGAAAAAAAAGTGGCCACTTAAGCCCCCTTTTTGGGAACCATCTTGGTGCAATTATCTTGGTTTGTCATGGGATCTTGATTTTGGGCACTTGATCACCCCTCTTGATCATTATCATCTCATTGTTCTAGCATTAGTTTATTGGAACCCCTCTTGAGGTGCGTTGAACTACTTTAGTGTGAGTTTGAAGCAAGTTCATCCTCTCACTAAAATGGGGGTGATGTGGACACTGAAAAAGTAACCCTTCTATTTTTTATATCTCGTTTAGGCCCTCCTTGTGATTTTGGCTTAATGTGGCCTTGATTTAATGTTGTAATGTGAATAACACAATCACATTAGGTCTTGGGCCCTTTTGAATTAATAAGAATTTTATGATGCCTTGCAAAAGTGTTGTGAAGTGTTGTAACACACTTTCACACTTTTCTAGGATCTTATTAATGTATTTCACTTAAATAACCTCTTTTTATCATTTACCAAGCTTTATTTCAAAGTTTTGTAACAAAATTTCATGCTTTTCTAGGCTTTTCATCAATAATTATACCTTTCTTATGCTTTAATTGGCCCCATTTTATGTCTATATGCCTTAAGTGTATTTTTTAGAATAAACCCAATAAACATCATTTAAAATACTTAAATTTTGATACCCACTTAAAATTACTTGAGTGAGACCCATTTTCCATTAGGGGAAAATGAGTCCCCTTTGGCTCAAAAATCAAAATAAATTCAAAATTCTGGTGAGTTTTTATTTTCTAAGATCTAAGGTCAGCCAGTGATGTAGAATCTTTAGGAAATAGGGAATAATTGTGTATAAATAGAAGGTTTTTCTACTCATTTTATCCCCCAATCATCCAACAAAATAATCATTCAATCATTCAATCAATCTAGGCATTTCAAGTCTTTACAAGGTCATCAAGATAACATTCAAGCTCATTTCTAAAGCATTCAAGGGAAAATTGTTCATCCATTGTTGCAGCAACTCAAGATGCATCATCATGGCAAGGTTTAAATCCCATTATTTCATGTTCATTCTTTATCTTATTTCTTCATTTGGTTTAATTACCTAAAAGGGGTTTGACCAAGGCAAACCCCCATGCCCTAACAATCAATACTTTTGTTCTATTTCTTTGTGTGATTGCAGATCTAAGTACTTTGAAGGCTTGGAGATGATTGAAGAATAGGTTGCAAAATTGCTCAATTCATCTCCCTATTTTCTAGGTCAAGATATCCACAAAAAGCCAATTACATTACCAAAATTTAGGGTTTCAGAACCAGACACTTGGAGGAATAGAAAGAGTAGACTGAGAGCTTCAGATTCCACTTCTGATTTTTCAAAAAATTCATAGTGGACTCATTCACCATTAGTGGTGAATGAGTCCCACCATACCTATTGTTCAAATATTTCTATAGATCCAGGTAGCCATTTTCCTGAAACATGCTTCGGTACAATTTTCCAGATCTAGGACAGATTCACCCAAAATAGTAAATGAGTCCCAGTAGGTCAAAATTTTAGGATTAGAAGCATTTCCAGTCTTTATTCCAACCTTCAACACATTTCTAGGTGCACACTTTCTATTTTACTTGCATTTTTATTTATCTTTCTAGGTCTTTTTGCATATCACATTATGTTTTTAAACATTTTATGTTTTCCAAGTTTGCACTTCGTAGTGAACCCCTCATTCATCCTTTTCTAATCCCAAACCCTATCCTAGGATACCTTATTGTCATATTGTTTCCATCCTTCTTTGGGTGAAGATCTCTAAGGTATCCTTGAGTGTGAACATTGTGAAATCAAATCCCATTCTTTAACAAGGAAGCGAAGCATCCATTTTTGATGTCCACAGTAGATCATCAATAAAAAATTGAAATTTTTCTCCATTTGGGTTAAAAGTGATATTGGATTCATCTACTTAAACTATAATTATACCTTGATATGGGTAATGAACTCTTGGCATTACTCACCCAAGGCAACTAATTTCTCTTGGGTGAATATTTATTCAAGTAGAGTTTCCACTATAATCAACAAAAGGAAGTGAAATATAACTATAGATGTGGGAGAGCCGAAAAAAATAAAGGCTCCCATTGGCCTTGAGTTAATTGTGTTATTTGTATGGTTATATGGTTATTTTTATTTTAGTAGAAAGACTAGGAATAGAATGAATTGGAGAAGTATAAATTTTAAATAGTTGTTGTAGTGGTTGAGAGGGTCACTTGGGATTGAATCCAAATGAGACACTAGGACTATAGTTCCTATTAAATGATGGGACTTAGATGAGTCCAAATCCAATTATGTCACAACCACTAAAGGTGATAGGGAACTTTGATCACGATGGTCATGGGAAATACTTTGTAGATTCACATAGTTATGGAGATAATCAATAAAGAGCTCTATCTTTTGGAACCTTAGACCAAGTTTCCTTACCATTCAACTCCTCAATAATTTCCCTATTCTAAGAGGAAAAAATATCATATACAAATGGATCATGATTTATTTTTTACATATTAAACTATCAAGAACCATGTTTTTATGAACAAGATAGGACACTGTGCCCCCTCAAACTCTAAAAAGAATTTGCAAATATGACCTATCATCATGTTCTTTGAGTAATTATAGTTCTCCAATGCTATGTGATAATATAAACCACCAAATGAAATATATTCACAACATACTAAAATACAAGATGCATCAAACATTTTTGTGTTAAAAATTTGTGATAACTTCTCTAGCTACTAAGCTATGATGAGGTAAATCCACCTGTGAAAAATGTGATAAATATATAATGATGGATGTGACTCACCTTTGAGAGTTAATAATTTTAAATGGTTCTCTACCATTGTTTCTATAATAACCCATCCTAAATTATTACTTAATTAATATTATTGCAATTGACACATGAATATATTCAAATTAAAAAGACATAACTAAGTAGCTATAGTCATTCATAGCAACACATGTCTAATTAAAATGATTCAAGATTAGTATATTCAATTCAAAAGTCAAATTACAATATCAAGGTTGAATTGGCACATAAGGCCACAATTCATTACATTGTACAATCTTTACATCATGGTACTTCAAATATTACATCAAGGTTACATCATAGACTAAATAGTCTTGTGTACATCTAAGGTTCCTCTTGATGCTTTCCTCCATTGGTGGACGAGAACATGGTTGAATCACTTTACCACCCAACCACGAAGCTGATGCTTCCCCATAATTCTTCTAACTTGAAGAATACTCGACCTTGCATAGAAATTTTAGCAAGAGAACAATATGCAAGGTGGAATCTGGTGTGTGCCCATACATCAACATGCAATTTTCTATCTACAATTTAGAAAATAAAATGCAATATCTATGATAGGAATGATAGAGAGTGTTATCACAAAGTTCATACATACAAAATGAACTATATTTCTTGGCCAAGCATAAAAAATATGTTGCAACAACAACAAACAAAAGGTTTTGGTAAAGCAAACCTATACTCTTTGAACTCCATTTCAGCACCTATCCTAGAAGGTAACTTTCTACAATACAACATTTCATAACAACTATCTACCCTCTAGCAACATCTACCCTAAGGTGCTCTAGTCTACTTAGGTATCACTGTTCTATTCAAGTAAAAGAATATTCTTCTCACAAATGTCTATGAGAAAGGATAATCAAATTAGTAATTTCCTCACTAAATAGAATTAGATACATGATTCAAATAGAACTATACAACACAATATTCAGTCATATCATTCACATGACCCATGTTTACTTCAACATAAAGTATTAGCCATTTAAAAACGAATTAGGTAAAAAGAACAAAAGAAGGTATGTCACAAGTATGTGTATGTACATCAAAGAAGTCTATGTGCATACACATATATGTGCCTACTTAAGTTATTGGTTTGTGCATACATTTTGAAATAAACCATTAAATCAAATTGCAATCATTTAATAATATTTCATTTGATGTTTCTTTCATGAAAATAAAGAATCCAAAATAAGTTTGTATTAGCAATTTCTCACATACTATTGCTTCCTTTATATTCACATAAGTTGTGATATTCTAACATAGTTGTTTTACATATGAACATTTGTTATTTTAATAGAATAATATTGTTTCCAAATAAATAGTTACATAACAAGTTGTTTCATGTAGAACATTCACAGTTTACAACTAATCAATATTGTTTCAGCCAAATAGTTTACTGAACAAGACTGTTTTCAACTACAAATACACTTTTACAACAAATCAATGTTGTTTCCAACAAAAAATTCACTGTTAACAATAATACAATGTTGTTTTAGGCTAAACAGTTATAGTTTATGACAAAACAATGTTGTTTCCAATAGAACATTCATTGTTTACAATAGTACAATGTTGTTTCCATCTAAACAATTGTAGTTTATGATAAAACAATATTGTTTCCAATAAACCATTCACTGTTTACAACAATACAACACTACATTTCTAACTAAACAGTTACAGTTTATGACAAAACAATGTCATTTCCAATGGTTTATGGTTCCAGCTTCAAGTACCAATGCCTCATTTTCCAAGCTTAATTATTCTAAGCATTTATATATAATATTTCATGTAGAATAACTAAAATGAAGCTAATATCAACTTTTGGAATAAATTTAAAAGTACTGGACGACATGCTAACCATTAATAAATAACAATAAAATATTCAAAGCCAAGGGATCGTGCTTAACCAGGTTCAAGTTGAAACCCTCCTACATACTTTTACATTTATTCACTTCTATAGTTCTAAACAATCTATAGTCATTGACAGCTACACAAAACATAGAGGTCGAGATCGTGCCTTAACGCCTACCCCTGATTTGGTATAGTCACCCCAAGATGACATGGGTATCATTCAATGAACGATAGTTTACATACAACAAGATAAGAAAGAAAACTCAATTTTCAACCTATATCATTTATGGATTAGGTGACGAGAGCTTCACAAGGTCTCTACAACATAACAATTTACTTGCATTTATAAGAATTAATAGAAATATATATAATGCAATATTGGGTGTTATAGTCCTTTGTCACCTTTAGCAATGAGCAACAATAGCATTGGAGTACTCTTCAATGTGAGTTAAGATAATGGCTTCAGCCCAAATGGTCATCCATCGGATTGACAAGATATTAAGAAGTGAAATGATTATACTTCATATTCTTTTGTATTGGCTTCGACCTACCCCAAAGGGGTGGTGATGACATAACTCACATTTTCCCAAGTCACAATCTTATCGGCTTTCCTGATAGCCTTGTGATGGGCTTATCTAAATAATTAAATTGCATGCAATCTTAACATAGGGCAGGTGACACCACCCTTACAAGAAATACAACCACAGTTAGTCGTATGAAGTCATAGGCTTTACATGCTTGAAAAAACCAAAAATAAAGAATAAAAGAAACAACAGAGCCATGAATTCTATTTTGTTCCAAATGCATAAGAGTTCGATAGCATGGTTTTATAAAATCAAAATGCAACAATTCAGTTTGAGCATAGTAATAGAGATGCAAGCTATAAGCATCAATTGAAAAGCTCTTTTTAATGAAAAAGCATCAATTACCTCTGCAACAAGGAAATTCTCTTTGGCTTTTTCCCACAAGCTTTGTTCCACACTCAGTTCACTATTTGATGGATGATATCCCCCTTTTAGAATAGCATCTTTCCTACATTTACAATGCCTCCACTAAGGGGTTGTTTCAAAATGATAATGGGCATTAATGGTATTGATTCTCCATTCTAAATTTGAATTCTTGCCATTTTTTTGATGGAAAACCATGTCCATTGTGGGATTTTCTCATGATTTCATTTCAATTTTAACTATCCGATAATGAAAATTATCGGTTCCAAGTTCACTAATATATATATATATATATTCAGGTTTGTTCACACATATGTATATTCTTGACACACATATATGTCTATATATATTTACACACACACACACATATGTGTGTGTTTATATATATATATATACATACATATATATATATACATACATATATTTATATTCACCTATAAATTTTTTCATGTGCATATCCATCATTTATATAAAAATGATCTTTCATTTTCATCTCAAAAATGATATAAAATTCATAATTGAAATTCACTTGTTTGTTCACATACCAAATCTCAATTTTTTTTACCTCTAAATTCAAAACACAAGCTCAAGATTCAATTTTTAAATATAAGTTTTCACATAAATTTCATTTCACAATTGCATCTTTTCAATCATTGAATCATTTTAGGTAGCTTAATATAATTCCTATATGAATTTTCAAATGAAAATATCATGCCATTTTGGGGTGTGTGCACCCAGATTCCATCGAGCTTACCATTCGATCCAACTAAAAAATCCTACTTCAACCATGTTCTTGTCCTTCAACCTGTCACCCTCCAACTATACAAACTTGAACTTGTGAAGTTTATCAATAGCATTCAATTATTGATAACATATAAGATAATTTCAAAAGATCACATAGTCAACATCAGTCAATCTTCTTTCAATCTATTTTGAAGATTTCAAAATCTCCATTTAATTTATTGAATTTATTCAATAATTCAATTTTCCACATTATAATTAATATGCAATAAAATTGGGTTATGACATCCTTCCCCTCTTGGAAGAGACATCGTCTTCATTCTATTTAATAAAAATTAAAGCATTTATGTCTATTTCAACATCACATCAAATTAAAGCATATGTTTCTATTTCAACATCGCATCAAATTGAAGCATAGATGTCTATTTCAACATAACATAAAATTGTAGCATATATATCTATTTCAACATCACATCAAATTGTTCCAATTTTAAACATCATAATATTTCAATCCAAAAAATTTCAAGAAAAATTGTTAAAGTCTCTTTCTCAAGAAAGCAAGTGTAGAAAAAAGCACTCTATTTCTTCTACATCCTCCCAAGTAGCATTGTCTTCTAAGTACTAGTCCCATTGGACCTTAAACTAAGCAATATCTCTACTCCACAACTTAATGTTGTGTCTATCCAAGATTCTAATGGGATCCACTAGCACCACTCCTAAATCCTATACCTACAAGGATTGCCAATCATGCACATGAGCTACATTAGGATGATATGTCTTAAGCAAAGAAACATGAAACACATAATGAAGTTGAGCTAGAGGTGGTAGAGCTAGTTTATAAGCAACTGGGTTAATCACTTCCAAGACTTCAAATAGTCCCACATATCTTGGGGCCAACTTGGAAGACTTTCCAAAAGCAATGGAACTTTTATGTGGTTTAACTCTCAAGAAAGCTTTATCCCCAGTTGTGAACTATCTAAGAGTTTGGTTCTTGTTAGCATAACTCTTTTGTTGGTATGCCACCTCCTTCATTCTTCTCTTAATGACTCTCATTTGTTATTCCATTTCTTTAAGCATTTGAAGTCCTACTACATGATCTTGTCCTCCAATTTATCCCAACTGATGGGAGTACAACACTTTCACCCATAAAGAGCTTCAAATGGTGCCATGCGTAGGGATGTGCGATAAGAGTTGTAAGAAAAATATACCTAAGGAAAATATTCTTCCCACCTATATTATTGGTCCATAGAATACATTTAGAGGTCTTTGACTACCTAATTCACCCTCTATGACTGGCCATCAGTCTGAGGAGGATAACCTGAGCTGAAATTTAATTTGGTTCCCAATGCAACATTCAAGGTCTTCCAAAATCTTGAGGTCATCCATTTGTCCCTATCAAAGATGATAGGCTCTAGCACTCAATGCAAGCAGAAGATCTCTTGGACAAATTTCTTGGCCAGGGTTAATGATCCATCCTTAAGGTTTCCTAGAATGAAGTGTGCAACCTTTGTCAACTTATCAATTATGACCAAGACAACATCATGCTTGTTCTTTCTCAATGATAACCCCTATACAAAATCCATACTGATCACCTACCATTTACACTCAGGTATGTCATGAGGATATAGTAGCCTTATTGGATGTGCATGCTCAACCTTGACTCGCTAGCACTCTAAGCATCTGGCTACATACCCCACTACATCCTTCTTGATTTTAGGCCAAAAATACAAAGCCTTCAACTCTGTGATCATCTTGGATACTCTGGGGTGTCCTGAATAAGGTGCATTATGAACCTCCTCTAAAACCAACTTTCTCATCTCTCTAGAGTCGGGAATGTACATTCTTCTCAGGTATCTAAAAATATCATCTGGTTTGATCTCATACCCATCAAACCGATGATCTAAAGGATTTATTGCTAGGGTGATCTTCACTCTCATAGTGCTCATCCCCTACTAGATACTAAATCACCTATTATCTCAAGATAAACCTTGTTGAGATTGTGGCGGCTAGATGTTTTTCTACTAAGAGCATCAACCATTTTTTTCTCTTTTCCCTTTATATACTAATTCTGAAGTCATACTTACTAAGGAATTTTGACCACCTTATTTGTCATGCATTAAGGTTTGGTTGATTAAATATGTATCTCAATCCCAAGTGGTTTGTCTTGAGTTCAAATGGCTTCCCCAAAATATAATGCATCCACATCTACAAGGCATGAACTATAGCAACCAATTCTAAATCATGTAGTGCATAGTTCACCTCATGTTGCTTAAGCTTCCTTGATTCATACACTACCACTAGTCTATACTGCATTAATACTACTCCCAATACCTCTCTTGAAGCATCTAGGATTACTATGAATCTCCCATTCGGATAAAGGATGGTTAGCACTGGTGTTGTTGTAAGCCTCTCCTTCAAGAGTTGGAATGCTTGCTCACATTTCTCAGTCCATTCAAACTATGTTCCCTTTCTTTGGAGTGAGGTAATAGGAGATGCAATATGTGAAAAACCTTGCAAAAACTTCCTATAGTATCCAGTGAGGCCCATGAAGCTATAGAATTCTAACACATTTAGAAGCTCTAGCCATTCCACAATCACCTTGGTCTTCTCAAATTCTACAAAGACTCCTTCAACTAAAATGATATGGCCTAGATAGTGCACCTTATCTTGATAGAATGAACACTTGGATAGCTTCCCAAAAAGTTTCCTTTCTCTCAAGCACTATAGAACTACCCTCAAGTTCCTAACATTCTCATCAATAGACTTTGAGTAAACTAAGATGTCATTAATAAAGATCAAAAAAATATCATCCAAGTAGTATCTAAATACACTATTCATGAGGTTCATAAAATTTGTTAGTGCATTAGTTAAACCAAAAGGTACCACGGTGAACTTGTAATGTCTATATCAAGTTTGGAAAGTGGTATTTGAGATATCTTCTTCCTTAATTCTTAACTAATGGTACCCCAATCTAAGATCAATTTTGGAGAACATTGTTGCTCCATTCATTTGGTCAAACAACTCATTAATCCTTGGGAGTGGATATCGATTCTTGATGGTCACCTTGTTCAACATCTAATAGTCTATACACAAATGCAATGTCCCATCCTTCTTTTTCACAAAGATAACTAGTGCTCCCCAAGGAGACACACTGGGTCTTATTAGCCCTTTGTCTAGTAATTCCATTAACTGGTCCTTCAACTCATAAAGTTTAGTGGTGGCCATCTAATAGGGTGCCTTGGACTGAGGCTCAACTCTTGGGATAAGGTCAATAGAAATATTGAATTCCTGCTTTGAAGGAAACTCCATAAGTTTATTAGGGAATACATATTGGAACTCCTTGAGAATAGGATAGTCATCTAAATATGGTTCCTTGTTGTCACAGTTATTGACATGCACAACATAAATTATGCATCCCTTTCGATGAGCCTTCTTTAGTTGCATCACAAAAATCTATCTAAGCTCCAAGGTTCTTTGCATTCCACAAATATCGATTAGATTTCCATAATCATCTAGATAATTGACTACCTTATCCTCATAGTTCACTATAGTCTTATTCTTAGTTAACAAATTTATTCCCAAAATTTTATCATATGAGCCTAAAGGTGCCACATACAAGTTGATCTGCATTTGAAAGGTTGGAAGCTCTAACTCACTACAAAAGAGATAGGTATCTACCCTCCACTCTACTTGATTACCATACTATACTATCCATGAGTTTTCCATGTATCCAGGTCTAATAGGTATCTTGGATGTTATTCTAGGATCTATAAAAAAATTAGTAGCTTTGGTATAATAAAAACAGAGACAGATTGGCCATAGAGCTTACTCATCAACTATATTGGAAAAGCTTGATACTATGCATGTTTGTTATCCACTGTAGTGTGGATCTAGTGATGTTGATTTTTCTAATAGCTTCCTTCCTTCCATGACTTTGACCACTAAGGAAAATTTGAGATGTAATGACCATCTCCACAAGTATAGCATCCATCTTGAAGCTCTTTATGACCTCTTGGCTTGTCCTCTATAAAGCCCTTTTTTTTATGGTCATCCTTACCCTTGTTTTTGTTTTCCTTCTTGTTCTTTCCACCATTCCCATCTTCACCCTTCTACTATGACTCACTTCCCCTCTTGAGATTAGATCTAGTGGCTCTTGTTTCCTTTATGAAATTTATGTTTCCCATACTACGACTTAGGATTTGAATTGTTACGAAGGTTGGATAACTACTATAGTTTTTGCTCCTGTTTGGTTGCTTTTTCGAAGACTTCATTCATGGAAAGAGGATCACACATATCCACTTCAGCTCCTATGTGGGGTCTCAATCCCATTAAATTTTTGGATACGAAAATGTTCATCTCCTTGATACTAAGGCACATATTTCAATAGGTTGGTGAACTTTACCTAATACCTGATCACATTCATGTTCCCTTGGGTTATATTATAAAATTCCATCACTTTCTTGTCAAAGAAATTTTGTGGTAACCATCTCTTCCTAAAATATTGGAGGAAGAGTTCCCAAGTGATCTCAGTAGGCTATAAATTCCTTTCTAACTTCTCATTATCCCACCAAGTTATTGCTTCACCTTAGAGATGATACGTAGCCCATGTCACTTTAGTCTAATTAGAAAGGTTATGGAGGCTAAAGTATTTTTCCATCTCTATAATCCAAGCCTCTGCTCCTAGTCTGATAGCCTTACCATCGAACTTGGGTGGTGCTACTCTTTTAAGATCTTTCCAAAGCTCATCCTCATGGACCTGCCCTTGGATCACCATCTCCTTGATTGACTTATGCATTCCTATGGTCCCAGTCCTTGTGTGCCACTTGAACTTCTTGTTCTATGTGATCCATGTGAGACTCTTGTTGGTTCAAAAGCTCTAGAATTTTTTCCATCATCTTGTTAGGTTCATTATCAATACCACTACTACCCACCTCTTGCCTGGTGGTCACCATGATGACTCACATTTAACCTACAACACATTGACATTTATCACATCTCAACATTGGTTTCTACGAATAAATGTTCTTATTCTACATCACATAATTTACACATACATACATCCCTTACTCATAGAAGACATACACATTCATGCATAGTAAAAATATTTTGGAGTCCTTCATTTGAACACACCAAAAATGTTATATGGTTTTATTTATATCAAAGCAATTAAAGCATAAGGAACCCCAATTAATTAATGAAAACCCTAGATTAGTGTGAAAGTGTAAAGGTACACTTTACAACACCTTAAATAAGGAAAAATTAGGTTCATTTAGTTCACATGGGCGCAAACAAGTGTGAAAATGTAACAAATGACATTTTTTGGCAGTATAGATATTATAATTTTGTCAGACCTATAGCCTATAAATGCATTAGTTGTAGCTAACTAGGGTCTACCTAGGATGAGTGGATAGTGTGCAAGATTAACCTTTGGTTGTAGAACTATAAAATCAGTAGGATATTCCTAATAATCTAATGTAATAACTAAATTTTCAATGATTCTTTCAGGCTTGACTATTGACTTATCAGCCAACTATAAAATAGTTTGTGTAGGTCTAAGGTTGGCTAACTAAAGTAATTGCATGGTTTCTTTAGTCATAACATTGATTGCTTCCCTCAAGTCTATCAAAGTATTTTTTATGAGGGTTCCATTAATTTTGACGTCCACAACTAGACTACCAGGGTCAATATACTTAGGGACAGTGATGTTTCCTAACATTATATCTACAAGGTTTCCCAAGACATGCACTGTCTAAGGATCCTTCTTTTATTCTACCGAGTTTCTTAAGACATAGACCTCTCACAATTTCAGTATAAATAGGGATGTCTTTAATAGCTTGGATGAGTGGAATTGTGATTCTCACAACTTTCAATTGACCTAAGTGGTCTATCTCAGCATGTATGTGATGCTTTTGAATGGCTAAGCATTCAAGAATATTTGTACTTGAGGTAAATCAGGTAACTTACTATTGTGTTTGCATTTAAAAATCAAAAGATAAATAATTTTTTGCTAAATTTCATTAATGTGCATAAAGGAGATTGTCAAAACAGATTGCATTATTCTAGCATTGCAATTACATACAAATAAGAAAGATAACCAACATGTATTGCAAATGTAATATTTATTAATGATCAATAAGCATATAATGTCCCTCACAAGCCAAGGGACTGGCTATTCTAATGCTTATAAAGAAAAGAGTAGACACCTATAGATAAATAGAAAGGAAATTGCACATAAAATGAATAGAGACTCATCATTGCTTGGTGGGATGATGAATCTTGTTGGCTTGGTCCTACATCATCTCAGTCTTCCCCATTTCCCTGCTTCCACTTGACGCTCTCCTCATTGCTCCTAGGTTTCTTACATTTGAGAAAAGAGTGTTGTGAGAGCAATGAAAGGTCACTAATCAAAATATGTGAAAAAAATCCATAAATGTGTAATCAGATGTCCATAAGCATTAAAAAAGACAACATACCATAAGTGTATAGGAAAACAAGAAAATAGTGATCAAACACACCTATGATATGCTTTGTTTATCTAACTGGTTTGTTCCTTGTGCAAATTTAGGACAAGTCTTGTTACTATTTTGATTCAGATAATTATAGCATGTGGAGTAAAATTTGGCTCCCATGAGGGTTGAGCCCAATATGTTTCTCTCTTGTATTTTAGGAGGAATAGGAAATTGAGCAACTTGATCAAATTGATAATCAAGTTCAATTATTGACGCATTAAATCAATATGGAATCACACCAGTTGATCAACTTTCATTATCAGATTCAAAAGATGCAACAAGTAATGTGAATTGTCAAGAGAGTTACCCTTCATCTTTTCACAATGAATCAATCAATAGGCTACCATCATGTCAAAAGGAAGGTGTATTTTTCGGGATATGTCTTTCAATCTTCTTAAGTGGATCCAAGATTCATTTTATTAAAGAAGTAAATGATTTATGTGATGCATCAAGTTCAATTATAGATGCATCAAGTTCAATTATGCATCCATTAAATAATGAAGGAGTTGTCAGGTCATGTTTGAAACCATCATAATTCTCAAAAATTGTAGAATGGAAAAGAGGTGTAAGTCTTTGATTTATACATATACTATGCAATGGCATTGAATCATTTTTGTGCAAACCATTTTTTTTTTCACTCAAGGCAACATTTGTTTGTGGAACAATTGACTGAGATATCCCTTGTTTCAACTATTCAATCTACAATGAAATATCATTCATATTATAAGTTTTCATGGTTTTAAATAACAAAGAGGGCATGATAGAGAACAAGAGCCATGGAGGTTTTTAGAAAAGAGTTCATTTTATGCCAACAAAATGAATGTAGAATGTCAAGCCCATGACCTAGAGTGAAGGGTTTGCAAAGCCCTTAAACATTCTCTAAATTTTTTTTGCCAAATGAATGGAGCTTAAAATCATTCTAAAAAAAATGCCATAAAACCCAATGCATTCTTTCATGGCCACGACCTAAAAATATTGTTCCTCTTCAAAAGTCAAAAATCCCATTTGTGGTTTGTTTATAAATTGTAAATATAGAAGAAAAATGTTAAAATTTCACTTGTCACTAGCTAAAGCTCGAAATGAGCTTTATTCACAAAAAAATGGAAGGATATGAAGTTGATTGGAGCTTACTTGAGATAGAGTTCCTCATTCCCATCAAAATGTAAGTTTTTTTTCGCCATTTTAGCTTCAGAAGCCCACTTGAATGGTGGCCTAAAGGCAAGAAATTTTCACAAAGATAAAAGAAATCACAAAAAATTGCATCAAAAAGTGTTCACAACCATGACCCTCAAGCTCGAATGGCTTTCAAAATGAAGAAAAAAGGCTAGGTTTTTGTTAAGAAAAGAACTTACCATTTTGTTTCTAGTGGAAATCACTTGAAACCAATTAGAAATCTGTCATAAAAGCCACCTACAAATGCCCTCAGAAACCCCATGGTAGCCAAAATGAACTCTCCAGAAGTTTCATGGAGAAATGAATGTCTTTTTTCTTTTTCCCATAGTTTTGTTTAGGGTTAGAAACCCTATGGAGGTCGACCAAGGCATTTTTTCCTTGTGTTTTAAAAAATGCAAACACACTTTAATATGTGCCATGGTCAAAAGGGGGCATATGCCTTAGGTATGTTTACCCTATGATGCATTTACAAAAACTTAGGAAAATTTTGCCTTGAATTTCATTTTGAAGACCAACCCTATGCCTTGGTGATTTTTCATTATCTTTTGAAAAATGCAATACCTTCCAAGGACTTTGGAGTTGCCTTATAATCTCACATAGAGTTCTTTCACCTTGACCAATCTTGCATATATTTGAGATTATGAAAAGTTGACTAGGTGATATGTTTTTGAAATGTAAAAATGGGGTGAATTAAATTTAATCAATGCCTTGGGGTTTTGAGTTATCATAAATGCTTTTACAAGCATTTCATGATTTATTATCTTTTTTGCATTTATTGAATTGGAAAACATTATTGAGGTGATTTGCAAATCACTTTATTCAATGTTATTTATAATGTAGATATTGATCTAATCCAAGGAGGTGGTGGGGCCTCATATCTTGCATTGTTTTGAAATGTAAAATGGTTTGATTAAGTGATGTTATTATGAATCACTTAATCAAATTATTAATTTTAATGCAAAATGGAGTCTTGTGCTTTTGCAAAAGAACTAAAGGTGTGGGTTAAATGGGTTGAATGCATGTGTGGGAAAACATGATGACTGGTAGACATGAGAAATGTGTGGAGGGTTGTATTTGACTATTTTTGGAGGAAAGTGACCATTTGGAGGTATTTTTGTCACATTTTTAGTGTGACTATGGTCTTGACTTGACCTTCCTTGATGTGAAGAATAGTTTGGAGTGGTTTTAGAAGGTTCTTTTTGGCCTTTTTTGCTGCATTCGACCATAACCTTCTAGATGGACTTGTGTGTGGGATTTGTTTGAGTTTTTCTTAACTTCAATCTTGGTGATTAGAGGGGGTTCTTTCTTTCTAGTACAGTGATAACTTGATTTTGGGAGTTATCTTTTCAATAGGAGCAGTATTGTAACTCAGAGATGGACTTGTATACCAGTTGAGTACCTTGAATCAATGACATTAAATAGTTTCCTTCTCATTTCATGTTTTACTATGTGCAATTAATGGTTGGTCAAGTTACTTGTGAAATCTATCTTTCCTTTTAGTTTTGTCTCATTGTTAAGCACATGTTTAGCAGAAAAATGCATTGTTGTAGGTTATAAGTTGTGTTAGTGAATGCAAGTGTTGTTAGTTGTGAAATTTTTCCTTCTAAGAGTTCTAAAAACCTCCTTATAAATTACTTATGTGGAAATGCATGTGAAAATGAGTTGTGTGAACCAAGATTTTTCACTATTTTGAATGTGTGTAGGTTGTTTGTAGGTCTTAGTTAGTTTTAGTGTATCACCCTTAGTATTTTCAAGTAATCTTCATTTTCAAGTATTTTTCTACTCTTTCCTCATAAATTATTAGTTTAGGTGACATAAAAAGGGGATCCAACCCATAATATGGAGGTTTGCTTTCACTATAGGATACCCACAGCCTAAAAGCAATCCCATGTTAGTCCAAATTTGTTGAGTTCTTTCAAAACTTGGAAAAGGGGTGCAAATTTGGGCCACTAATAGTTTTGGCATGCTCGGTGGGATCGTGAACTACTTCTCTATTCATTTTTATGCATTTTTTTACTGTTGTTTGGTGTGTACAGCAGTAGTTTCAGCCTTTTAGAGGCAAGTTTTCAACACACCTAGTGACTCTAGAAGGATAACAATTGGTTTCAAGAAGACAAAGTGTCTGTATGTACTTATTTTCAAAAAAAAACAGACTCAGTTTTCTTTCTCTACAATAAATTTCAATGAATTTCTAGCTTCTATGAATGTTCCAATATGTCTACATTTCATGGAGACATGTTCTATAACCCTTCATTTCTTGAAAATGCTGCTCATATACCCAATTATTAGTCATATCAAAAATGAGCATGCAGTTGTTTTTAGTCCAAGTACCTTTGCTACAGGAGATTATCAATATTCTCCACATGTTTTCCACCCACCCATCCCTACTTAGTTTGAACATCATCTTGTATATGTCCAACAATAGTCTCAACAAAATTGTCATAATGTCAACCAACATGCTTATTCCAATGCCCAATCTCAGAAGGTTAACAACATGAGTATCGAAGATATAATTTCTAACTTTAAAAGATAGATGTTAGAGATTGAAAGATAGGAGGAGGTTGATGTGCATCAAGAGGATTTGGCTTACCAAACATACATTCAAGAACAAGAGATGGAGGTTCAAAGAAGATGACATGAAGAACACCTTGTAAGAGAGATAGCTGCTAAAGAGGAGAAAATGAAGTTTTTTTCTACTCAGGTAAAAAGTAATTGAGCTTACTTAGATTATCAATGCCAACTAAGGTATGGAACCCAGGAAGCCCCCTCCATTCTTAGTTTCAACTCAACTCCTCCTGCAATGTTGAGTCATCTTGTGAATGAAGAGGTTCCCAAGTACAAGTTCCCTAGCTTTAAACAAGAAAAACCTTTTGAGCCCTTTAGTGAGCCTAATAATGAGCCTTCGACTCATAAGTTCCCAAGTTGGAAAGGGCCATTTTCTCTACCCTGTGAGGTTCTAGCATCTGCTATACAAGAGAAGGAGGGGGGCACAAATGTGAACTTCTTGTATTTAGCTATGGAGGAATACAGGCTACAATAGTTAAAGGTTGAACAAGAGAAGGTTTCTCAAGATATATCTTACAATGTCTTGGCTAATGATCCTCCTGTTGTTGTCAAAGATTGTAAAAATGTTCCAACAAGACAACAAGGTGATGAAGTGAAAAAGGTTGTTGCAGAGGACCAACCTTCAACTTGGATTGATGAATTACCTGCTTTTATCAACAAGGATGAAGATTCAAAGCAACAAGAGGACATCAAGCAGTGTAGTGAGTTGTAGGTTCAAGAATCAAGACATTAGCTTGAAGAGGTTGAAAAAGGTGATGTAGGCCACAATTTCATAGCTTCATTTGATGATCTTCGATGCTTTATTGAGCATGATGAGGAGAGCATAAATCTGATCATAAGTCAGCAACATGACGTTGAAGTCCTTGAGGTTTTATTTCCTCAAGAGAGTTTACATGAACTCAATATTAGTCCTCCCACACAAAAATGCAATGAAAAGCATGAAGAGGATCTATCTCAAGCTGAAATTGAGTTTTTCTACTCATGTCTAGATGTTATGCTAGCATCTTTGGAGGAAGATTATCAAGAACAACAAGAACAAGAAGTGGAAGTAACCATGTTCAACCCCTTTTGTATCAATAAATCAGAAAAATCAAACATGGAGCCAAAGGAAGAATATGGTCTTGGTGGGGATAAGCATATTCTCTCAAGTCAAAAAACTTCCCATGCAGTTGATTTGAAAAATCTTAGTGAGCAGCCTCCTTTCTAGTGTACAGAGGAGCTTGAGGTTGTTGCATTGATTGAAAGTGTGTTGGAAGAGGATATCTCATTGTTTGGACATTTTCCTTCCTCCTTTGAAAAAGAAAATTCTAATTTGGGTATCCAAGAGGTTGAGCTACATGCAAGTATTGTTCAAGTTTCAAACAAGAGAAAAAGTTGGATACTACTCTTCAAGGCTTCATTTGTTCTAGGGGTTTTCCAATCAGATACTTAGCTAGTTTGGAGGCCACTAAAGTACCAAAGGTCATGCTTGCACCCAAGTACGAGGATGCAATTGGAGAAGAAGCTAATTTTGGAGTTGTAGCTGAAAGTGATCAAATTCAGCTCACTTGTCTAGTCCAAGACAACAATAGGCATAATTTTTATCAAGGTGCAAGTGAGTTTATTTTCATTTTTTATCAAATATTGCAATAGTCATTGAATATCTACATGTGTTTCATGTTCTTTTAGCATTACATAATCATGTAATGCATCATTTTTTGGTCAGGAGGGGTAGTTATTTCACAAAGCCAGTCAATGGTTTTGTTTGACTAAGCCTTGTTGCTAGTCAGAGTAGGTTAGAATAAGTTTTGGTTCAATTTTAGTTTCCAGATTCTCTAAGTGCTATTTTGCATAATTAAGTACTTTTCTTTGGTTTTCTGGTGTGTTTTGAATATGTTTCCAAAGTATCTCATTCTAGTCTAGTGAGTTACAACAACATACAATATTGTTTTTAAGTTGTCTTAGCTTTTAGATGACTCAATACCCAATGGATAAGCTTTAGGCAACTGGTCAAGATTTTTACCAAGCAAACATACAGTAGATGTCAACAAAAATGTTACCTAATTTTTGCTTCTAGCTAAATCAGGTAACTTACTGTTGCGTTTGCATTTAAAAATAAAAAGATAAATCATTTTCTACTAAATTTCATTAATGTGCATAAAGGAGATTGTCAAAACAAATTGCATTATTCCAATGTTGCAATTACATACAAATAAGAAGAAGAAACAAAATGTATTGTGAATCTAATCTTTATTGATGATCATAAGCATATAATGTCCCTCACAAGCCAAGGGACTAGCTATTCTAATGCTTATAAAGAAAAGAGTATACACCTATAGATAAATAGAAAGGAAATTGCACATAAAATGAAAAGGGACCCATCATTGCTTGGTGGAATGATGAATCCTTTTGGCTTGGTCTCACATCATCTTGGTCTTCCCCGCTGCCCTAAATCTACTTGACACTCTCCTCATTGCTCCTAGGTTTCTTGCATCTGAAAAAAGAGTGTTGTGAGAGCAATGAAAGGTCACTAATAAAAATATGTGCAAAACATCCATAAGTGTGTAATCAAATGTCCATCAACATTAAAATAGACAACATACCATAAGTGTATAGGAAAACAAGAAAAGAGTGATCAAACACACTTATGATATGCTTTGTTTATCTAACTGGTTTGTTCCTCATGTAGATTTAGGACAAGTATTTTCATTATTTTGATTCAACTAATTACAACATGTGGAGTAAAATGTGGCTACTGTTATCTCTCAAAAATGTAGGTTTGAACCACGAGAGGTTGCCAAGCTCTCACAACATTTCAAGGTAACAGACAAGGCTGAATGATTTAGACCTTCTACTCTTTAGGTGTTGCTAGACCTAGGTGGGTATACCTATTTGAATAAAGTAGACTTGACCTTTGTTCATCTCCTAAAGCAATTTACCCACACTAGAAAATGGGAGTGGATAAATGAGTTTTATTTTGGTATAAATTGTATAAGCAATATCAAGGCTAAAATTTAATGTGTTCATATGAAAAAATGAATGAAAATAAATAGTGGAATGGTAGAGACTAGTGCCTTATTGGGTGTACAGAGTCAAATGATAATCTAAAATGAATAACTTCTTTCTGGAAGATACTCAAATTGTTTGGAATACAATTTTAAGTTTATAACTAGTATAAACATGCAAGGATGTGACTACTGAGTTCTTCTTAGTGATCCAAATGAGATTCCCTAATTACTATGATTGACTAAAAGGATTTAATCTTTCCTTGAAAGAACCAATTAATCCAATCATACAAATACAACAAGTGTGCACTGATAAACTGAAAAATATCCTTGATATATCAGTTTAAACAATTAGAAAACATCAACCTTGGAGACAACTTCAGCAATACTTTTAATTAACACAACAAACAATTGATACCAGAAAAATGTCACCACATCAAATGAATTCAATTGAAATCTCCATTGTTTCAAACATGCATCATAGTCTCAAACCAAGACATTATGTATCCTATTGTATTTTTTATTCGATCTCTTGTCTATATCCTTTTACAATCGAAATTGAACATTTATACATCAGTATTCGAAAGGACGTGTCCTTTCGTATTCAAATTCAAGACAATCCATTTGTTTAGGATTATTTCAAACATTCATCAGACACTATGAAGAAATCTTGTAGTTCCCCCAATGCCTTGAGTCTTCTTGACAATCTGTGCCTTCAGTCTTGAGTATCATTGTGACTTTAGGGGTCGAAAAACATTCCTCTGACTACTCAAGTCTTACCAAGATTTTTCCTTTGTCAATTTTGATTGCCGAGACATATTGGTTTTCCTACCGATGGAAGTACATTTAATATGACCTTTTGTATCACTCCCAGGTGTAGCCAATCTCGTTGATTCCATTATGTCCAAATATACTGCCAAGTCTTAAGGTAATCCTATCACTATGACATAAGGGGTCGATAGGACTCCATAAGCTTATCTTGATGACAATGATGGAACCTTCCTCTATTTTATGGGCGAGACTAGATGAATACTACGAGACATTACTCTGATAGCTCTTGTCTCAGTGACATATTTCTTTGTGCTTCATCGGTATGACATACATGTGCTCATTATGACTTATCTCAATGATTGTTGTCTCTCCAATATGTCTCTATGTATTCTATTGGTAAGACACAAATAGGCTTGATATGACTCACCTCGATGCATATTGTCTTGCCGATAGGATCTTCTAGTCACTAGGACTACGAATTGTGTCTTCTCGACGTGTATTACCAAATGAAATTTTATTGGTAAGAAAATCTTGCTCTCTTGTCGATAGACTGCAAAAGACACACATTAGTATGAAATGCTTTATGGATCAATGCAACCAACATCATGTTATGTCGATATGGTTTATACATTCAAATGCTTAGGGACAGGTGAATTCTATGAGACCAAATGATAAAATATGGGAAAAAATGTTATTCAAAGCATATTTTTGTACTCATGGTATGGACTTCTTAAGAAACTTATGAGTATAAACAACTGTAAAATTTTCAAAATTTTATAGTTCCAACAGTGGCTCCGTCTGGGGATGAATGATTGTGAAATCATTGCAAGGATCCAGATTTCTAGGTGAACAGACCAAACTCAAGGTGATGGACCGGTGGGAAAGATGGAATGAATAGAAATGGATATTTTTGGAGTAAAGAAATTAATAAACTTTACTCTCCTCTTAAGACCTCACTTTATGCACATATATTAGTCATTTAATAATTAATATTAATTATTAAATGTACTCACCTTAGGGTTAGGTTTTCCTTTGAGTTTTTATCTCCTTTTATAAGGATTGATCTCTTGTATTGTATTCACTTCTTGATTCTTTTTTTCTCTGATAATAAACTTTCACATTTTCAGAGCAAAACCCTTGTTTGTTTCCTATAGATTTCTTCCTTGTGACAAGTTTTTGCATGCAGGTTTCATGGGCTTAATAGATTTGTTTTTCATCAAATCTTACATGGTATTGGAGTTGGATCTACTATAGCTTGTTCATGTTTGAAGAAAAAGGGAGCAAAGGTTTGATAGAAGAAATTTGGGATTCTTCGGCTAATTTGAGAGGTTCTAGTTGTATTTCAATTATGCATCCATTAAATAATGAAGGAGTTGTCAAGTCATGTCTAAAACCATCATGAATCATTTGGAACAGTAAGAAGGAACAAAGATAATCATGCATTGTTGCATGAAAGATAGTCCAATTCATCTCACTTCAACCCTATTGAACAAGCACAAATCACCTAAGATGGTGAGCTTTTAGGTCACCACCATAAATGACACATGTCTGCCTAGTAGGATTAAAGAAAAAGGAATGGTAGACTATTTATATTCATTAAGCAATCATGAAACATGGAGATGAAACTCACTTTTGAAGCCAGGGTCATAATGCCAAGTGAATATGATAGTAACTTTTATGAGTCTACAAGGGGAAATCCTAAGGGAATGAACAAGACAAAAACAATGAATACAGTCATGATCTCATGCATATGGACAACAACCATGAACACATGCTATAGGACAGCAAGCGCAACCAATATCAAGATCATACTTATAAAAGATAGCAAAGATAGAGGAAAATATCTTTGACAATGCTAACTAAAATGCTAAATGCCCTAAATTTTGATGAAAGTGATAGTCAAAGATTGCAAAAAATAGAGTTTATATCTCATTCTATACAAAGAACTATGGCATGAAGCTTAAGTGGATGATAGTGCATTGTTGTCATGGATGAGAGAACATTTTCTCGATGGGATCATTGATGACAAGCCATGTATGGAAGACATTATTCACCTAGTGTAGGTTCTCAAAGCATTATAGTTGACATTGAATGGTGGATGAGTACTTGATGACAGTCCTACAAAAAGGAAAGCATGGATAGTCCCCATGGTAGCATAAGAATGAAAAATGGATGTTGGACTTTTAGCTTTTAAGTGAACTCAATGTTCCTAATCATAGAATGAGTTCCACTAGTAGCTCTTCATTAGAAGATTTAGAATTCAAAATGAACAAGTATAGTATGGAAAGTTTGACATCATGAATATGAAAAGTGTGGTTGTCATACTAGTTGCTTAAAGATTCTATGAAATGAAGGAGCTAGATTGTTGAATGAAAGATAGAATCATTCTATTAACAAGTAACACTGTCACATGTGATGTTCAGAAATCAATAGCAAAGAAGGAAAATGAGGTCCTTGTAGTGTAGAGGACTGATTGAGAAAACAAAATACAAAGAATGCATATGATTCAAAAGTTGACAATAACAACTTTTCTTCAGCATAATAGCCATGGATAGGAACAGTGATATGAAAAGAATATGCAAGTGATGAAGATGTTGGATTTCATCACCTATAGGATTTTAAATCTCTTCCAGAAGTTATCATGGTTTCAATTGCATTGAAGCAAAAGTGTTGTCTCTTGGTCTATATGGATAACAATAAATATGGAAGAAATACTGATAGCTTGTGGCAGTCTCTAGTAGTCTTAACATGAAGAATTGTAGCCAACTTTTTTTAACCACTCGCATGGGTTCCCAAGTAACAGATGAGACTAGCAAAATGGTGGGGGGATTTTAGGTATAGAGCAGTTTAAAGAGGGATCACAATACACATGAAGAATACAAGGGGTTGTTTACACAGTCATAATACATGAAGGGAAGTGGTATCAAAATGGTGGAGATTATAATACTAGGCATAAGGTTCGAGAGGGGAAAAGTGAAAAACTTGAAGCCATGAAAAAAAGGACCAATAAGAGTGTAGAAGACCTATCTAGGAGCCATGACAGTGCTTTTCACAGTGTTTTGGAAGGACAACTTACCATCCAGATATGGGTAAGGGTTTGAAATTTTTTGGAATGGTGCCATTATAAGAGAACAATCAATTTTATATATGGAGAGTTATTATGCCATTTCACTATAAATTTCTTGGTAGATTGCACTTTGTGCAATCTAGTGATTTTCAACATAACTGTATTTGTTTGTGCCTTTGAATGGTAATTTACCTAGTGATATTGATAGTGAAGGTAGGCAGTGCAATACAAATCCATGTGTGAGTTATATAAATGTAGGAATAGGAAAGGATTGTAGAATGAATGCTACTTTAGGGTCACTATCACAAGACAAAGTTACCTTGACATAAGATGATGAGTTAGCCACCTCATACAAATGACAAACTTGAAACTCATAGCTCTATCCACAAGCCATGAAGAAATATGGTCATGATTCTTTTTAAGGGTTTGTGTATAGATAGGTTAAGGGGGTTTTGAGATCACTGTGTCTAAGATACAAGCCATGAAGAAAGAGTTTTTCAAGAAAACTTATGGCATACCTCTTTAGAAGGTAATTTACATCAAGAGAAGGTGATCATGAACCTCACATAGTGCTTGAAAGTTGGTGACAAACCTTAAAGCATGAGGGTTTTTTGTGGAAAAAATTTGACACCATAAAGGTTTCATGCCAAATAACATGAGAACAGGGCATGACAAAGTGTGGGCCAATGAATATCAATGAGAATAGTGGAAGTGTTTTCAAATATATACATTAAATTGAAGAGCAATGAATTGTGTGACAGTGAAAGGAACATAATCAAAGATTTCCATCTGCTACCAACTTTCAAGGAACTTTATAATGATAAAGGACAAGTGGCCATAAAGTTCAAGAATGTGGAGTTATCAATGTGCTAATAATAACAAGAATGTAGAAGAAAAAAAAATAGATCCTTCATAATTCTCAAAAATTGCAAAATGGAAAAGAGGTGTAAGTCTTTGATTTATATGCATACTATGCAATGGCATTGAATCATTTTTTGTGCAAACCATTTTTTTTCGCATAGGGCATCATTTGTTTGTGGAGCAATTGACTGAGATAGCCCTAGTTTCAACTATTCACACTACCATGAATTCTCATTAATATTATAATTTTGCATGGTCTTAAATTATAGAGAGGGCATGATAGAGAACAAGATCCATGGAGGTTTTCATAAAAGAGTTCATTTTATGCCAACAAAATGAATGCAGAATGTCAAGCCCATGACCTAGAGTGAAGGGTTTGCAAAGCCCTTAAACATTCTCTATTTTTTTTTTGCCAAATGAACAGAGTTTAAAATCATTCTACAAGAAATGCCATAAAACCCAATGCATTCTTTCATGGCCACAACCTAAAAATATTGTTCTTCAAAAGTCAAAAAACCCATCTAGGGTTTGTTTATAAATTGCAAATACATAAGGAAAATGTTAAAATTTCACTTGTTATCACTAACTGAAGCTCGAAATGAACTTTATTTGCAAAAAAATGGAAGGATATGAAGCTGATTGGAGCTTACTTGAGTTAGAGTTGCTCATTCTCATCAAAATGTAAGTTGTTTTTCTCCATTTTAGCTTTATAAGATCACTTGAATGGTGGCCTAAAGGCAAGAAATTTTCACTGAGATAAAAGAAATCACAAAAAAATGCATCAGAAAGTGTTCATAGTTGTGGCCTTCAAGCTTGAATGGCTTTCAAAATGAAGAAAAAAAGGCTAGGTTTATGTTAAGAAAAGAACTTACCATTTTGTTTCCAGTGGAAATCACTTGAAACCAGTCAGAAATCTACCATAAAAGCCACCTACAAATGCCCTCAAAAACCCCATGGTGGCTAGAATGAACTCTCCAGAAGTTCAATGGAGAAATGAATGTTTTTTATTTTTTCCCATAGTTTTGTTTAGGGTTAGAAACCCTATGGAGGCTAACCAAGGCACTTTTTCCTTATGTTTTAAAAAATGCAAACACACTTTAATATGTGCCATGGTCAAAAGGGGGTGTATGCCTTAGGTATGTTTTCCCTATGATGCATTTACAAAGACTTAGGAAAAATTTTCCTTGAATTTCATTTTGAAGACCAACCCTATGTCTTGGTGCTTTTTCATTATCTTTTGAAAAATGCAATACCTTCCAAGGACTTTGGATTTTCCTTATAATCTCTCACATAGAGTTCTTTCACCTTGACCATTTTTGCATATATTTGAGATTATGAAAAGTTGACTAGGTGATATGGTTTTGAAATTCAAAAATGGGGTGAATTAAATTTAATCAATGCCTTGGGGTTTTCAGTTAGCTTAAATTATTTTACAAGCATTTAGTGATTTATTATCATTTTTTGCATTTATTCAATTGGAAAAAATATTGAGGTGATTTGCAAATCACTTTATTCAATGTTATTTATAATGCAGATATTGATGTAATCCAAGGAGGTGGTGGGGCCTCATATTTTGCACTGTTTTGAAATTTAAAATGGTTTGATTAAGTGATGTTATTATGAATCACTTAATCAAATTATTAATTTTAATGCAAAATGGAGTCTTGTACTTTTGCAAAAGCACTAAAGGTGTGGGTCAAATGGGTTGAATACATGTGTGGGAAAACATGATGACTGGTAGCCACGAGAAATGTGTGGAGGGTTGTATTTGACTATTTTTGGAGGAAAGTGACCATTTGGAGGAATTTTTGTCACATTTTTAGTGTGACAATGGTCTTGACTTGACCTTCCTTGATGTGGAGAACAGTTTGGAGTGGTTTTAGAAGGTTCTTTTTGGCCTTTTCTGCTGCATCTAACCAAAACCTTCTAGATGGACTTATGTGTGGGATTTGTTTGAGTTTTGCTTAAGTAACTTCAATCTCAGTGGTTAGAGGGGGTTCTTTCTTTCCAATAGAGTGATAGCTTGATTTTGGGAGTTATCTTTTCAATAGGAGTAGTATTGTAACTTAGAGATGGACTTGTATACTAGTTGAGTACCTTTAATCAATGACATTAAATAGTTTCCTTCTCATTTCATTTTTTACTGTGTGCAATCAATGGTTGATCAAGTTACTTGTGAAATCTATCTTTCCTTGTAGTTTTGTCTCATTGTTAAGCACATGTTTAGTAGAAAAATGCATTTTTGTCAGTTATAAGTTGTGTTAGTGAATGCAAGTGTTGTTAGTTGTGAAATTTTTCCTTCTAAGAGTTTGGCTAAAAACCTCCTTATAAATTACTTATGTGAAAATAAGTTGTGTGAACTAGGATTTGTCACTGTTTTGAATGTGTGTAAGTTGTTTGTAGGTCTTAGTTAGTTTTGGTGTATCATCCTTAGTATTTTTAGTTAATCTTCATTTTCAAGTATATTTCTACTCTTTCCTCAGAAATCATTAGTTTAGGTGACATCAAAAGGGGAGCCAACCCATAATCTAGAGGTCTACTTTCACAAGAGGATACACATAGCCTAAAAGTAGTCCCATGTTAGTCCAAATTTGTTGAGCTCTTTCACAACTTGGAAAAGGGGTGCAAATTTGGGCCACTAACAAGTAGTTTAGTGTATCTAATTTGACTCAGGTTTCAAAGTTATTTTGTTTGAAGCTTCAACTATAGTTTCCTCATCCTCCATCTCTATAATTTGAGGGGATGAAGTCCCAACAAGTTGTTTTCCTGATCTAAGGTGGACATCACTCACCTATAACCCACAAGTGGGGTATTGCGTAGCTTCACTAGTATAGGCCTACCGAATAGGCTTGTTGTTAGGGTTAGGTGTAGGTTAGATAGGTATTTGTGGTTGCTTGGGTGGCTCGGATGTAGGATTTTATGGATACATGATAGCTTGTTTTTGTGGTCGAGGAGGAAGCATGGGCTATTGATACTTCATGTTTTATTGCTACCGCTATTGGCCTTTTTTCCATTGAGGCTACCACTAATTTTGTTGTGTTGGCCATTGGGAGTTATAATTGGAACCCTAGAAATTTTGTTGTGGCCAAGGATTTGGTTGATTCTGGTTCCAATTTTGTTGTGGTTGTGGCCATTGTCGAGGGCTTTTATACTAATTCTGGTTTGCTACCTAGGGCTGAGAGTTCCAAGCAGAAAAGTTCTAATTCCCAATAGGAAATGATGAATTAAAGATAAGGGGGAATTTTGGCATACCTTTTCTTTGTTTTCATGGCCTCCTTTGTGCTATATAAAAGAGTTATCAATCATCTCCTTCAATTGGTTGAAAATTAGTTTTCTCAACTTTATCTTGTTGGATACTAGCCACTCTCTTGCATTTATAGTTTCCTTGTCTTTGCCTACAACTTGGGTAGTATTCAATGAGAATGGCCTTAGCTTTCTCCCACTTATTCTTGATGTGGAGAGTATCCAACTGAGTTGCTAAGTGGTTGATAATGTCCTCCTTCATATTGGACTATGGGTTGCTTAACTCTATCTTTGAAACTCCTATTGAGAATTTCCCAATAGTAGATGTCCTATCCCCTCTTGGTCTTCTAGTGAAGGTCCTAAGATAATTCCTGCAAACCTTATAGATGTCTTCAAATGGTATCTCAGATATATCTCCTTGTCCAATGAGGTTAAGGGCATTCATACAGTCCTCATTTACTCCCTTCAAGAATACCAACTTGAGGGATTCTTCAGATAACTTGTTCTATAGGTTTTTCTTCAAAGAAAATTGAAATCTCTCCACATAATCTTCTAATGGCTCATCATCCTTTTGTGAAATTTTAAAAATGTCCTCTTTCCTCCTATCAAGTCTTATATAATAATCTTGGTATTTTTCCAAGAATACTATTTTCGTAGCATCCCAATCAAGAACAACATCCTTGCCTAACCCCATAAACCATCTTAGGGTTGCATCTTTCATAGTGGAAGGGAAGAGTTTGAGCCTATGAGCATCAAAATTATAATCATAACTTCTGTATAGGACATCAAATTCAAACATAAATGTATCTGGGTCCTTAGTCACCAACCCATAAAAGACTAACAATTTTGAAGAAGGGATATTATTTAGCATAGTAGAACTTGCTTGTTCAGTGATGGGAAACTCAAAAGTTACTCATTCAACATCATTCGCTACATCACCCATGGTTCGGTATACCCCCTTTGTCTATGTGCTAGATGTTGGTGATAGGGAAATTTCTTCTTCAGTATTACCCTTGTTCTTAGTATTGGGCACACCAATTTATGCAATGGCTTCTTGGCATTTAGAAGGAAGGAACCTACCCAAAGAGTCTCTATGCCTCCACATACATGAAATATGGATTTATATAGCAATGGTCCTAGACAATGTTAGTGTATCTTCTGGTGTTGAAAATTATTAAGTCTAAAAATCCTATTGCTAAAAACAAAATGTAAACTATGAAAGCTATAAAAATAAGTCTATGAAGATAGCACCATCCTTGGCAATGGCACTAAAAATGTAGAGTCTAAACTAATCTATTGTAAACTTGGTAGAATCTACACAATTCAAAGGTTTATCCAACTAAATAATCCACTCAACATTACAAAGACCACATTAAAATGTCAACCCAAGGTTTGTAAACTTCTAATGGTGCAACATTGTATATGTCTTCAAAGACTCAAAAATACCTAAAATATCCTATTTAGGGTATTCTAATTGTTGGAAACTCACAAAATTGCAAAATATTAAAATACATAAATCAAAACTAATGGCTATGGGTACCTACAACCTAGATTATAACTGAACTGTTACTAATAAAATATTACTATGTCAACTCAAAACTGATAAAAACTAATGACTCAACTAAATTAACCTTGGGAGTGCTACTGGTTAACCATTACATGCATGCTCCATGAACATTCATTACCAACAAGTAAAGCATAAGATTCTAGTTTAACTTGCATATAGTTCATGAAGTAATAATAAACTAAAAACAACTATTAAGCATAAATAAACAACTAGAAAATGGGGTGAAGAACTACCTTGAGTGGCTTGCTCAAGTGGTCGTCTCACTTAACTGAAACCAAATCTAACTAACAGATTCTACACATCTAGTGAAATTGACTTCATTCATTGCATAACATGAAAGATTACATAAGATCTTCTCATAGATTGTATTCAATTATTCTAAATATCCATCATGTCTTGAAACTGAAAATAACTGATAATGAAAAACTAGAATTCCAACTAATTGGTCTAAGGATTCAACCCACAACTATATACAAGCATGAGGGAATCTTATTCAAAGAAAAAAATAATTGCAATCATTAACTTCCACTCCTAAATATCAGATCATATAGTTAAGAATAAATTGTTCAAACCATAACTAAAAATAAAGAAGAATCCTAATAGGACTAAAACTCTATAAACTAGAATTGCAAGTAAACACACAAACATTTATCAAAATCCTATCGGTAAAGGAGTACTTCTTCTTCAATTTTATTAACTTGTTATAATGATGCACATTCAACATCCATCAGGTGTCTTTAATCAATAATCATCACATTCAGCTTAATCTAGAACTCCTCTATTTTTTAGTCCCAGTCTTCCTTTTACTGCAGGTTACAACATTCAATTGCTACGTTCTATAGTTACTCCTTGGCTAAGAAAAGGTTAGTTCACAAAGCATGTGCACGAGGCTAACTATCATAATTAAAACATATAATTTTATCCACATTTCATACATATCTACATATAAACCATGCAATACTATTATGTCATAACCATATTTCCATCATTATATTTTAGGTCCAAGTCTACTTAATAAATATGAAAAGATAATATAATATAGGATTATTTTTTGGAAGGTGTATATAAAAGTATCTAAAAGTATGTATGAAAGCAACAAAAAATGAGCTAATATCTAGACCCATCACCAATAACATCTTAAAAAGGGGGGTCCTACATCCAAGTGAGGACCCATTTTCCATAGGGTGAATGGGTCCTAAGCCACTTTCCTCAGACACATTTCACCTAACATTGATCTTTTTCCAAAAACAAGGTCTCGGGCCTATGTGAGGACCCATTCACCCTATGGAAAATGTGTCCCATGTCACTTACCTAGAACACTCATCCTTGAAAATTGAGTGTTATGTAATGGAATTTAAGAATATCAAGTTTTATCCCTCAAAATTTGTATTTAATTAGGCTTGGATTTGAAATTATGGGGCCAATTAAGGCACTATTGAGTCCATTTTAGTTGAAAGGGCCCAAAACTTAATGTGAATGTATAAAACACATTACAACACTAAATTAAGGCATCACTTAGCTTATTTTATTAATTATTCCCAAACCAAGTGAGGAAAAGGGATACCTTT
>VDFB02270651.1:463482597-463627597 GCA_007258455.2 Sequoia sempervirens | reverse complement strand
AAGAAATATTTTTGAGACATCAAACTACCATTCTACATAACTCTCACATGGAAATAAGAATATTATTTTATTTTAACTAAATAAATTGTGTGTACTCTATCTTGAAAATTACTAATTAATTTTGAATTATATACTTATAATTTAAAATAAGAGCATCCTTTGTAACATGGAATAGATAGGTTAATTTTAATGAAATAAAATATGTTTTTATATTAAGAAAAATTTACAAATATATGGAACTCATACATTGAGAAATTGACTAAGATGTAACTCTATATGAGAATTAAGATGCTCAAATAATTTATATACCTTCTTTCAATAATTAACATTAGAAATTAATACTTGGCTCATATTGTATACCCACCTCGCAATGACCTCTTGGAATGGATGCATTTAGATGGAGAAGGATTTAAAAAGGCTTATGGTACTTGTGGACCCGTCAAAGGCATGATATATAACACATGAACTTTATTTATGAAATTTGGTCTTTAGTTGTTGGCTTCTAGTATGAATGTTATCTATAAGGTGGACTTCTTAGTTGAGACTCTCAATCTTTCATTGTTGGTTTCTAGTGTGATTATACAATATGCTCGCCAAACTATTTTAATTTCTAATGTTAATTATTCAAAGAAGGTTTAGTTTCATAAGAAGATACCTATGTTCACATATTCGAAGGCATGTTATTATCCACAATGCATGACACTTCTTCACATCTCTAGCAAGTTCTATACAGATATAGATCTTCCATTTCCATGGAGGAGATTGATGATTTAAAAAGAAAATATCATGCCATTTATTTCTTGAGAAGTCATGTTTGCATTCATGATTTGAAAATTCCATCTTCATCCAAAAAGAAATTATGTTATCGTTATGTGCCTGATATTAACAAATCAAAACCTTCATTTGAGCATGATCGCCAACACAAAGGTAAACAAGTGGAAACAAAATAAAGCTCGGTTAATGGCTTTCAGCATGTTGGTGGAAAATCTACATCTTTTTGAAAGTGGCGAAATAGCTTATCAGTCTCATGTTTAGTAAGGTTTTGTAATCTCCACTGTGTTATGTATTTCAGTCACGGGCATATCTAGTATGATGTCTTCTTTTGGGTATTTTGGGTGCATAAGAGAATGTGCATATGTACTGATGTATTCAACCAATGTTCTTTTGTAACATTGTAATTAGACAATTGGTCATTTGTACTAGGACCTCACTGGTCTTTTTGATATTTTGTAAAATTTGTTACTCAGACTGCAACTAGGGGTTTTCTTGCTGGTTCTTTCCCGCCAGTATGTCCGCTTGAACCAGTTATATGTAAAATATTATATATAAATAAAATTATAAGTGGTCTCCCACTTTTGCTTAAAAAAAAAAGTTCTTGTAAATGTCCACATCTTTTTCCTTGACATAGTTGATATTTCTTAAAAGATTTATTATGATTTTTCATAATGTTGGTCAATACTTTACTGTAAATATTCTATAGTCATGCTCTTAAATGTCATAAGAATGTCATAAAAGGGTTTCATCTTATAAAGCTATAATAATTTTATATGCTCTTACAACATCTTAGACACCTCCCTTGAAGCATTCAACAAATGACAAATAACTTCCAACACAAAGTGAGATGCCTCATTTCCTAATATGAGGACAAAATAATAAATCAAAATATTAGGATGCAAGGTTGACCCACCTTTCCCAATACTTGGCCAAGTTTATAATCTATTGAGGTGTAACACCCCTCCTTTTTGTACTCTGATAATTAGGCAATGTTTTCCTATGCTATGCTTCGATCATGTTAACAAGTGAATTAATGATGCTTTATGCTTTGATGATGTTAATAATGTTAGATGTGTCAATTGGTGAGATTGTATTGGTGAAGGGGACGGGGTTGTATCACTCGCTTGCGAGTGCCCTACGATTCTGAGATTTCCTCTTCACGGTGTGTCTGATCTTATTATGTATATATGCACGTTCGACATGCTCTTGGTTGCAGGTTGGCAGGTACCTGACATCGACTCCACCTGGTTTCCAGGTTTGAGCGTGTCCATTGACCAACGGAAATTATTTGGGAGATAGTAGCTAGGGTTTCCGAACCAGGTCGTCACCCTAGTCGTAGCGTGTTGTTGGTTTGTCGTTGGGGCCAGTTGTTTTACCTTGGTCAGTTCTCCTTGGATGTTTATTTAATTTCAAGTTAAAGTTTATGGAATGTCTTGCGTAGTTTGATTAATGATTAAATGTGTTTTGTGGCAAGCAAAAAAAGTGATTAAATAGCTTTTGGAAATTATAAATAAGGAATGTTTTGTTTTTTTGAGATATTGGAAAATTAGTGAGTAGTTAATTAATTTAATTAAATTAATAAATAATCTAATTTCGAATTAGACTTATTTTATTGATAATTTGAATTAATGGTGTGAATTAATTAAATTATCCCTATGAATTAAAAAGTGTAAAAGATTTAATTATTTTGTTGAATGCAAAGTGCTAAAATAATTTTGAATTCAAATTGGAAATAGAAAATGGGTTAAAGTTATTAGAAAATTCAAATATTTTCTTATGCAAAGACTTTGGGGTAAAAAGGATATTTCTGAATTAGTTGACTTTTTGGCAAAAGATATTTGTGTTTGGAAATTGAAATTGAAATTTGAATTGTGTTCAATTTAAATTGTTATTGAATTTGAATTTGGAAGTGAAATTGCATTTGGATTGAAATTCAATTTGAATTTGAATTAAAATTAGAATTTGAATGTGAATTTGGGGAGTTGAAAAGAAAAGGATATATTGGATTTAGGGCTTTTCTTTCAACTCCTCCATGGAATTCTTGGTTTTGAATGCTTTGGTGGAGAAACTTGGAGGAGGCAAAAATGGTGGAGTTGAAGGATTGCTTGGAAATCTCCATGTGCAAGCTTGTAAACTTTGGAGAAAACATAAGGTTCTACATTTTTCTCCCTTCCTCTTCTTGTTCATTTGAAGGATTAAAACATAGTTTTAGATTCAATAAGATTCATAGAAAAGCTTTACATTTTGCAAAATTATAAATGGAGTTGGGAATAGGATCTAAGTAAGGAAATTACACCAAGAACTAGGGGGAAAAATCAAAGAGAACTCCATTGTTGATCTAGTTTTGAAAACGCATTTGCATTTTTTTGAAATAAGTTCTATTTTACTATTTGGGTTGAGATTATTTCCTCAATTTGAACATGAAATCAAGATGTGGGTATATTTATTTTTGAATTCCATCCTTTATATTAACATATGTGATACCCACAATTATCTTTGCAAGATAATTGTTATTTTTTTGAAAATTTAAAAAAAATATATGGTTAAACCCAGAAAAGAAATATCTGGTAATTTTCGTTTAAAAAAAAAAAACGCAGAAATTTTTAAATAAATATTAAATTTATTTTGTGGGGAGGTGGGAGGTCAAACCCCACCCCCCACCGCCGCCGCCGCGGCGGTCGCTATGCGCAGGGCGCACAGCTCCGCCGCCGCCGGCCGCGGTCGCTGTGCGCAGGGCGCACAGCTCCGCCGCCCTAAGGCAGCGGCGCTGGGTGCCCTGCACACAGTGCCCACCGCCACCGTGGGAGGCGGTGGCCGTCCCGGGAGGCAGGGGCCGCGCGGCTAGGGCGCCGACCCTTGCCTTTTCAAATGGTTTTATTTTTTTATTTTTTTATGTATTAAAATTTGAAATTTTAAATAAATATTATTTTATATTATATTTTTATATAATATTTATAATATTTAATATTATATATTATATAAAATATAATATATTTAATATTCATTTATTTAATTAAATGAAATCTGGTTTAGGATTAAAATATATTTTAATTCTAATTGTTAAATCGTAAGTTTTTATTTTAGAAATGGTTAATGGAATAATATAAGTTATTTGATATTTTTTTTTTTAAATAAAGGAATTTTTTTAATAAGTCCATAAAGTATATTATGTTAATCATGAGGTTTTATTTTGGAAGTTGGATTTAATTGGAAAATCTATGTATATGTTTTTGTTATCGGTTATTCAATGGGAGGTATATTTAAAGTTATTTAAATGATTCAGTTGCAAATAAAATATCACTTTATTTGATATATCTAAATAATGATAAATGTTAAATTGAAACTTTTAAATCATCATGTGATTTTTCTTTATGATTGCGAAAATTGATATTTCAACATATTGTCGTAAATTGCAAAGAAGTGATTTCAAGCTATTATTTAATGGCATATTTTGTTTATTTTTCTAGATGCTTGATTATATAATATAATTGTGGAACTGAAAGTAAAAGACGAACTTATCAATTAACCTAAATGATTTATTAAGCAAGTGATCTATCTATGTTATGTGATCATGAAACCTAGGGAGAACGGTTGATTTGAATTTTAACCAGATAGCGGCACTAACATGTTTTGATTATGAATGTGGTTATGAAATTTAGAGTAAATGATCTATTCTTCAAACCTTTCAATGTCGTGAAAATAAATGGGATCAATCGATTGGATGAATGCAAGTCATAAAAACTGTGTTTGAATGGATTTAAGAAATCCGAACATTAGATTACCTTTGTGTCTGAAATGTTTTCAATGTTAATTGCTCGCCTTCGATGTTGGGGACGGAGAGTGAATGATTTGTGAATCTTCCTGTTATGGGTTCAATTATGGTATGGGTGGTTATTCGTGAGTTTATATGATTGTTGGCTGTAAGTCATTTCTTGTTGATCATGTAAGTCTTCCAGCAGTGTTTTCTTGAGATGATGCTATGCCTCTTATGTTTTGCTTTGGTTATCTTGGTTTATGTGTGAGTTAAGCTCAAGTGGTTACCTGGTTCTTTGAACGGGTGGTATGACCTTTTGATTCATGGTTGAGTCGAGTTTCAGTTGTTATGTGGGTTTCATTATGTAGTCAACCTTGTGTTAGCCTTGGGTAGTGCACGTTTTGGTTTCAGTTTTGGACATCCGTAGTGATGTGATGCCTGTTAAGGTGTTTGGTTATTTGTGATATATGTTAGTGCATTGTCTACCCTTGGCATGTGGTTGAGTTTTGTGTTGTCGATAGGGGAGTGGCTTTCAAACGAGCGCCGGACCCAAAGTGGTTCCAGGATAACTCGTGTGAAAGTTAGTTAATTAAGTGGAAATTAAAATAACTTACTAGGAAGAGAGTAGCTTGAACATTAATAAGATAATTTAGCCTCGCTCATTGGCTCAAGGGCTTGTACGAGACTTGAGATGAGTCGGGAAGGCCTGGAATGGCAAGATCGTTATCTTGTCTTCGCGAAAGATAACCGATTCCGCTCTGGTGGGCATATGGCGCCGGGTTCGTGAGAGGTTACCAGGATATCCCGAGAGGGGGGCCGGGACCTAGGAAGAACACCATTGGATAACCAATGCAGCCTTTGCGATGACACTCCTCCTATGACAGCAGTCGGTATGGTGTTGTACCGTGAGTTTATTTTGTACAGTGATGGTACTCGTTTTTGTACTCTGGAAGCATTGTAACCTTTGTGTTAAGTGATGTGGTTTATGTTCTAGTTTCAGTTCAGTGTAAGTGTTATCTTGTGTCTAGAGGTGCTTGGTCTTGTGTAGGAAATCCTGGTTACTATCTCCTAGCACGGAGGGAGTGGGACCTTTGGGTTCCACATGGTCGGGTGGCGTGCATTTCTCTTCCGTTGGTTCTTCTTCATGTTCGTGTGTTCGTGATTTCCAGCTGGGGAGCTCGTGGGAATCAGTTGCTTCTCATGCCTTATTCTTTAGATCTTATTGTATCTTTTACCCCTCATTTGTTTCGAGGTGGAATTTTTAATTGTAATTATGAGTTTTGGTTTTACCTCATTCGGGGAATGAGTGATGTAACCTTATTGTTTTAATGTTAATTGGAATTTAGAGGTATTTATTAATCCTTGTTGTAAATCTTTCTTGCATGGAATGTATGTTGTCTCATTTCCTTAAGTGCTTGTGTTTCAGTTTATGTTAATGTTATGTGATGTTGGGTTTTTAAGTAATCTTTGTCTCGTGGCCTTAGAGGTTGTTGGCATTATGAATTCACTTTACATGTTTTATATTTAAACAAAAAAAAAAAAAAATTGGCACGTTTAAATAGTGAATTGCAACTTCCTCTAGGGCTGCGTGGCGGGGCATTACATGAGGAGTGGATCCCAACAACAATTGTGCTTAGTGCTTACTACTAATCCAAGGAATACCTATTCATTTTTTCTTTATTGTATTCCTAATGACTCCTCATCTCAAGTTAAATTGTGGGAATGGATTTTTATGCCCTCCCTATGACTAAATGGCTACAAGGAGGTGAATATGATGTGGTGGAAAAAACCAAGATACAAGTTGGTTTAGTTCTCATAAACTCTCTAAAAAATAATTGAATTCCTACATCCTAACTAGAAATACCATGAGAGGTTTAGATCCCATTTTAGACAAAAAATATTCTTATACTGATCACTAGTTCACTTGGACCAACTAAAGAGATGGTGAACTAAGGGAAACTTAGTTGTATTGATAGATTAAAACTTAGTTATTTCTCCTTCCATTGTCCCCTCTCCAAAAAACACCCTTATTTAAGTAGATTCTATTAAACCTATCTCACATATCACCTCCCAATTCTTTAAACTTTTCAAACTTCTTATTCCTCATACCTAATAATCTATCCTTCAAGCTCAACACTTCCCACCTCAATCAAATTGATCACCTTGCTTTCCTAATATCCCTTTGGTTGATGTTCCTAGACCTCATCAAAATGGTAAGTGGATACAATTGTGGAATGATGAGATTAAATCTATTGCACTACCTTACTATGATCTTACAATAAGCATATGGCTAGAAAGATATCTAGAATGGAAAAAATATATAGATCCAAATAGAAAAAAAAAAACTTGTTTTGGCTTTAGCACTTGCTAATAAATTTTCTACAATGAGTGGTTGCTTCCGTTGAAATGAAACTTAGAAAATTTGAACTTAATTGTGGTAGAGGATCTCAATTAAGAGATAGGCTACATTGGATGAAAGGATATAAGGGATACAAATTATTTTTTAGTTGGATTAGTGAGATATTTATAACAAACTTATGCAATATATTTAATCATATAATTATTTTTGTAATAGAGATGAATAATTAAATAAATTATATAACAATATATAAGAGTTAGATAAAAGAATTAAAATTAAATATATTAATAACAAATAGTGATACTATTATTGAGGGTAATATAAAGGGGGGTCGTCATACTAAAATAAGTCGCAAATAAAATCACCTGAGTAAGAAAAGTATTTTATTGATAATCTTATTAGGGATGCTAAGATGGTAATAAAATTTTTGCAAGCAACAATGAGCTAACAAATAATAGAGTTTATGTGCTATGTAAACATGATATCACTATCACATTAACATTTCTATTATAAGTAAAGTTTAATAGTATTTGTGAGTAATAAAATTGATAGAATGTTTATATTAGATAGAATTGATAGAATGTTTGTATGAGGTATTTTTAACAAGTATGCAATATGAAGTCAAACTTTATTAGATTTGATTCTTAATAAATTATTTTTAACGATTCAATTTATAGCTTTATGCAATCTATAAGTTTAAATAGTTTGATGGTATCTAAACTTTATACATATAAAAATATGATAAATGTCTAATTATTTTGCTTTCCAATCTATAATTTTTTGATGTTCTTGGCTATATAATTGAGATGATTCACTCATATTGTAATGATAAAATTCATCCTCATATGGAGGATTTTATATTATCTTCCATTAAATTCATCCTCTTTATGAGATTCTTATGGAATATTAATATTCTAGTGTGAATTCTTAATTTTAGACATATCTTAACAACATAAATTTAGGTTTAAAATGAAGGCAATAGAAAAAAAAATTTCACTTACATAATCCTATTTTGAAGTTTATTTATGTTAACAACTATTAGATTAAATATTTTTATCCCCGATTATTTTCAAATAATTTTATATTAATCTTTGTATTCTTATTCTTTCTTTCATTGTTTTATTTAAAATTTGAACCATTTAAGGATGCTATGTTATAGATTATAGTTGTCTTCCAATTCTTTTTAAATTGTTAATGGTATGAAAATATTATTGATGAGTAGATGAATTATTATAACTATGTAGTGCCCTCCGTTTTGCAGTTGTCGTTGATGCCAAGTAAGTTGTTGTCGGTAATGTCATGATGATGTGGTGATTTTATTATTTAATTTAATTTTAAGGTTATGAGATAACACTAATAATATGCTTGGATTTGATTAATAAAGTTAATTTAATTATAAGGTTACTTGTTTTATTTGGAATTAAATAAAGAATTAAATTCAATAATAAACGTTAATTTAATTATCTTTGGTAGTTAGTTATTTAAAGTAATCGGATTAGATGGGGAAAGATAATTATCATTTAATGATTAAATTCAATTAATAAATTTAAAAGTGAGAAAATATTAGAGAGGATTAAATATTAAAATTGTACTTAAGTTTAAATAAATTAAGGTGAAAATAATTATTAAAATAAATATATTCTATTGTAACTAAAAGAAAGATTAAATTATTAAATATTTAATAGTTGATCTATTTGGTTCATATATTAAAGAGTCAATTATAAATAATGAATAAGGGTAGTGGCTGGCATGCAATCGTAACTAATGGAAGTGCAATGGTCTGCTGATGGGAGTGTAAAAGACACCATCAAAGAAATTATAATAAGTGATAGAATTCGAATGGTTCCCGGAGGGGTGTGGAAAAGACACCATGAAACAAATTATAAACAAGAATTATTTTGGAGGATAGGGGAGGGAAGCTTGGAATCTGGCGGACGGTGTAAACTTGGTGATCATCATCACTATAAAGTTTTTAAGTCATGGGAATTCGATTAAGGTCAGATCTTAACTTTATTCTCTTGCGCCTTTTGAAGCCTTCGTAGTATTCTTACCTCTGTCATGACTTGGAGTAGCCGATTTCCATTGACTGTGATTTCATACATGGAATATCTTATATCGACGTCTATATTTTGTTGTGTCTCAGATGTTCTTTAATAATTTTGTGTTCTTGAAGATTTGTGTGTTAAAAATTGATGAATCTACCTTGCCCTCGAAATTCTTAACAATTCGAGTGATGGGTATTTCATTTACTTGTGAAACTTATCAACCCTTATTACTAATTTTAGCTTACTATCCATACATTATTCTTGCCAATTTCGAAGCCTTTTTTTAAATTGTTGAGAATCTTGCCACTCAGCCGCTGACCTGTATGGGGTTCATATTCTTCATCTGTATGTGACGGGGATGCGCTCTTCCTAATGTTTAGTCCTCCCCTCTGCGCCATACATTCTGAATGTATTTATTTCTTCTCCCAAATTTTGGTCGCCTGTCTTTCTCCTTGCTGAGTCGAGTGGTTAATGCGAACATTCAGTCTTCTGGTACATCTTTTGAATTGTATATTGAATACTTTCATTGGCGAGGATGCCTTATGTTAGGAACATTTAAATCAGACTTTTGAGTCAATTCTTAAGTCTATTACATTGCTATAGGTTGACTGCGGAATATGAGCTTACTGCTATTTTTTTTTAAGTGACGCCTACGTTTGTAGTTATAATTGGTGTTGATTTATTGGATGGTTATCGATTTGCTTCTTCACCCCTTGGAAAGTATATCACCACTTTACTCTTTCCCTCCATCACAGTGAGCCTTCCACGCTTTCGACCTGAGCATGCATTAACTGCATTTGGTAAAATATATGTGTAATTTCAGAATGTTAGCCATCGATTCATGTTGCTGTAACTTTGAACCCGAGAATGATATCATATTGATGAAGATGCTGGCCTTTAGTAAAAGCCGCGGACCCCATGCATACTGGTAATTCATCATACATATATGGAAATTATACAATTCTATATATATAGCATCTGTCAGTTTGGTAATTCTGTTATGCGCGTATATAGAATGTTGTGGAGGTTAAATAATCTCTCTGATTCCATTAGCAACCTATCATATCCGTAGTATTTGAAAATAGAATGTTGTGGAGGTTAAATAATCTCTCTGATCCCGTTGTCGACCAGTCTCAGCTGCTACACTTGAATATAATGGGAAGTTTAAAGCTTTAAATAATCTCTGGAAACTCGCCTCTAATCATAAATGCGTCTAGTTCAAAACAAAAAAAAAGTTGTGCATTATTTCCCCTACTCTCAGGTCACGTATTTGCACCTCACCTTTCTCTTTTCCTTCAGTCTTGCGATAACATTTGAGATTTGATAATAATGCAAGTAGATGGTGATATTTCCTTATTCCATTATTCACTTTCTAATATACTTAGCAACCTGTCACTTAGAGTTGAGGCATTGTACAGAATTAAATAGTCTCCCTGAAACCATTGGCAACCCGTCACAGCTGCAACGTTTAGACTTGCAAAGGTGGGGTAAATTAAGTGATCTCACTGGTTTCATTTTTAATCTGTCTCAGTGGCACCCTTGATCTTGATAGGGTGTATTCCTTTGATTTCTCTACCATCATGTCTCAGCCGCAAGCTTGAGCATATTAGGAAGTTTAAAAGTTTTAATAATCTCTCTTATTTATTTATCAATCTTTATCGTGTGGAAATGTTTTCAATTACCATAAATGTATATATTTATAGATGCTTATTTATAAATTAGTCATTAGATTTAGTGTTTCCTTTTAATTGTTAAGAGATTTAGATTATTTGCTTAATAAATTAATTATAAATATTGCAATATTCTAGAGAATGGGGACTTCGTCCTTAATTATTGGATTTATAGTGAATTAAGTAAAAGTAAAATCTTATTTTAGGAGATTAATTAATTAAGCTGGTCCATAACTAGAATGTTTAATAGAGAAGAGTTATCTACAGCAGATTCATAAAATAAATAAAATAAGAATATATGAAAGTTATTTGTTTTAATAGGTAATAGGTAAGTGAGTTGTGAGAAGAAATAGGGAAAATTGATTAATTAGTTTTAGGGGATTGATTTCAATATTAGAAGCTAAAAATATAAATAGGTTGGATATTGGTTGAGGTGATATATAATTAAAGGATCTTGTTTTGAATAAATAAAGTTATTAATTGTTGGTATGAAATCTTGCCATGTAGTTCGTCATCATGTATTAAGAATGGTGAAGTATAGAATCCTCACATTTGTTACTTTAAGAGGAAACATATGTTCTTTTAGAATATTATTAATCATTGTATCTAATTTAGATTGGAAAGGTAGGTTAAAAATTTTACCTTGAGATTTATTTTAATATAATGAAAATTAAAATATGAAGTATATATTGACTTTTTCTTATATGTTCTCTTATTTGGTGATTTAATTTTATAGTACTGATTTCGTGATATCTTTTAATTCTTTATATTCCTTTTAGTTTATGAATTCAATAAATATTATCTTATTATCTAACTCCTCGCATCTTATAGAAATTTATTAGGAACAATGATTCTCTTATTTGTATATTCTAAATTGTTGAGTATTGTGTCATGGGTGTTTGTACTGAACTTTTATGGAATTGTGTATCCTTGACCATGGGTAAGTATTATAGTAAACTCTATTTGACTTCATTATGGTAGTTTTATAAACTTGAATCAACGAAATAAATCATTCCTTGAATTGAGTTTTCATTCTTAATTATTTCATTTGGATTGTTAGCTAGTGGATTACTTTATGACAATTCGAGTGTCTAATCGATGAGGTTCTTATATGGATAGTTATTTAGAACTTGATATTGTAATTGGCCTATTTGTTGAGAAGATTGATTTTGTTCTGATTGATAATGTGAATAGATAATTGTTGTTGTTGCCATGTTTTCTGATTTTTATGATGGTGATTTACATACCAATCTAAGGGATTCTTGTGAGGAGAAAATTGAGGTCTCCCATGGAATGCCTAATTGGTGGCTTTTGGATGTTGAGTGATTTTTGTTGAATTATAGGTTGATTTTCTTCTATGATTCCTTTTTGAGATGACACCATTGTGGATTTATGGATTGTATTTGTGTTTTAGAGTCGATTGATTTGTGGATGGGGTTTGATGAAACTTTCTTTGTGTGGCTTTTCGGAATTAATCTCATATTTGGGGAAAATGTTATCCTTGTGTTGGAATTATTGGGGAAAAACTTGTGTTGCTTAATTTTACCCTTGTTTGTGGGTTTTCATTCTTTTTGGCTTCCAGAGGCTTGAGATGATTGTCAGTTGATGTTCTCTCTTTATGTGCCCTTGTTGTGGCAAGTGTTTTGGTATCATTATTTTGAAAGGGTTGTACGAAAATTTGTGAGACTCTGATTTTGTACTTGTTAGCGAGATGGGTAATGCCTTGCATGCTTTTATGTTGTGATTCTTTGTTTAAATTATGATGGTACAACCCTTGGTTGTTTTTGGTTTGATGTTGTTGGGTCTCTAGGGAGAGTGGCTCCTCGTGGGGGCCAGTGCCCCGTTTAAGGGGAAGGGCACAGGATAACCCACAAGTGAGTTAGTAATTAAGTGAAAACCTAATAATTAACTTAGGAGGGTTGGGTAGTAATATCATTATAAGATTTAAAAAATGGATGCCTCGTCTTCATTAGTGCTTTTGCAGACTAATGGAAGGCTGAGAAGGCCGTGGTTGGCAAGGTCGTGACCTCGTCCTCACAAGAGGTCTACGGCTCCGCATGAGTCACCCTATGGACCGACACCTCCAGTTGGGAGGAAGGGCACAAGACAGCCATAGATGGGACCGGTGCCTCCAGTTGGGAGGAAGAGCATAGGACAGCCCATGTAGGACTATGCAATGACACTCTCCCCTATTTGTCCAGGTGTTTTTACTTTATTGTGTTCCTATGGAAGTATGTTATGGGAGTTGGTTTAAATTGTGGTTGAATGGACTTATATTGATTTATGGAGTATTGCCTTGATACATCTTTGGTGTACTTAGTGGTCTTGTATGATCTCATTGATATTTGACTTATGACCCTTGTACTTTTATGGTACTGTGATATGATGTTATTGTATTGTTTAGTTGCAATTTGGAATTGTATTATGTCTATTAATTCAGTTTGATTTGGAAGTGTTTCATGATCATCCTTTGGTTACTTGTTTATTGGTCATTGCTTTGATTTATGTGATGGGATTTATGACTTTAAGTTATTATGTTGACTCTTGTAATCCTTGAGTTTTATGATACTTTTGTATGTTGTTGAGTCTTGTGGTTCCCTGTTTGGATGTTCTTGGTTGAGGTCTCTTTCTTGTCAACCCCTTAGCACGGGGGGTGGGTCTTCGGACTCACATGGTTGGGTGGAACGTGCTAAGCACCCCATTGGGTCCCCAATCAAGGATCGAGAGGTGCGGATTGGTGCTGTTGCAGCGACTCCAGAGTTGTATTTGTCTTGGAGCCAATTATGATAATTTGTATTCATCTATTTATTTGTATCATGCTATCTTGTGTATGGTTTCCGTTCATGTTTGGAAACACTATTGTATCATTGTATCTCCAGAACATTGTATTGTAATATAATGTTAAACTCGGTGTGGATATTGGTCATGGAAGTTGTTGTTCATTGTGTTGAGTTAATCATGTATATGTTGTATTTACATACACATATGGTTTCTTATCAATGAATTTTCATGTATGTGTTATATTTGTTAATGTTTATTTTGTTATGGATTATATCTTTGGATTTTATTCTTTATTGTCATTGTGTGGATCTAAGTCTTGTAATGACTCTTCGTGTACCCCAAGGGATGTATGTGTTAGTGAATCTACTTAATGAAATTCATGTTATGACTTAATGTGTAATCTATGTATGTTATGTTAACTTTAAAAAAAATTGTGCAGTAATTATTGTTTTATTGTCCTTTGGGGTTCACACGGTGGGGCATTACAAACTATTTTAGATTTGTATTCCCTTTATCTAGATATATTATTTACCAAAGTCTCATTGCTCTTTTAGGTGTACTGTATATATATATAACATGGAAAATGTAGATCATGTTCCACCTGTGTCAAATTCTTTGTTTACAAATACTAGTAATGAGATTAAAAAATTGAGAGATTCATTAGCACAGGGTGCAAACCTGAGGATATATAGTGAACCATGCATGTTAATATTGCATAGTCTAGAAAAATTGAAAGATGAACTTGAGAGGACTAGTGCATATTCCCCAGATAGAGTAGCTGCTATTCTTTCCCGCGTGCAAGAAGTACATGGTAATGTTCCCCTTAAACAAATACAGGATAGTGTCACCAAAGAAATAATAAAAGCCACTTGTTTTCCATTTTATCAAAATGTGCGTAAGGTTAGGGGATACCAAGTCACTAGATGTGTTGATCATGTTATGGCCTCATTGATCTACCCATGATTTCTCACAACACATGCTCTATACCCAAACAATGACCAGATTCCATTGTATTTTGTTCAGCAATTGTATGTTGAGGTCCATTTGGGCCTCAAAGTTAACTACCTAGACATTCCACCATATGCTGGTCAGGGGCATGGTAGGATTGCTGATAGGCCCACCTATCATCGAGTAGATAGACCACCCCCAGTGTTTAGGGTATTGGTTGGTGAGAGGTCTCCTGCTCTCACCCTAGCTCTAGCCCCCATAGTAGATGAGGTTTTCATTGCTTCCCAAAAGGAAGCAATTGACACTATAGGTGACATTGCGGCTGCCACCACTAGGATATCTGATGATTGTGTAGGTCATTATTTGATGTCCAGACATTCCCGATCCATGCCATTTTTAGTATAGTGGACCACATGGATCGTTTTACAGTGGTCGGCATCCCTACTCCTACACAGCTTGATGCACTTACAGGAGATATGGCATGCATGACTCTGCATTGTTTGGCTAAGGACTTGTTGGAGGCATATTCCCACATTGCATCAGACAATGGGATTGGTATAGAGCATGTTAGAGATCATTTGAGATGTAGAGGTCATTCAGTTCTAGGATCCCATCGCTCTCAGCCAAGCACTAGTGCACATCAGGATCCACCTACAGTTCATTTGGCAGCTACACAGACTATGGGTTTTACTAATATGTTCATTGGTTCTAGTTCATCATCACTGAAGCCATCTCACCTTCATAGTCCTCTATATTCATCATATCTAGCATGACATGGGATAGATCAGATGGATGTAGATGTTGATTCGTCGCTTGACCATTTGGTGGATATGGTGGAGGTGACCGTTTTAGAGGACTTAGGTCATCCGATATCAGATGATGTGCATGTATGTGTGCATGTGCATGTTTCAATTATTTTTTCATTATTTTTTAAAAAAATTAACTAGATATTCATGTAAGTTGATATATATATGTATATATATTGTTACAGGTGGACATACCTCATATCATTCCTAGTCTTGGTCCAGATCATGTGCATGATCGATGTGACTCTGTGGATGAATCTACTGCCAGTGGACATGTGAGTTTTACATTTTTATATAATAACATGTGTATATGTACATGCAATATTTATGTATGCATATATCTAGATTAATATTTAAAAATACAAGTTCATTTAAAAATAACTTTCATAAAATTTATTTAATATAAATTATATGTATTTAACACATCTTGTACACAATTTTATTTGCAGGGCTCAGCACATCCATCAAAGCAGGACCGTTCTCATTCAAATGGCCATTTGACTAGGAGTAGACATTCATATTAGGCCATGCACACAAGATTTATGATCTTTACCACATGTATTTCATTATATGATGATCTTTAGTATTTGAGATTTGATCATCTCTAACTTACATTTTCTTATTTGTTGATCTTTAGTATTCGACATTTGATGATCTTTAATTTACATTTTTCTTATATGATATGTACATATATTTTATCTTATATGATATGTACATATATTTTATCTTATTTCATAGATACATACATTTTCCTCTTTGCTTATAATATGTGTTATGTTTATATGTATTGAATCCCTTTACATGTATGTACATGTGTTTGCTTATGGTTTAAACATGTTTGTAACACATGTATGCATTTGCTTGCGGATCTCTTCAATCAATTTGATCTCATGTTGATCATCAATCAAATATTTTTTTAAAATGACTTAAGCAACATGAAACATTGAGTTGAGAACAAGATATAATCTTTTTGACAAGTAACTTGAAAATCAATTCAAATATAATTAAGATAATTCAATTCAAATTATACCGAACTAGTATACGTTTTTGACAAGTAACTTGAAATTCAATTCAAATATAATTAAGAAAATTTAATTCAAATTGTACCTCTATTATACATTTTTGACAACTAACTTGAAATTCAATTCAAATATAATTAAGAAAATTTAATTCAAATTATACCTCTAATATACATTTTTTACACTTTAACAAAATTCTAAAATTACTAGATATGTTGTGCATACCTATGAATTAAATAACAACAAACTCCACAATGAAATAACTTGTTTGTTTACTACTTGATTCATTTAAACTAGGATCTAGTTATTCCATGTACACTAGAATAATTTTTTTCCCATCCCATATGCATATAAATAGAAGATTATTTTTCATTATTTTGGATATCAAATTGCAAGATTAATTCTCATTTATATCACTTGGAATGCAGATTATGGAGAAGTTTTTGCACATTTATCAAGGAGGCAAATATTGGAGCTCGACAACTTTTAATTTTTATCAATCAAGGAAAATTTTGGAGGATAATTTATCTAAGTTGATAGAGGACTTGTTTTGAGTCATCTTTAAGTTAAAGAAGAAAATGGGACAACAAAGAAAAAGAAAAAATGTGTCTCAACAAAAATTGTCAAAAGAAGAAGAACAAAAGAGGCGTGAACAAAACTTGGAAAATTACTTTGACTTCTCTCTCACTCTCAAGTGTGTGTTTAGTACTTTAACTTTGAAAAAAAATGAGTATTCATTTGATGGGATGGAATCCATAATGTGCATTACTCCACCCAATAATTTGGTTAGTACACCTAAACATAAATTTGTATGTGCATACATTTTGCATTGGCTTTCTTATTAAAATTATAAATGTTTAATGTATGACCATTTTTTAACTCACAATACCCCAACTTAAAATGTACTCCTAAACTAAAATATTGTACATTATATCCTTCCCTACATACCTTACGCTTATCTTTTACCAATACCTTTATTTAATGTTTTTTTCATCACATTATCATTGTTGAGTATTGCATCTACACAATTTCTCTTTACTTTGTTCATGAAGAAAATGATAGTGTACTTCAATACATGCTTAGTTCTCCAATGAAACCTTAAATTTTGTGTCCCTCACTATGCCACTTTGATTTTCATAACTTTTTCAACCACATTAATTATTTTATGGCTTTGAAAAATCCTATATATTCTAACTTTGCAAGTCATTAATTATTTAAATGTCCTCAAGTCATCTTGGTCATGCAAGTTACAATGTTTATATGATCCTTGACTCCAATTCCTTAAGCCAATTCTTTTTGTTTCAATATTTGTGTTTTGTGTCTTTGGTCTTTTATTTTCATCACTTCAATGTTCTCAAATTATTTTTATGTTTTATGCTCTAGGGATTCCTCAAGCTGGAGTCGAGCCAAATCTAGATATTGGATCATGTTAGAGTAAAGTAATTAATTAACTTTACTCTCCTCTTAAGAATTCACTTTATGCACATATATTAGTCATTTAATAATTAATATTAATTATTAAATGCACTCACCTTTAGGGTTAGGGTTTCCTTTAGGTTTTGATCTCCTTTTTATAAGGATTGATCTCTTGTATTCTTCTCTCTTGATTCATTCATTTTTCTGATAATACATTTTTGCACATTGTCAGAGCCAAACCCTTGTTTTGTTCTCTCTCTTTCTCTATGACAAGTTTCTTGCATGCAGGAGTTCATTGGGTTATGTGGATTGTATTTCTCAAATCCTTCATGGTATCAAAGCCAAATCTGCTGCAACTTGTTTAGTTTTTAAAAGAATTAGAGATCTAGGTTTTGGTTGCATCAGATCTGTGTTTATTTTCTAGGTTTTATTTGGAATAGGGGGTTTCTTTTTTTTAGTACACTTTGAGCTCAAACGAACCTCACCGTTGAGCTTGCAACATCCAAAAACCCCTATTTTGATATAAAATATGTCTAGTTTGGACAAAGTTGCCAGGTGAAGCAAAAAAAAATTAGCCCAAGGCCGTACGGCCCCAAGGCATGATCTACGAGGTGAAAAATTCAAGAAAAAATTAAAAAAAAATTATTTTTTTTTTTTTTTGGGCGGCTAGTGTTTATTTGGCCACCAAGCGGCCACCAGGCGACCGCCTGCCAGCTGCTCAGACCAGCTAAACTGCCCAGCGGCCACCGAAGGGCCACTCAGCCAGCGACGCCACCGGCCCACCGCCGGTCCTCCACCACAACCTCGCCAAAGCTCCGCCAAATGCCAGCTCGCCACCCGTGGTCTGCCGCCGCACCACCTATGCCCAGCCCCTAGTTGCCCAGCGGACCAGGGGTCTATTTTTTTTAGCCCCTAAGGGCTCTAGAAGTCCTTGTGTTTTTCAAAGCTGTTTCACTCAATTGGGCATAAAATGGTCATTTTTTCTCTACTTTTTGAACGAAAATAGGCATTGGAAAGCTGGCTCCAAGCCCATCTTGATGGTGTAGGAATTTTTTCAAAATTTTCTAGTTTGGTTTCATTTTTTCATAGTCAAAATCAGATGATCTTTTTGCACTCTGAGGGGCATAACTTGCTCAATTTTGCTCCATTTTTCAAAAGAAAATAGGCATCGGAAAGGTGGTTATGTGCTCTTTCCAGATATATAGTTTATTTTATCAAAAAATTCTTCAAGTACACAAATATTTGTCTCAAACATATAATGCTTTCTATTGTTTTTTGGCTTTCAGTTTGTACTGGGGATTGGTTTTTTGCATTGTGGGGGGTGTTTTTTCTTTCTTTCTGTCATTTACATCAGAAAACCAGAATCTATAAAGACAAAAACAACAAAAACCCCTTCTGCATCTTCTATCTAGTTCTGAAAGACCACTAAATAATTAAAAAAAAAAAATTAGAGCAGTCGAAGCATAGTTCACAGCATGGCCAATAGATCTATTGAGCCTCTCACACCACATAATTATCACACTTGGAAGGGTCACATGATGACACTTCTCTAGTCTCGAGGGTTATGGTCCTGTTTAGATGAGGTTCAGCCTCAATTGACTCGCCCCTTTGAGGTTATGCAGCACAAGAACAATATGGATCAGGCTATGGGATTGATGGCTTTGCACATTTCAGACAGTCTCTTGTTTCATCTTGAAGGGTGTCTCACACCAAGAGCCATTTGGACCAAGTTTGATGGACTTTTTGGCACTCTCAACAAGTTCAGAGCATTGCAGCTTGAGGCCGAGTTGACTTCCTAGGTACCTGATTCATTTCCTTCCATTAAGGACTTTCTGATGAAGTTCAAATAGCAGAGATCTATCTTGCAGGGTTGTGGCAAGATTAAGACTGATACAAAGTGCATCTTCCCGATCCTCTCCAAGCTTCGGGGTCCATTTTAGATCTTCTCTTCGACCTTCTATTCCACCATGGATGCCTTGGGTGCTCGCCATGTCATGCCTACCTTTGAGGTGTTTTGTGATCATCTAACTCATGAGCAAGCCAAGCTCAAGTAGATGGATTCACTTTTAGGTTCATAGAACCAACATTGGTAGCCCAGTCCTCCAAGGGAAAATAGAAGCAGAAATTGAAGCCCAAGAAAGATTTAGGGGCTAGTGTGCATCCCTCCAAGCCACCACCAAAGTTTGATTCAAACCCACAGCCCAAACAGAACAAATCTTCAAAGTCTAGTGAGTCTTCCTCCAAGACTAAGAGGAAATCCAGAGATCCTTGCAGTTTTTGTGGCAAGGAAGGACATCCAATTTCTAGGTGTTAGAAATGTTTAGAGGCTTTAGAGGAAGCCATGCAATAGCATAATATCACTGCACCTCAACCTCCTTCACAACCCACAGGGAAAGGTCATGCTCTTTCTGCACGAGCATTGTCCTCAGAATCCACTTGGATTCTAGACTTTGGTGCCTCTCACCATATGACACACATAGAGGATTTGATCACCGCTCTTGCCCCTACAGGCACTAGACATATTGTAGTTGGTGACTTAGCACAACTTTCAGTTCAGGGTTCAAGTACTGTTTCATTGGATGGTGGTTGTCTTTAGGATGTACTTTTGGTTCCTGACATTTCGACAAACCTTCTATCCATTTATCAGATTTTCCACTCTGGCTCTAGTAAGACAGTTGAGTTCTCACCACATGATGTGGTTATTCGAGACCTTCATGATCCTAACTTGGTTGTGGCTACTGGGAGTGTGGATTTTGCATCACACTTATACAGATTTGATGGCTTTGAGAGTTCAGACACTATTGGTTCCTTTCTTATAGCACATGCAGATTCAGTGAGCAGGCTTTGGCATGAGCGTTTTGGCCATGTCAATTATAGATATCTACAGCAGATGAGTACTCAGGCAATTGTGATTGGGCTCCCATAGATTTCTTGTACTGATGGTGTATGTCGAGGTTGTGCCCTTGGCAAACATCATCAAGATCCTTTTTCTAAGGGTCGAGCCACTCATGTTAAGGCACCCCTAGAGTTGGTACATAGTGATCTTATGCCCTTTCCAACTCCTTCTTTTTCAGGGGCTCACTATGTGCTCTCTTTTATTGATGACTTCTCCAAACGTATATGGGTGTACTTTCTTAAGTATAAGTCTGATGTCTTTGACTCATTCAGGAATTTTAAGACATTTGTAGAGAAGCAATCTGGACTTTCTATCAGGAGGATACGCACAGATAATGGGGGGAGTATGTTAATCAGGGTTTCAGATATTTTTGCACTAAGCATGGTTTACAGCATCAGTTTATAGTCCCTTACACCCCTCAACAGAATGGTGTCGCTGAGAGAAAGAACAGAACCTTACAAGAGATGGCCAATTGTATGATACAATCTCGAGCTATGAGTTCTTCATTTTGGGCTGAGGTAGTCAATTGTGCCAATTATATTCAGAATCGGATGCCTCATAAGGCATTGCGACATATGACTCTTGAGGAGGCTTGGACCCATGCCAAGCCTGATGTTTCTGCATTCTGAGTTTTTGGTAGTGAGGCTTGGAAATTTATTCCTGATGCTCAGTGAAAATCCATGGAGAGGAAGAGCTGACCACTCATATTTGTTTGCTACTGTGAGGATGTTAAGGTGTACAGGTTATTTGATCCTGATTCCAGAGAGGTCTTATTTCGGAGGGATGTCCAGTTTGATGAGTGTTATCCTCAGATGTATTCTCCATCACCAGCTTCTCCCTCATTACCTACTCCTCCCTCTTCATCTCTTGAGGATTACTTATCTCTTGAGGATGATGTAGATGATGATCCACCATATCCACCAACACCAATTGCTCTGCATTTTCCTAGGTGGGCATGTGTTACTGTTGATGCAGCTGGTTCTTTGGCAAGTGATCCTTCAGATACTCATCGTACTCATGCTCAGACATCTAGTTCTAGTATTTTGAGTCATGCCATTTCAGATGATCCTCAAAAGCTTTCAAAGGTGACAAGTCACCTTGAGTGGGATAGGGCCATGGATGAGGAGTATTCTTCTTTGATGAAGAATCATACTTGGGATCTTTGTCCTCTTCCTAAGGAAAGAAAGTTGGTTTGGTGCAAGTGGGTGTACCGTACCAAGTATGTTGCAGATGGTTCTATTGATAAGTATAAGGCACATCTTGTTGCAAAGGGGTTTTCTCAGGTAGAGGGTATTGACTACTCTAAGACCTTTGCTCCTATCGCCAAGATGAACTCTATACACCTTGTACTTTCCCTTGCAGCTTCACAGGGATGGACAGTGTTTCAGATGGATGTGAAGAGTGCCTTCTTGCATGGAGACCTACATGAGATCTATATGGAGCAGCCTCAGGGATTTGTGCAGGACACTTCTTTGGTTTGCAGACTTTGGTGTTCATTGTATGGTCTCAAACAAGCCCCTTAGGCTTGGTATGAGAAGATGGACTCTTTCTTGCTTTCCTCTCACTTCACACGCTGTCATTCTGATCACATAGTGTATACTCAGCATTAGGAGGGTGATCTTTTGATTCTTGTGCTATACGTAGATGATCTCATTCTTACAGGTAGCTCATCCTCCATGATTCAGAGTGTTCAGAGAGCTTTGATGGAGCAGCTTGAGATGAAAAATCTTGGTCTTCTACACTTCTTTATGGGTCTTTAGGTTATTCATTCTTTGAATGGGCTTTCCATATTTTAGGAGAAGTATGCTCTTGATATGCTTCAGCAATTTGGCATGCTTGATTGCAAGTCTACCCCCACTCCATTTCAGTTAGGTGTTGTTTTGTCTTCCACTTGTTCTACTCCTTCAGTGGATCCCACTTTATATAGGCAGTTGGTTGGCAGTTTGTTGTACCTAACACATTCTCATCCTAATCTTTCCTTTATGGTTGGCCTTGTCTCTAGGTTCTCCCATGATCCTCATGAGAGCCATTAGCAAGTAGCCAAACATATTTGGAGGTACATTCAGTGCACCACTCATTATGGCATTCACTACACTTCAGGATCCCCTCACATCATTGGCTTCACTGACTCGGATTGGGCTGGTGATGTCAATGATCGGAAGTCTACTTCTGGCTTTGTTTTTTGCCTTGGTTTTGGTCCTATCACATGGTCTTGCAAGAAGCAGTCTGCTATTGCATTATCCTCTATAGAGGCTAAGTACTGAGCAGCAATCTTAGCCAGTCAGGAGGTTTTATGGCTTCTACAATTGATGATAGAGTTTTGGTTTCCTCCAGATAGTCCCACTATTCTTTGGTGTGACAATCAGAGTGCCATTCACATTTCTCGCAACCCAGTGGAGCGTCAGCAGACTAAGCACATTGAAATCCACATGCACTTCATCAAGCAGTTGATTCAGGATGGTTCTCTCATCTTGGAGTACATTCCTATAGAGGAGCAGGTTCCAGACATCTTCACTAAACCTTTGGCATCTCTGTGCTATCTTCAGTTGTGCTCCATGCTTGGGTTGAAGGAAGTTGTCCTTGGGGGGTCTCAGTGAGGCCTTCCTTCCTACATGTTTTTTTTTTCTTTCAGCATGTTTCTTTATCTCTTTTTGGAGAGGATTTTTTTTCCCACTGGGTTTTCTCCTTTACTCTGCTTTACTGAGATTTGGTTGTATTCAGGTACCTGATCAGGCCTAGTTGTCAGGACCCACTTTTACTTTCATGCATTGTAGTTACATTTTCTTTTTTGCACATGTTTGTAGTTGCACTCTTGCTCTTCTTAAGGGGGGTGTTAGAGTAAAGTAATTAATTAACTTTACTCTCCTCTTAAGAATTCACTTTATGCACATATATTAGTCATTTAATAATTAATATTAATTATTAAATGCACTCACCTTTAGGGTTAGGGTTTCCTTTAGGTTTTGATCTCCTTTTTATAAGGATTGATCTCTTGTATTCTTCTCTCTTGATTCATTCATTTTTCTGATAATACATTTTTGCACATTGTCAGAGCCAAACCCTTGTTTTGTTCTCTCTCTTTCTCTGTGACAAGTTTCTTGCATGCAGGAGTTCATTGGGTTCTGTGGATTTGTATTTCTCAAATCTTTTAGATCAAATGAATCCATTGAAGAACACATGGACCTTGAAGTTAGGGAGGAGACCCAAGTTCAAACAATTCTTATTGGAGAGGGGTCAAGATCACTTCCTTCTACTAGTATGGATGAGCGTATAAAACTAGCAAAAACTTCTCTCATTTATAGCATCATGTTTTATCAGTTTGTTTGCTTGCATACATAAAATTCACTTATATTTAACATCATCTCTCACTTTTGTTTGCAAAATATTTTGTGATATGTAGGAAGGGCTCAACAAGTAGGAAGTTTTCATGCTCAAGTTGAGCCAAATCTAGACATTGGATCAAATGAACCTGCTCAAGAATGCATGGTCCTTGAAGATAGGGAGGAGGCACAAGTTCAAACAATGCATGTTGGAGAGGGGTCAGGATCACTTCCTCCTACTGGTATGGATGAGCATATAAAACTAGCTGAGAAGGTGAAGAAACAAATTTCTCATAGAAATTTAGATGATTTACTTGAAATGGATATGGAGAAACTGAAATATTATGCCAACTAGCCTTATAATAAGAGAAAGAGGTCAATGACTAAATATATAAATGGAATGATCAATCATCATTCAATCATCTTGATACACTTGAAAAAACTCAATTGTTATCACGTTTACTTCTTCGTGATGATCTCAAAGAGTCATTACAATTGTTGGGTGTACATTTAGCATCAAATAAGAAGAAACACATGGGATTACAAAAGGATATTGTTCAAAATGTTAAAAAGGGTTTAGATTCCATTGGGAAAGGATATCAATCAGTGGATAGGGCCACTACAAGAAGGGTGATACTGACATCTATTGTACATCAAGATATAGCAAGAAAAAGAAAAATGTCTGCACTTTCAACTGAAACTGGTTATAGTAGAACCACATTGATAAAATATGAGAAAAAGAGAAAGTTTTTGGATGAGATTTTAGAAGGAAATTGGGAAATTATGTGTAGAGCTCCTTGTTCTAGTTCAGGATTGAAGATGTTGTTAGGAACTTGGTCTCAGGTTTTTGGCATGATCATACTCATCCATCATCAAATACTAGAGATGTTATGAGACACAGGATTGGACCTAGTATTTATGAAAATCATATCAAACATTGGCTAGACATAACACAATTTGAGATGTATATGAACTTTTGTAATGCATATCCTCATATAAAGATTGGGAAAACAATGTTTCAAAGGTTAAAACCATATTATGTGAAGATAAACAAGTTTTTTGAAACTTTTTGTTGTCATTATCATATTGAATTTGATCTCTACTATCAGGTGTTTCGAAAGATGAGAGAAGAAAGATGTGGGTTTCAAAATGAACCTCCTAAACAAAAAATTGTGTTCATAAAGTCTATATTATGTGATCATCAAAATGGACCTCAAATAAATTGATAAAAGGAATTTGTGAGACATGTGGAAATTTGGCTAAATTCCCTTCAAGAATTGAGGATACTGACCTAACAAAGATAGTAAATTGCAAGAGTTAAGTACTATTTTAGAGAGTTTATTTGTTTCAATTTCTCATAGATTGTTATTTGGATTCTCTTTGATGTAATGTTTCATTGATCAAGTGTGGTTTATTAGTTATTCACATATTTTACAAGGTACAAGTATGTAAAGTTGCAAACAAATTTTGGGAAAGAATCCACAAGGTTGAACTATGTAGAAGAGGAGATTCCCATTGGAAAATTTATGGAAGATTTTCAAAAATTGATATGACCATACATACATCATTCCCTTTTTGCTAAGTGGCAAGCACAAAAATTCCAAAAATTGAGAGATACTTTCCCATGTGGAATAGTTCTATCAATAGTTGACTCTGTAGGAAATTACTCCTTTGTACATCAAAAGGAGATTCAATCAGAGTATTACTTTTCAAAGTAGATCACTATTATGGTTCATGTGTGTTATCGACATGCACAATCAGAATTAGATGGTGTTGAGAGTACAGATGAAGAACAAGCCATTAAGAAAGAATATCACTTTTATATTAGTGATGATAAAGAGCATGACACACTTTTTGTCCAACATTGCTTTACAATATTTTTTGAGAATTTGAGAAGCAGGGGTGTAAAATTTGAAAATCATTTTGTATGGTCAGATGGATGTGCAACACAATTCAAATCTTCATGGCCATTCTATGCACTTTGTAGATATCATGAAATATACAAAATACCACATGTTTGGAGTTTTTTTTAGAGTGGGCATGGAAAGGGTGAGCATGATGGAGCGGGAGCTTGCATCAAACGAGATTTAAGAAAGCATCAAATGAGTTATCCAAAAGATCGTCTAGACAATGCACATGATGTTGTTGAATGGTGCAAGAAACACTTTGCATCAAATGTGGTTGGCACATCTTCAAGAACAAACTGACACATTCCACATAGAGTGTTTTGGGAGATATTAGGTATGTATAAATTACATTAAATCAAAAAATTGAATTTATTTAAATTTAAAATATATATATATATATATACATATTTGTTCACATAAGTTTTTTGTTGTACATATGTATCTAGGTGTGGATAGAGGATCAATGCATGGATGCAAGAGGGTAGAAAAAACAAGATATTTGCATTGTGTTAGGAGTTCAAATAGTCTCCATGGATGGATATTAGACATAAGTGATTACTCTTGTTTTTGCACTAAGTGCTTTGAGGGAAACTCTGATTATGCATGCAACAATCAAGAACCTGGATATGCTGGTAAATGGGATATGGTGCCACTAGTTGTTTCAGAAACATATGATGAAAATGAGGAAGAAATATTTGAAGACATTCCTTTGATTTCAATTGATTATGACCATATTTCAGGATTGGTTAGAAAAGGTACACATGTAAGTTTTCAATAATTTAAATATTATATATATCTAGTTAATGATCTTTAGAGACATTTCTAATTTTTAAGAATTTTTTGTGTAAATTTGGTGTATAGGAGATGTTTTTACAGTCATAGCATAGCCTGGAAACATCGAAGGTGTTAGCTATTATTTATTGTGTTGCATAGAAGAGAGGAATAAGCTAACAAACCTGAAACAAGTGATGGAATGTCATTTCCCACGGGTGAGTTTGAATTTAAAATTTTATATACATTGTATTCACATGTGCACATTACATTATAAAAATTAAATATATATTGTACAAACCTTGAGAATGAAAATGTTGCACACATTCATATGTCTTACCTTAGGTTCATGTTTACCATGCAGGTTTTGTTGTTGTAGTGCAAGGGACATATCTAAAACAAGTCAAAGTTGTTGACTATGGGATTCATTTTTTGACTATCAACCGATAACAAGGTATATCAATATAGTCACTTAATAATCGGTACCACTCTACATCTTCATGCAGTTCCACATGCACGTGACGAAGAAAATGGAGACTAGATAGTGATGATCATCAAAAAATTCTACATGTTATTGAAGAGCGGGCTGAACCAGAATCTTTGATGTAGATTATATCCATGGTTTTCAAGTTCACTTGTAACCCTATACATGTTCAAATGAGAACTTATAGTAACTTGTACATAGTTGTAAATCATTTTGTGTAAATTACAATTATATGTACATATTTGTTCCATGTAAAATTCTTAAGTTCAAGAATCTTTGATAGCATCATCTCTCACTTTTTTTGGAAGCATGTAAACCCATATATATGCTTTCAATCCTTATTTAAAACGTAGTGAATTTTTTTAAAATCATTTTTCCTAAATTAGAATTATATGTACATATTTGTTCCATGGAAAATTCTTAAGTTCAAGAATCTTTGGTAGCATCATCTCTCACTTTCTTTGGTTGCATGTAAACCCACATATATGCTTTCAATCCTTATTTGAAACGTGGTGACTTTTTTAAAAATCATTTTTCCTAAATTACAATTATATACAAATTATATTTGTTTCATGGAATTCTTAAGTTCAAGAATCTTATATACACTTATATACAACTTATAAATTTGTTCCATCGAATTTTTCCATGGGAAATTATGTAAATTTTAAATTTAAGTATTATCTAATTATAAAATTATTGTACACACATAAATCCATTTCCTTGTACCCCCTACCCTCTATCTTTCTCCACTGCCCCCCCTCTCAGGGTCTCTCCACCCCCCTCTCCACTACCATGGCTTCATTTCCTTCCTTTATCTCTCCCCCTTCCCCTACCCTCTATCTCCCTCCCCCCTCTTTCCTCTCTTCGTCTCCTCTACCCACTCCCTCTTCCCTTAAATCCACCCTTTATCTCCTCCTCCCCTCCACTCTCTCAAGTCTGCCTCCACCCCCTCTCCCCTCACCTATTCCTTAAAACCCCTTTATCTCTCTCCACTCCCCCCTCTCTTTCAGGTCTCCTCCCTCCTACCCCCTCCCTCTCCTCTGCCTTGGCCACTTCCTTTACTCCCTCTCCCCCCCTCTTCTCCACCACTCCATCTCTACCATGTCCTTCCTTCCCTTCATCTCTCCACTCTCCTTCCACCCCTCCCTCTCCCTCTACCATGTTTCCTTAAACCCCTTTCCTTATTCCTTCCCTTTATCTCTCCTTCTCTCCAGTCTCCTTCCCCTCCACCTTCCCTTCAAACCCTTCCCTACCCTTTGTCTCTCCCAATCCCCCCCTCTCCCTCCCCCCTCTCCCCACTCCCTCTGCCATAACCCATGAGCCCTAAAACCATTTTTACTCTACCCTCTGTCTCCTCCCTCCTTGGTCTCTCCACTCTCCCTCTCCACCATGTTTCCCTTCCCCATCTCTCCCCACTCTCTCCGTCTCCTCCCTCCACCATTCCTCTCTCCCTTCCCTTCCATTCTTCCTTTATCTCCCTCTCCATTCCTCCACCCCCCCTCTCCCTCTCTCCATCTTCCATTAACCATAAACCCCTATTCCCTTGTGCACCCCTAACATTTATCTCTCCCCAATCCCCCTCTCACTCTCAATTATATCCCTCCTGCCCCTCTCCTCTCCTCTGCCCATGGCCATGAGCCCTATTCCTTTTTGCTCTACCTTAAATCTCTCCACTCCCTCTCTCTGGGTGATGTCATCCTGCCCACTCTCCTCTTGTGTCCATCTTACCATGTCCTTCCCCATCTCCACTCCCACTCTCCACCTTCTCCACCCTTCCATTCCTTGTCCTTCCATCTCTCTCTTAAGTCTCCACCCCCCTCCCTCTCCCCCTGTATAAACCCCTATTCCCTTCCTTCCACCCTACCTTTTCTCTCCAAAACCCCCTCTCTCAAATCTCCTCCTACCCCCTCTCCTCTCCCTCTGCCTTGTGCTCCTAATTCTCATAATCTCCCCACTCACCCCCTCTCAGGATCTCCCTCCTACCCACTCCTCCTCTCGGCTCTGCCCATGGCCATGGAGCCCTCCATTTGTCACTCCCCTCCCCTCAAGGTCTCCTCCTCCATTCCTCTTCCTTCCCTTCCCTCCATTCCCCACACCATATTCCTTCATCCCATTCCTTCTTCCTTTATTTCCCTCTCCTCCACCCCCTCCCCTTCAAACCCTCCACCCTCTATCTCCACTCTTCCTCCCTACCCACTCTCCCTCTCCTCTTCCTTCCCTACCCTTTATCTCCTCCCCCACTCTTTGTCTCAGAGTCTCCCCCACTCTCTTGAGTCCTCCCTCCCTACCCACTCTCCCTCTTGGCTCCTCCTGTCCTTAGCCAACCAAACCCTACCCTTTGTCTCCCCTCTCCGGGTCTCCCTCCCCTCCCTCTACCTTCCACCACCGCTTCCTCCCTCTTGTCTCCCTCTCCCTCCTCCATGTCCCCTTCCACTCTCTCTCCAGTCTCTCCTTCCATCCTCCCTCTCCCTTCATTATTCCCTTTATCTCTCCACTCCCCCCCCCTCTCTCTCTCCGTCTCCTCCACCTACCCCCTCTCCCTCTCTCCCTCTACCCTTAACCCCTAAACCCTAAAAACCCTTGTACACCCCCCTACCTTTATCTCTCTCCCAGTCCCCTCTCTCTCAGGATCTCCCTCCTACCCCTCCTCCTCTCTCCTCTTATTTTAACTCTTAGACCTAAGCCCATCTCCCTACCCTCTATCTCTCTCCCACTCCCCTCTCTCTCTTGAAGTCTCTCTCCTCTACCCCTCTCCCTCTTGGAAACCCTCTACCCTTAACCCTTAAAGCCCTAAGCCCTTATATCCCTACCCTTTATGTCTCTCCCACTTCCCCCCCTCTCTCTCTCTCAAGTATCTCCCTCCTACCCCCACTCTCCCTTTCTCTCCCACTCCCTCCATATCTCTCTCTCAAGTCAATGATATGGGCCTTCCATAAAATTTTCCAGCCATACTTGTCATTCTCTCCAACTAAAAAAATCCATGCATGTCCATTAAAAAAAAATTAAAAATAGTTAAAGAATACCCATAAGCACAAAGCTAATGAATCTTCAACTTCATTGCTTAGGTGATTTAAAGAATCGGAATAAAATAACCTTCTGGGTCTCTAAATCTTATATAGTAAATGATATGAAGCAATTTCATCATTGTGGGAAAATCACTGCACTAAAAAGATTTCTAGAGAAAATAAAATCTAGGAGGTTTGTAGGGTTGTAAATACATTAGAATCAGAATAGGAACAACTAAGAAAGGAGTGACTCATAATCCTTTTAACCACAGTTTACATTTTGAGAATACAAAAATTTGGAATATGTAAATCATTAAATTATTTAGGTTGTGCAAACGGACCTCATCTTTCGACCAAATATTCTCAATACACAATTGTTGCTCTTGAAGATAGACTTCTACAATAACAACAGGCGCTCTGTAGTTTGTGCATATGGTATTTCTCATGGCTTCTATAATTTCCATGTTCTCCAAGCGAAGCTTCTCGTTATCCTGCCTGAGGAGAGTGTTTTCATGAAACTCGTGTTGAGCTTGAAAAACCATGATTAGAAAAAATTAATATATAGTTTTTAACTATATACTTTTAATATTATAATAATAATAGTGTAGTTTTTAATATTATAATAATAATATAATTATTAAAATATATTGCAATAATAAGTATATTATTTATTATAATTTAAAAAGAATATAATTTATATAATTTATATTAATATTAAATATTAATTTTTAATAGAGGGGGTTCGAGTAAATATTTTTAGAATGTTCGTCTGAACCCCATTGAAATCTATTTTTTATTGTATATCAAATGGGTTTAGTCAAACACTAGTACGGTCGAACCCATCTTTTACTGAACATTAATTTTTTGTTCAACCGAACAGTGGTTCGACCGACCCACTTACTTACACCCACATCCTCTTAGGCACCAAAATTGCTCATAATTTTGCACTTTGAAGCTTGATTTGAGAATGAAAATGGAGGAGATCTCAAAAACCCAATTGGTATCAGGTTTCCCTCAAAACAAGCTATCCAACGAATATAATTTTAATATGATTTGATTATATTATCTATTTGTTTTTTAAGTTTTATTAAATATAGGTTTTTCACCAAAAACAAAACTCTTTGTTCTACACATGTGGAAAAATAGAAGACTACCAAAAAAAAAATTTAAAAATATGAGTGCACTAGATATTGGAGTCCTTGATCCAACAAAAAAAAAAGAATTTTGATACATACAGTAAAAGTTATGCATTATACGTTCGCATTATGTCTGAATTGTAATTGATTTGACTTTGAAAGTTGATTAAAGAAAAAATATTCAATAAAAAAATATCTAACCAAGAAGAAGCACTATATATCGAAGTTACAAATCTAAATTTGAAAGAAGTAGAATTTTATCTTTCAAGGAAAAAAATTTATGCGTTATACGGTGTGATTCACTTTTTAAAAATGTTGTTTTTTTAAAAAAACCAATTTTTGTGGGAGATGGAAAAAGAAGTGCAATCTGATTCCAAAAATTTTGAAAAATATATTTATAGAATATAAAGACAAAATGTGACAAGACTCTAGTTTGCATCATCTTCAAATTCCTCACAGTTTAACCGCTATAGGTGCCCAAATGTGAAGATTTAGTAAAAAAAAAAAATCAGTGTCCAGTTTGGCCAAAAATTGTAAACCACTATTATGGGATCACCCTTCACCATAAGAGCATTTAGAAGTAAGATGACCAATTTTACCACAATTGAAGCATTTAAAGGTAACTTACCTCTATATTTTCTAAATCCTCTTGTTAATGTTTCGATGAAGTCAGCTTCCTCCTTAAATCTAGATGTAGATGCTTCCATCTTTTTATTCTTGGATGCTTTGAATGTTGCTTCTTTCTTGGTGGTATCTATGTCTCCTATTCTTATTTCATAGGTGGTGAAGGTTCCATGCAACTCATCAATTGTGAGTTTATCTAGATCTCTAGCTTCCTCTATTATAGAAATCTTGGAATCATATATTAAGGGTAATGATCTTAGAACCCTTTTCACAATCATAGATTCTTTCACTTCTTCTATAAGCCCTCTGATAGCATTAAAAATTTCATTAACTTTGAGAAGATAATCTAAAATATTATCATCTTCACTCATCCTAAGGCCTTTAAACTTGCCTTTATATGTTTGAATCTTGACCTTCTTCACTTTGTCATCACCTTGATATATTTTCTTCAACTTGTTCCATAGATCATGTGTAGTTTGACAATGCATGACTTTGAAAAACACCAAACTTGACAACCCACAAAGAATGACATTCTTTTCCTTAGCATTATTCTCACATTCCTTTTTTCCAAAATTATTAACATAGGTGTAGTAGGAACTATATATCCATTTACAACTAACATCAATACATCAAACCCTAATGAGGATCAATATGCTTCCATCCTAAGACACCAAAGTGCATAGTTCGATCCATCGAAGAGAGGTACTTCATTTGAAGATAAACCTTCTTGACTCATCATTTGTGTTTACTGTCCAAGATCTACCCAAGTTGATTAAGCTTCTCCAAGGGAGTCAAGGTCCTAACACCAATTGTTGGAACACAACAATCTACTGGGAGAAGGTTTAATCAATAAATCAATTAGAAAAAGTTATTTAATACTTTTAAACCAAGAAAAAAGTATATGTAGATATATTAACACACACATGTACAATAACACTAGATATATGTTGAAAAACCAATATGGAAAAAACCTTGGTGAGAAAATATGCTTGAGTCTACTACTCAAATCTAGCCTCACAATAGAACCTCACTAGCTACAATATTTAAGGGAACCAACCCTAAGGAGACACCAATTCCCTAATTTAGGAGCACCCACTCCCTAACTAAGAACCAACTCAACTGTCTGATGGAACCAACCAATTATATTTATAATAAAAATGTGGAGCTACAACTCCAAATTACAATTGATTCAAATAAATTCAATTCTTTGTTACAAATTTGATATGCAAATGGTCATTCTCTGCTATTTAGAACATCCTTCATTCTATCTCTTTTTTCTATTGCTACTAACCTAGCAACTCATTTCTTTGCTCTTCCCCCTTTCTCTTATTTATCTCACTACTCTACACTTAGAAAATTCTTTCTTATATCATGTTGCATTGCACCTATACACTTCAATGTTTATCCTAAAAGATATTTCTTGTAACTCATCTAGGTTTTCTTCTCACAACATGTGCATACTAAGCCCTCACTCCACATCTTCCTTTTTCATTTAACTTGACATAATTTACTTCATTGAAAAATTTCTTCTACACCTTGAGCCCAACACCACCAAGGTGATTCATTGCATTTTCTATTTTTAGTGTATCACAATCTTAAGATTCGATCTATTGTTAAAGTCCTATTCCTTGTTTGATCTCCTCTAGATTTGATAGTCAACCTGTGCATTAATGGTGTCATGAATTTATTTCAATCACCAATAACAAAGTAGTTGGAGTGATTACCCCATTTTTTGTGTCATAAATTCATTCATCTAAACTGGGAGTTTCACTATTTTTTCACTACCCATTGATAATATCATATCTTTGAATGCAAGCCATTGATCATGAAATTGATGCCATGATCTAGTGTATCTCATTTACCCACCTTTCATTAAAACACAACCATCTAATTTTACTTGCATTAAATGTGGTCGTAGATCTTCACTTAAAACCATAGGTGAATATTCTCCTTTGATTAACCTTAAGACTTTATGACATCATCATGTACACATTTCAACATATTGCATATCACAAATTTAAACTTGACTAAATGATTTACAATAGTGATGTGAATTAGCTAAGCGATGCAATCAAAAATTTCCATGTGTCACTTCCTCGCAATATCACTCGATCAACTCTAGTCTATGCAAGAATTCCATGGAATGGGGAGATTACTAATTCATTCATGCTTGTTAGGGGTTGGAAATCACTAATACCTCTTACCTCATACTTGAGGTGCATTGTAGAGCTCAACAAGCTAGCTCGAACACACATGTCCAGTGCTTCTTCCACACTTGATAGGTTTCGACCATTGGCTTTACCCTTTACCTTCTACCTTCCTTCATTCCATCGCAATTCAATACACCAACCTTCAATCCACCAAAGTTGTTGGATGTCGGGGCTCACTCTTCTTCCATACCACTTACCTTCCTTTCGGTAAAGCATAAGCCATCCTCTCAAACTGTGATGCCCAAAATTTTCTTCCTCAAGACTTAACCCTTTTGAGTGTTGATGTTTGAGGTTCCCTCATTCTCTGTGTTTCTCAAACTGATAAGGTGAAAGCCTTCTTATTGCTCTACAATGCCTGAAACTCTTTCAGGAATCATGGTTTGGGGTTCCCACATACCTCATACTTTATAAACTATTAAGGTGAAAGCCTTAACTCTGATGTCTGAAGTCTAAATCCTTTTTAGAATTAAAATAGGAAACCTTCCTTTTCCTTTGCTTTTTGATAAGTCATAAGACTTATTTCCAACCTCTAATCCCAAAAATAAAAAATGAATATCAGCCTTCACACATACCACTTATCTTTTTCCCAACTTTGCACATTCGGTACAAGGTATTGGTGAGTTCGAAGTCTAAAACCATTTCAGACTTAACTCATTATTTCTTCATTTCTCCTAAGGCATTTGGTATGAGGTATGACCAAAGCCCAAATTTTGAAACCTTTTAGACTTTTCATAAACACTCTACCTCTTTTTTTTTCCTACAAGTGGTATAAAGTAAGCCTAAGGCCCGATGCCTGAACTTCTGTAACACTTCATTGCTTGCTTCATTGATGCCCTTTTGACATCAATCAACCAACTCTCTATCCGATATTACTTAGATCTCCTTTTGACATCAATGAGATTCCCTTTTGATATCAAAGCCAACCATATCTCCAACATCTTGATATAGATTATCTTATCTCTAGTGCATCATTTTTTTTTCAATTTTTTTAATAAGTTTTACTATTTTTCTTTGACATGGTAATCAGCCTAATATTTTATGTTGCTAACCTACTTTTAGTAAAAATAAATAAAAAATATAAATAATAATTATGTTATTAAAATATATATATTTGAAAACTACACTTATGGATCTACAAAAGGATATTTTTTATTTAAAAAATGTAATTTCAATAAATAGAAGTTTTTGAAACATCATTTTTTTCAAATAATTATATTTTTTTAGTAAATTAGCCTCAAAGTGGTGCTACATATGCATTTAGCCAACAATTCTAGCTGAAAAAGTTATGGACATATCTAACTTATTTAGAATGAATCTGACAAGATCATATGTTTGATCAAATAGATTTTTAATTATAAATACTTAAATTCACTTGTGTTGATAAGTTGGTCAAAAGTGTGACACAACTTTTTACTTTTACCCTTTAATGTATCATATATTTTCTTCAAACAATGGTCTTCTACATAAATTTATAAGCAAGTTCTATATATACATGCTAAGAATTTATGTTTCATATCTTTTCTTTGTATATAATTTAAGGGAATTTCATTTTCAATATGGATAAAGAACCCATGATACATATTGATTTGGAAAAATTTCAAGATATATTGCATGTATTGAACCCTACACTATAGTTTGATACTGTTACATGGCTATGTAATGGTTAAGATAATGTGTTGGAGATTTCGAAGGATTATGGTTGACATGGTAGATGTGCCTCAATATGTAGGATGGTATATTAATTAGCATTTTTTAACATCTCAAGGATGTATTAGTGTCAACATGTAAGTTGTTTGGCTATAATGATTCTACTCACATGAGTAGAACCTGAGATTTATCTATGAAGGAGATGAGATCACACAAGCCATGATCTAGATGAGAGAATGGAGTTTATATATAATGCACTAGTAGTAAAGTAGGAACATATGGCATCCACAAAAAAAGTACAAATGATTTTTGTTGAAAATAAAAAGAGATAAATACTACTAATAGACTCTTGATCATTGATGCACATAAGATTGGCATTAAAACATAAAAGAATTATAACAAATAAAAACTTAAATAAATAATAGTTTTCAATTATTTTTTAAATATACACATATTCAACTATCCAAATATTATCATATAAATAATTTTAAAAATATTAAAAAAATATTGACCAAACAAGAACTAGTTATTATCCCTTCAACTATGCATTACAAGAACTAAAAAATATATACAACCATGATAAGAAAATAGTAAAACATTATCATTTTAATTAAATAGATAGCAACTTAAAACAAAATTTCATATATCAAAAATTAGAAATCAAAGATTATTAATAAAATAAAACTAATACATTATAAGAAATAAAGATCTATACAACAATGATAAGAAAACATTAAAGTAGTATCATTTTAATTGAATAAATAGCAACTTAAAACAAAATTTCATACATCAAATATTAGAAATCATTTTTTTTTTTTTTTCATTAAATAAAATTGATGCCTTACTAGAAATAAAAACCTATACAACAATGATAAGAAAACATTAAAATAGTACCATTCTAGTTGAATAAATAGCAACTAAAAACAAAATTCCATACATCAAATATTAAAAATCTAAAAAGTTTTGATGAAATAAAACAAAGGTTGAAAAAGCTTTTCAATAGCTAAAGCAAACCACATTAATCACACTCCTCAATACTTCCACTTGGACTTCCCACCAAATGTTTTTGATATAAAAAGCAACAAAAAACAAGGGTGTTGTCCCATCAATACAAGGCAACAAGGGCCATCCAGAGTAAGCACATTAATAGCGCAGTGACAGGAGAGAGAAAGCCATCACCCACAGCAAAACATATCAAAAACCAAAAGCAATAGTACCTATAAGATGAATAGAGTTGTTCATGCAAGCATGAAATGAACTAGAAAAGTCCAAAGACCCCCAGGGGTCAAACCAGTTAAACAGTATTAACATATAAAAAGACATAGATAAAAATAAGAACAAAAAGACCCAAAGGCCTAATTCTTTTCCTCCCTACAAGGTTTATCCTGAATAGCAATCAACCAATCCGTTGTAAGGAACTCGAGTAGCTCCTTGAAACCAGCATCATCTTCACCATCGTCCGCAGACTTGTCCTTCTGCAGCAAGCATAGACTGGTAGCCAACATGTGCATGACCCTCAAGGCAAAGTGAGACACCTCCTGAACCTTTTTTTCTAGGCTATACTTGAGCTTCCCACCAAATGTTGTTTGTACAATCGGTCAACAATTCTTTACAATACAGTTAAAGTGTTCCATTTGTCCCTTTCATTCACTGTGGCCTTAAACGCCCAAAGTATTGTCGTATAGCCATCCATCGTAATTTTAGTCTCACTCATGGTGAGTAAACTGTACCATAAATATTCCAGGTTTAAGACTTTGACAAGATACTTCTGAAGTTTGACATGCATAGAATTGGGTGCCTATATCAGAGGTTACAAGCAAAGCATATACAATGATTGTATTCGATGACTTTCTCATAGTCAGATCTTTCCATGAGTTTCTCATAGTCACAATATCCCATAAGTTTCTCTCACTCTCAATCTCAATCTCAACCTCAATGAATGCTTGAGTGTCGATCACCTCAGAAAACAAATGTACATCCAATCTTGATAAAGCTCCATCCACTGGCTTCCTTGTTAAAATGGAAAACTTTGGCAGCAGCCTCTGAAACATTTATCATATTAGTACATAGTGCCTCAACATTAAATAATTGATCTAAATATTAGAAATGACAAACAACATAATTTTTAAAACACAACTTCAAAAACTTTAACAGAACAAGAAAAATCACTGAATTCACTTTTCACAATAAATGAAAAATTATTTTCCAATCAAAATCAGAAAAAAAATTAAGTGGCACTTTCATCCCATGAATGCAATTGAATACACCTGTGTCTCCACTGCTAGGCACTCCAATTACTATACTTTTCAATCCTTACAACTTTTCAACACCTTCTACACTCTGTAGCCGATGACATTCAACAATCGTGATTCACTCTAGATGGCATAGATCTGCAAGGCTTGGCAAACCCATTACATGACTCTATGTGCAACTGTCGAAGCCCTGTTACAAAAGATAACCCTGATATTATTTCCAATTTGAGACAACCTAGCATAAGATTATTTCTAATTTGTCACACCCCAACAATAAAAGATTATTCAATCTCTCTAGCTACTTTAAGTCCATTTCATTTAGATTAAACATATGAAAAACTTCTAGTGATCGAAGGCTGGGAAAAATCTCTCCACTAATTACCAACTTTAATATATTATCTAATCTATGAAAATATATTGTTTCAAGGCTGTTCATGTAGCTACTTGTAGAAGCCTCAAAATTAGTTGAATCTCCACCTTTGCTCATATTCAAATTTCCACTAAAGAGGCCTCTACCCAGAAACCACAATTGCAATGACCTAAGACTACCAAATTGTTTAAGTGATTGTACAAAGGATGTTAAATTTGTCTTCTCCAAGGAATGAATTATGTGTAATACTTCTAAATGACAGCACATTCCAATTAAATCTAGAAGATTTTGCAATGAGGGAGAATCAAAAATCCTCAACACTCTCAACTCAAGACTGGCTTGGCATTCACAATTAATCTCAAAATTTGAATTAGTTCTCAGAAGTAAACATAATTCACCAAACTAGTATTATGAAATGTATGCCTTGCTATGAAGGGAGACTATTAATTTCTAGCAAAGAATAGTGAAATACCTGGGTATCGGTCTGCAATTGTTGCTGAAAAGTGCTCTAGATTTCTTCCATGTCCCAAACAGTCAAATAGTGCAATTTTCCTATAGGAATCCATGAAGGAATGCTTTTAGTAATTTCAAGCAATAGGAGGTTAGCCTCAGCAGAGTCATTTAAACTACGTATAAAATAAGTAACTTGGGTTTTGAGGGACGAATCCTCAAATGAATGGAAACACCTACCCTTTATTTCTACTAGGATTTGCTTAAATCCTTTTGCTTCCTACATATAAGGATTAGATTTAAACGTGTGGTTGGTTGGAAAAAATATAAAAGAACACATAAATTAAAAATAAATTATAAAAGCTTGTGGTTATAATTTGAAAGATACAAAGAAGAAGCACACCATAGATCTAAGAAGGTCTGGTTGCCATAGCCAAGGAGGTCCCAACTCATCTGCCATTTGTCTTATGAGGTCATGGAGGTGATCGTGCATTTCAAAGCTATGGAAAATTCCAGTGCCATCCTCTTCAAGTTCCCTCACTTCAAATAGGCATTTGTCTTGCAAGTTTTGAACTACATGTTCAGCATCCCAACAAATGTGTTCCAGGTTGATATAGTTATATTTTTCATATATCGTGTCTGAATACATATAAGAAAAACAAGCAATATCTACAAATATTTGTTTGTCCTAACTATTTAGACCATCAAACGTGATTTTAAGGCTTTACATTATATCCTTGGGTAGGACATTCTTAATCTTTTCCAATTCTAACTCCCAATAATCCTCATTCCTACCATATAGATGGGCACCCAAAACTATGAGTGAGAGGGGTAAACCTCCACAAAATTCAATAAATCTTTCAACCAACTTCTCATATGCAATGGGTGGATCCCAACCACAGAAAGCATGGCCGCAAAAGAGCTCTTTAGCATGATTATCATCCATTCCCTTCATACTATAACAAACAATAACATCTACACCTCTTAACACTGTTTGGTCATGGGTTGTAATAATTACTAGGCTACCTAGGCTCAGCATGCCTTCAAATAACATGGAACATAATTGATCTAGATGATTTACATCATCTAAGACTATAAGGAAATCTAAATGCCTAGCCCTTGCCAGACGATGCTCTAGCTCTCCTTTTCCTTCATATGTATTCCTAAACTTTCGATCTTCATGGAAGAGATCTTTGAAGACTTGACTTTGCAAGCAGTACAATTTTCCTTTGGCATGTGATTCTCTCACATCAGAGAGAAAACATGATGCATTTTAGCCTAAATGCTTCATATTAAACAATTATTTTTCCATAGTGGTCTTTCCATGTTAGGTGGGCAGAGACAGAAGAAACACAAACACAATAACTTGCGCTAATGTGCTGCTACACAGAAATTAAACTCTATTTCCATTGCCCTGCTTGAAACGGTTTATATAAGCCTCTTATATAGAGGTCTTTGGAAGTATCTAGAACACACCACATTTGAAACATGTGTTTGAATGATGGCCTATGGGAAATTTCTATATTTAATACAGATAGTGGTAGTGGAGGGAGAATTCAATGTAGTCAATGGAGTTGGAAGCTAGTAGAAATTACCAAGCATCTAGAATATTCTAACACTCCCCTATAATTTCTACCACTATTTACATCAAAATTACAATGCCCAAAATTTCTCACATATACTCAAATTGCTAATGTCTATGAAAAAATCTAGAATAGTGTCTCTAGACTACTCTTAGAAAAATTTGAATTTTGTCTCTCTATATCTGCTTGCTTCTTTGACATTCATCTACAAAGTGTCCATACTTCTTGCAATAATAGCATTGAACATTAGTTCTATCAAACCTTTGTGATGACTGTTCTCTAGAATTGAAACTTTGATTTCTTCTTCCTCCTGGATCAGGACTTCTTTCCTCTCTTTGAAAATTTCCTCTTCCTCTTCCTCTACCTCTACCAAATGACATTTATGCTTTGAAAGCATTCTCCAATGAGGTATTGTCATCCCTATGCAACTTGTCTTCATAATTTATTAAAGAACCAGCCAACTCATCCATAGAATATGAAGTCGAAACCTTAGATTCCTCAATTACCACAACAATTCTATCAAATTTACTAAGCAAACTTCTTAAAACCTTTTCTACAATCTTTTGATCTATTAGCTCATCATCATTATGCCTTATTTGATTAACCAAATCCATAACATGATATGTAAATTGATCTATTGACTCAGATTCTTTTATTTCAAGTTTTCAAATTTTCTTCTAAGTGTTTGTAGTTTAACAACTTTTACCTTGTACCTTGATATGTTGTCTCTAAGATGTCTCATGCTTGCTTGGCTGAAGTGGCTGGCTTAATCCTCCCAGCAATTGAATCATCCAATGCATGTCCAATTATCTGCAAAGTCCTTCTATTCTTTTTCCTATTTTCATCTAGCTTTTTCTTTTCATTAGCACTCAAAGTAGACTCATCTTGTGGTTCAGTATAACCATTTCTAACTATGTCTAATAACTCATATGAATCAAATGTCAACTGCATTCTAAAATCCCAATTATCATAATTCTTTCCAAAAAATATTGGAATAAGATATTGAAAGTTACCATATGCCATACCCTTATTCAACAAAACATCTTAAAACCTTTCATCTATCACAAATGGTGATAGGATCTCCTCCTTAACTTAGCTCTTAACGTCTGTCACAAATGGTGATAGGATCTCCTCAAATTCACCTCCTAAATAGTTATGGCCTCTTTGAACAACATGTTATTGATTAGATTTGTGCCTAACCGAATACAAGATTCAGCAATCTAATGACACATGGAAACCTTCTTTAGATGTGGGTGATCAGAACGAAGAAGGGATCTCTAGAGTGAGTTGGTTCTCCAAATGATGAATATTATTCTAAGTGATTTTCTGAGGGAAAGAGTTAGAAAGATGCCTAAAATTAAAACCTATGACTAACAGATGATTCGAACTAGAATTATGAAAATTCAGACTTAATCACTCATAATAGCTTCTCTATCACAGTAGCCCTCACAATCTCATTAGCACATGTTTCATCAGTGATTTACATGAAGATCTGAAAGAACTAAATACAACATGCAACCTAAAACCATGTAATTCTAAACAAAGATTTACAACAGCAAGACATATAAGGATTCAAGTTTGAAACAAAAAGACATCAGATTTCCATTACAAAACTAAGACAAGAAAAGTGGGAAACTTTGTTGCTTTATTAAAAATCAAAGAGTGAACCTGTCAAACTAAGTACAAAAATAAGTTTACAAGCTCTGAAAATGCTAAGAGTAAGAAACTATCATCTGAACTAAGAAGAACCAGGAAATATAACTCTTCTTCAAGATATAACTCTCCAAAACCCTAATCCGAGCTCACAAAGAAATCTCAAGGAAAAGGCATCAAAATTATCTCAAAAGTCTGCATAAAAAACTCACTTTTCCATGTACATACTGTTCAAGTCCTAAAAATAGGTTAAATTTTCTTTAAAAGCCAATAAAACAACTTATCCACCTAGCAGGCAACTCAAATATGACCCAAGGAAAAGATCTCAACCCCAATTTGCTAAAAATAGCAAAGAGATAAAACAATTTGCTTTATCTTTGCTTCACATGATATGCAGATTTTACAATTTGACTAACTTTTGCAACCAAAGATTTTTTGAAAATCTTTTGCAAAATTACACCACCTTATCTCTTCAATACAATAATTGGTTTTCCTCAAAAAAAATCATAAATATTACAAGGCATATCTCTTATCAATATTTTAATTGATTTCTTTAAAATCAATTTGAAAACAAAATAAAACTCTAAGTCATAAGTGTTTCACCCTTAGGCATAAAATATTTTATCATTCATATTTTAATTGATTTTCCTTCAAAATCAATTAAAATAAACTTAAGGTATAGGACATTCTTCATTCTCCACTAAGGCAAAGGCATAAATTTAATATTTAATTCACAAGCCCTAGATACTTAACCAAAACCTAAAATTATTGAAGCCAAGACTTACAAAGTCTTGTGAATTTTCCTAAAGCTTGACCTAGGCATATGAAAATTCGGCCCCTCATGGAATTAAGCTTCAGATTTTGATTCAAAATGCAAAAAGGACTCTAAGTTAGAATTAGGGCAAGTAGAACAAAAACCAAAGGGGAAACCCTAATCCTCTATCATTTCACACTTTTCAACATTGAAAGTTTGGCTCTGCCTGGGCGTCGCCTCCATGAGAACTTAGGGTTTTAGCTGAGCATGCTTGATTTTCATGATTCTTTCCTATAGATTGGTTGACTCTTCCTCTGCAAATCATGGGTGAGTCTTTTTCAAGCCTTCTAAGTTCTGTTGCTTCATTTTTGAGCCATCTTTTTCCCTTGTGGCCGCGGTTGTAACACAGTTTCTGATGCATTTTTTAATTTTCTGTGCTTATTTTGCTCCTGTTATTTTGGGCCACCATGTATGAGCTCAAAATCTTGGTTTTTTTGAAAGCTCTATGAACTCGACTAAGGTTCATGTATTCTTCTTCAGGCAACAATGGTAAGCCTTCATTTATTTTTCTTTTATTTCTTACAAAGCTTACAAGCTTGAAAATATGACAGGTCGCAGCTTCTTAATGCTAACTGAACATTTGGAAACTCTATAGCTCAGCCCACCAAAGGATTTCAATACCTTTGTATTCTGAAACACAAAACCTGATGTGGGCATTCGTTGTTTTAAGGAAATCATACTTACTCTTGTGGTTTTCCTCCTCTGGAGCTCAACCACCATGATTTTTACTTTCTTTTGAATTCTATGGTTTTTATGAAAACCCTCACATGGGTATCTTGGAAAATTGGAAAATCTTCCTTTCCTCAAACCCCAACATGGGTACATGAAAAATAAACAAAAATTTGTATATTTTGATATTCATGTAAAATTTGGGCTTGACCCATCATGGCTTCTTTTGGTATTTTAACTCTTCAATTTTCACCATATGGGTATTTGTTGTTTGTGAAGAAAATGCATTTTTGGATGCATCTTTAGTTAAATTCCAACTCGTCTTTCTTTCTGTAGAAAATCCCCATGTGGGTATATAATATTATGAAGAAAACACATTTCTTTTGTATCACTGTTGAAAACCATCACATGGATTTATGATACCTTGAAAAATGTATCTTGAATTTAACTCTCATGTGGACTTCCTATACTTCAAATACACTGCACTTTTATTCAAAACCCCAATGTGGGTTTTTTAGAAAAATGAAGGAAAACATAAACCCTACCTCCTTCTATAGAAGGCTCCTATGAGTATTAAGAAATATGTGTTATTCCTCAACCTGGGTTCACCATAACATGATGAAAACTGAATATTAACTAAAGCCTTCATATAGATATTTTGACTGAGATTGTGCACCTTGATTACATTCTACATTTAAGTAGAGACCTCCTCCATATATTTGTATTTGCTTGCATTTTCAAGTGTCATTTCCATGTTGTTTTGAACCATCCTATCACACAGAAATATTTTAAATTTAACTCTATAGATTATTTATTTGCTTTAGTCTCCTATGCAGTCACAATCTTCAGGAATGCATTCCAAACCCTCACTCAAACCATTTTTCTGCAAACTCTGCTTATTCTGGGAGTAACCTTTCACATGGAAATTCTTGTGTAATCCATCTTTGAAAGGTATACTTTAATGACTAAACAATTGAATGATAGGACAGCACAGATATCCAAAACAGTGTATTCTAATTGTCTTCTTTTCAAAATAGTGAGGCATTTTGCATTCTCAGCTGTAATGAAACTGGTTGTCTTGTTGAATCATTAACTTTCCTTGATCAAGTACACCAGTTACTATATTGATTCTTGTCATCCACTATTCTGATGGGAAACTGGGGCTCTCTTCTCTTGCCTTAATTATGTAAAGTTATTTAATGCACAGTTCCTTTCATGAATGAAAATTTTCACTTATATTATTTTCTCATATCAAACAGCGCTCTTTGTTAATGAGGCATTATGTATGCTTGTTCACTATCAATGTCATGAGCATGAACACTGTTGCACTTTGCAAAATATCATGAACATGGTGAACAAATAATAATATGGCAGCAATATTGAGATTTGCAATCAGTTGAATCAATTGAGCTCAATTAAATTAATTGTCCACCTATAGCCCTCGGAAAGCACCTTTTTTTTTGTTATGAGTGGACCGTTGGTTTGATGGCTTGACAGATGAACTCTCTTTTACCCTTTCAGTTGCATAACACTTTAATACTTATCCCCTCCTGTAATGTATGCAGGGCAGAATGCCGAGCTTTACCCTTGTGGGAGCCTATTTTCCTCCACATGCTTGGTCTTCAAATGATAATTAGCTTCATGATTTTCCCTATACCTGCACAAAGAAACAAATGATGTTAGCATAAAACAATAAATGATAATGTTGATGTCTCTCTTTCAGCTCATGTTTCTGCACTTTTCTTGATTGTTTCAGTGTATGATCAGTAGCATACTACATTATCATTGATGGTTCATGTAGGTATATTCATATTTTGAGCTCTAACATCCCTCTCTTCCTTCCTATAGGTCAATGGAGCTTGAAGAAGACAAATGGTGCACCACTTTTGTGTCAGCCATCAATCAATAGGAAATTATGATTATGTTTATACTTATGTGATTATTCCTTTTATGCATCTTCCATAGTGTAGTGTGATGCTTATGATGCACTGTAATAGTTACATCCACGGCTTGTGTGGATATTTTATTTCAATCTTATGCTTTTCATTTTGAAAATAAAAATGCATCTCAATGCAAATTTTTACTATCATTTGAATTCTCACAATCAAATGAAATTCTATAAATATGAATTACTTTATGAAATAAATGAAAGCATTTGAAATGCTTTGTTGTTTGTATGCTCAATCCTGAACTCCATTTGATTCTAAAACATTGAATAGAAACTTCTGAAATTATGATTCTTCATTTCAAAGCATAACTGTCACTTGATAAATAATGATAAATAAGATGCAATCAGCACCTAGCATATGCAGAAATAACTATAATTTCCACTTTTAAACACAACAATATTTAGTCAGCTCCAACATTTGATCTGTAGTGAAAAATTGGTAACACAACAATCCTCCTCTTTCCCATGTGTATGGTTGGAACAACGAACAACAATCTTCCTCAGAAATGTGTGATCCTTCACTCAAATAAAACAACTTCTACCTTTTACAATCTTACAACCTTCTATGTTGACTCTAGGTTGGACAACAACTTTGTGATCTCCTTTTACAGCTACAACTTCCTCCTAACGTCTGTCACAAATGGTGACAAGATCCCCAAACGATCTCTTACAAACTTAAACCCTCACTTAATCTTGAGCTCTGATACCACTTGTTAGGTGGGCAGAGACAGAAGAAACACAAACACAATAACTTGTGCTAATGTGTTGTTGCATAGAAATTAAACTCTATTTCCATTGCCCTGCTTCAAACAGTTTATAGAAGCCTCTTATATAGAGGTGTTTGGAAGTATTTGGAACACACCACATTTGAAACATGTGTTCGAACGATGGTCTATGGGAAAGTTCTATATATAATACAAATAGTGGTAGTGGAGGGAGAATTCAATGCAGTCGGTGGAGTTGGAAGCTGGTAGAAATTACCAAGCATCTAGAATATTCTAACATTCCAAACCCTCCAAGTCCAAATATCCCTACCATCTTCACCTTGTCACTTTCTATCTCTGAGCAACAACTTTCAAAATCTTGGATGAGCTTGGCAAGTCCATCTGGATATTTCGCAACATGTAACAATATCCAATTTTCTTTTTCCTGCACTACTTGTAGTATTCCAAACACAATCTTTTCACATAAATTGTTGAGAGCCAAAACCAAGAATCTCTTTAGAAACTCAAGCCTACTAAGATAAAATGAATGTCATGAACTGAAGAAAAAGGAAAACATGATGAATTGTGATCAATACAAAGCACATGATAGAAATCTTACTCTTTACTTTGGCTAAATTCATAGCTAGAGAAGTATGAAGCAGTTGTGAAGGCTTTTTTCTATCTGTCTAGCTTATTAAGGTGCATACCTTTACTTCCATAATTAGAAAAAGGCAAAAAATATACTGAATTCCCATTATCAATGTCTCAAAGCTCCAACAACTAGACATCATAAAATATGGGGTTAAAGAGAGTGTCAAGTTGTTCTAACATGAGAACAAGCTTGTTTTAAAAGCACAAAAAAGACTCTGCATATCCTTTGGAAAAATGGCTATTTGAACAACAAATGAGCATATGCCCATATGAACAGTAAAAGGAATGTAATCCCCCCTTTTATCTCTTCATAGTCAAGAAATGATTCACACCCTCTTTCTTGAAGAAGATTATACAACTATTTAGCAAGAGTGTCTTTGACATCAAGGCCTGGTGGTTGATGAACGAATCGTATAATTTTGGAGATACAGTCAATCTTTCCCTTTCTTTTTGATATCCTAAAATTTCTTGGGGAGATAAGGAGGAAGCCATGGAAGATTAGAATAATGAAATGGATGTAACTTCTTAAAGAAGAGTGACCAAGTTTTGATGAAATGATGCAACATCTCCAAACATTTTGGTCGGAAATTATTGAAATGAGAATGCAATGAATAAAATACATTTGAATATACTATATATTATCAAATATCAAATTATATAACAATTTGTTGATTTTTTGCTAATACATATTGATAGAGTTTTTTATATATTTGTAGATTCATACAAATCTCTAGAAGTTTCTATAATGACCAATAAAAACTTGTAAATAGAAAAATTCTAAAATGAAATGGATGTTTCCATATTGCTGAAATATTCTACAAAATTGAATATTTTAGATAAATATTATCTCCAACATGAAGTCTTTCTTATATCCATTCTTTAAATAAACATAATATCAGGCATTGAAGCTTTTTTATATATTTTTTTAACTAAATATGATCTCCAACACAAATATTAAATTATATAAAACTCACTTATTTCTTGTCCATATATTGTGGTAGAGTTCAGGCCTCGAATTTGATAGTCTATTTGGTTGTTTCTTGCATTTTAGATGGTATATTACAACTTTAAAATTTTAATAAATTCTATAAATTGACTTGCTATATTTTTATAGAACCCACACTTTAAATTATTATTAAACTGTAAAAATTTATCATAGTTAAATATTATATATAATATAATATATTTAATTTTATAATGTTTAATATTAAAATATAAATTAGTTTAGAACATTTTCAAAATCCTTTCAAAATAGAATATAATTAATTTTTAACTTTTAGAATATTTTTAAAAGATTTATTTGTAAGTTTGTGTGGAGTGCTTATTTTAAAAATAAGAAACAAGAAAAATTCAAGAATGACCCATTTCTTTACATGAACAACTTTTCCTATTGATTGTGAATATTATATACATTAAAATATATTTTTATACTATATGACATTGAAGTAAATAATTTAATTAACTTTAGATATCATCTTCAAATAAGCATAAATATCAAAAGGTGGGATGGGGACATAGGCATGAGGGCCAAACACAATATTTAGATGTAGCAAGCTACCAATAACAAAATATAGGAAAATTTTGTGTGGGCCAAAATAAAATGCATGGGTGATGGCCACAATATTTAAATGAAGTGACACAATCTCTGAATTTGCTGCTCAAACACGACACCAGACACAATCTTTGTGTGTGCATGTAACGGTATCCACTTTTCCTTTTACTGCACTACTTGTAGCACTCCAAACACAATCTTATCATAAATTGTTGAGAGCCAAAACAAAGAATCTCTTTAGAAAGTCAAGCCTACTAAGGTAAAATGAAAGTCATGGAATAAAGAAAAAAGGAAAATATGATGAATTACGATCAATAGAAAACACATGATAGTGATCTTACTCCTTATGCAAGCTAAGTTCATAAAAATACATTAAAATATATTATATACATTTAAATAAGCATAAATATCAAAAAGTGTGATGGGGATGCAGGCCTGAGGGCCAAACACAATCTTTAGATGTAGAGAGCCACTGATAACAAAATACAGGGAAATTTGATATGGGCCAAAATAAACTATGTGGGTGATGGCCACAATGTTTAAATGAAGTGACATAATCTTTGTGTGTGCAGCTCATACATGACACCATACACAATCTTGGCATGTGCATGTAGCGGTATCCACTTTTCCTTTTCCTACACTACTTGTAGCACTCCAAAAACAATTTTTCACATAAATTGCTAAGAGTCAAAACCAAGAATTGTTAGTGTAATTAATATTTAATTACACTTGCATAACTTTACTTAGGTAATATTTTAATTCCTAGGTTAATTATTCTCATCCTTATCTTGTTGAGCTATCTTTTTGCTCAAGATAAGATTAGGGTTATGCATACTTTTCTTTTATAAAGCAAATCATCTCATGTAATTATGAATTCTTGAATAATTATAATATTTTGCACATCTTTTTGTAATAGCTCTGCATTTATTTGCTTTTCTCTTCTATGGAATGTTTTTTGGTTTGCATGTCTAATATTGGTTTCAAACAAGAATATCTTTAGAAATACAAGCCTATTAACCTTAGATATCATGTTCAAATAAGCATAAATATCAAAAGGTGAGATGTAGGTGTGGACATGAGAGCTAAACACATTCTTTAGATCAACTGAGCTACCCATAACAAAATACAGGGAAATTTGGCATGGGCCAAAATAAAATGTGGGTAACGACCAAAATATTTAAATGAAGTGACACAATCTCCATGTGTGCTACTCAAACACTACACTAGAAACAATCTACGCATGTGCATGTAATGGTATCAACTTTTCCATTTCCTCCACTACTTATAGCACTTCAAACACAATCTTTTCACATAAATTGCTAAGAGCCAAAACCAAGAATCTCTTTAGAAAGTCAACCCTAGAAAGGTAAAATGAATGTCATGGACTAAAGAAAAAAGAAAAACATGATGAATTGTGATCAATACAAAACACATGATAGTGATCTTACTCTTTATGTTGGATATGTTCCTAGCCAAAGAAGTATGAAGCAGTTGTGAGGGCTAGCTACCTATAACAAAATATAGGGAAATTTAGTGTGGGCCAAAATAAAATTGTGGGTGATGACCACAATGTTTAAATGAAGTGACACAATCTTCACATGTGTTGCTCAAACATGAGACTAGTCACAATCTCCACATGTATGTGTAATGGTATCCACTTTTCCTTTTCTTGCACTACTTGTAGCACTCCAAACACAATCTTTTCACATAAATTATTGAGAGACAAAACCAAGGACCTCTTTAGAGTCAATCCTACTAAGCTAAAATGAATGTCATAAACTAAAGAAAAAAGGAAAGCATGACAAATTGCAATCAATGTGAAACACATGATAGTGATCTTACTCTTTATGATGGCTAAGTTCATAGCTAGAGAAGTATGACGTAGTTGTAGCACTCTAGAAACAATCTTTTCACATGAATTGTTGAGAGCCAAAACGAAGGATCTCTTTAGAAAGTCAAGCCTACTAAGGTAAAATGAATTTCATGGATTGAAGAAAAAAGAAAAGCACAAATGAATTGCAATCAATACAAAACACATGATAGTGATAATACTCTTTATGATGGCTCAGTTCATAAAAAGACATTAAAATATATTATATACATTAAAATAAGCATAAATATCAAAAGGCGGGATGGGGATGTGGGAATGAGGGCCAAACACAATCTTTAGATGTAGCGAGCTACCCATACCAAAATATAGGGGAATTAGGCGTGGACCAAAGAAAAATGTGTGGGTGACAACAATAATGTTTAAATGAAGTGACACAATCTCCGAGTGTGTTGCTCAAACAAGACACTAGATGCAATCTTCATGTATGCATGTAACAATATCCACTTTTCCTTTTCCTACACTACTTGTAGCACTCCAAACACAATTTTTTCACACAAATCGTTGAGAGCCAAAACCAAGAATTTGTTTAGAAGGTCAAGCCTACTAACCTTAGATATCATGTTCAAATAAGAATAAATATCAAAAGGAAAGATAGGGACGCAGGCATCTTTAGATGTAGCGAGCTACCCATAACAAAATACAGTGAAATTCAATGTGGGCCAAAATAAAATGTGTGTGTTACTGCCACATTGTTTAAATGAAGTGACACAACCTCCATGTATGCTACTCAAACATGAAACCAAACACAATCTCTACATGTGCATGTAATGATATCCACTTTTCTTTTTCCTACAATACTTGTAGCACTCTAGAAACAATATTTTCACATAAATTGTTGAGAACCACAACCAAGAATCTCTTTAGAAATTCAAGCCTACTAAGATAAAATGAATGTCATGGAGTGAAGAAAAAAGGAAAACATTATGAATTGCACGATCAATACAAAACACATGATAGTGATCTTACTCTTTATGATGGCTAAGTTCATAGCCAGAGAAGTATGAAGCAGTTGTAGCACTCCAGACATAATCTTTTAACATAAATTGTTGATAGCCAAAACCAAGAATCTCTTTAGAAATTCAAGCCTACTAAGGTAAAATGAATGTCATGGATTGAAGAAAAAAGGAAAAAATGATGAATTGCAATCAATAAAAAACATATGATAGGGATCTTACTCTTTATGATGGCTAAGTTCATAGCCACAGAAGTATGAAGTAGTTGTAGAACTCCAAAAACAATATTTTCACATAAATTGTTGAGAGCCAAAACCAATAATCTCTTTAGAAAGTCAATCCTACTAAGGTAAAATGAATGTCATGAACTAAAGAAAAAATGAAAGTATGATGAATTGTGATCAATACAAAACACATGATATTGATCTCACTCTTTATGTTGGCTAAGTTCATAAAAATACATTAAAATATATAATATACATTAAAATAAGCATAAATATCAAAAGGCGGGATGGGGATGTGTGCATGAAGGCCAAACACAATCTCTAGATGTAGTGAGCTACCCATAACAACATACAGGGAAATTCAACATGGGCCAAAATAAAATGTGTGGATGATAGCCACAATGTTTAAATAAAGTGAAAAAATCTTCATGTGTGCTGCTCAAACACGACACCAGACACAATCTCCACGTGTGCATGTAACAGTATCCGCTTTTCCTTTTCATGCACTACTTGTAGTACTCCAGACACAATCTTTTCACATAAATTGCTTTGAGCCAAAACCAATAATCTCTTTAGAAAGTCAAGCCTACTAACCTTGGATATCATGTTCAAATAAGCATAAATATCAAAAGATGGGATGGGGACACGAGCATGAGGGCCAAAAACAATTTTTTGATGTAGTGAGCTACACATAATAAAAGATAGGGAAATTTGGCATGGGCCAAAATAAAATGCATGGGTGACGACCACAATGTTTAAATGTAGTGACACAATCTTCGCATGTGCTACTCAAACGTAACACTAGACACAATCTCCACATGTGCACATAAAGGTTTGCACTTTTCCTTTTCCTACACTACTTGTAGCACTCTAGACACAAGCTTTTCACATAAATTGTTGAGAGCCAAAACCAAGAATCTCTTTATAAATTCAAGACTACTATGGTAAAATGAATTTCATGGACTAAAGAACAAACAAAAAATAAGATGAATTATGATCAATACAAAACACATGATAGTGATCTTACTCTTTATGATGGCTAAGTTCATAGCCAGATAACTATGAAGCACTTGCACTCTAGAAACAATCCTTTCACATAAATTGTTGAAGGACAAAACCAAGAATCTATTTAGAAAGTCAAGCCTACTAAGGTAAAATGAATTTCATGGACTGAAGAAAAAAGGAAAGCATGATCTGAATTGTGATCAATAGAAAACACATGATAGTTGATTTTACTCTGTATGTTGGCTAAGTTTATAAAAAATGAATTAAAATAAGCATGAATATCAAAAGGAAGGATGGGAACATAGGCATGAGGTCCAAATGCAATCTTTAGATGTAGCGAACTACCCATAACAAAATACTGGGAAATTCGGCGTGGGCCAAAATAAAATGCATAGGTGACGACCACAATGTTTAAATGAAGTGACAAATTCTATACTTGTGTTGCTCAAACATGACACTAGACACAATCTTAGCATGTGCATGTAATGGTATGCACCTTTCCTTTTCCTGCACTACTTATAGCACTCCAAACACAATCTTTTCATATAAATTGCTAAGAGCCAAAACCAAGAATCTCTTTAGAAATTCAAGTCTACTAACCTTAGATTTCATATTCAAATAAGCATAAATATCAAAAATTGGGATGGGGATGAAGGCATGAGGCCCAAACACAATCCTTCGATTTAGCAAGCTACCCATAACAAAATACAAGGAAATTCGGTGTGGGCCAAAATAAAATGTATGTGATGGCGGCAATGTTTAAATGAAGTGACACAATCTCCACTTATTCTCCTCAAGCGTGACACTAGACACAATCTCCACATGTGCATGTAATCGTATCCACTTTTCCTTTTCCTACACTACATGTAGCACTCCAAACATAGTCTTTTCACATAAATTGTTGAGAGCCAAAACCAAGAATCTTCTTAGAAATTCAAGCCTACTAAGGTAAAATGAATGTCATGGACTGAAGAAAAAAAGAAAACATGATGAATTGTGATCAATACAAAACACATGATAGTGATCTTACTCTTTATGATGGCTAAGTTCATAGCCAGAGAAGTATGAAGCAGTTGTAGCACTCCAGACACAATCTTTTCACATAAATTGTTGAGAGCCAAAACCAAGAATCTCTTGAGAAAGTCAAGCTTACTAAGGTAAAATGAATGTCATGAATTGAAGAAAAAAGGAAAACATGATGAATTGTGATCAATACAAAACACATGATAGTGATCTTACTCTTTATAATGGCTAAGTTCATAGCTAGGGAAGTATGAAGTTGTTGTAGCACTCCAGACACAATCTTTTCACATAAATTGTTGAGAGCCAAAACCAAGAATCTCTTTAGAAATTCAAGCCTACTAAGGTAAAATGAGTGTCATGGACTAAAGGAAAAAAGGAAAACATAATGAATTGTGATAAATGCAAAACACACGATGGTGATCTTACTCTTTTATGTTGTCTATGTTCATAAAAATACATTAAAATATATTATATACATTAAAATAAGCATGAATATTAAAAGGCGGGATGGGGACATGGGCATGAGGGCCAAACACAATCTTTAGATCTAGCAAGCTACCCATAACAAAATATAGAGAAATTCGGTGTGGTCTTAAATAAAATGTGTTTGATGGCCACAATGTTTAAATGAAGTGACACAATCTCAATGTGTGTTGCTCAAACATGACACCAAACATAATCTTTGTGTGTGCATGTAATGATATCCACTTTTCCTTTTCCTACACTACTTGTAGCACTCTAGAAACAATATTTTCACATAAATTGTTGAGAGCCAAAACCAAGAATCTCTTTAGAAATTCAAGCCTACTAAGGTAAAATGAATGTCATGGACTGAAGAAAAAAAGAAAACATGATGAATTGTGATCAATACAAAACACATGATAGTGATCTTACTCTTTATGATGGCTAAGTTCATAGCCAGAGAAGTATGAAGCAGTTGTAGCACTCCAGACACAATCTTTTCATATAAATTGTTGAGAGCCAAAACCAAGAATCTCTTGAGAAAGTCAAGCTTACTAAGGTAAAATGAATGTCATGAATTGAAGAAAAAAGGAAAACATGATGAATTGTGATCAATACAAAACACATGATAGTGATCTTACTCTTTATAATGGCTAAGTTCATAGCTAGGGAAGTATGAAGTTGTTGTAGCACTCCAGACACAATCTTTTCACATAAATTGTTGAGAGCCAAAACCAAGAATCTCTTTAGAAATTCAAGCCTACTAAGGTAAAATGAGTGTCATGGACTAAAGGAAAAAAGGAAAACATAATGAATTGCGATAAATGCAAAACACACGATGGTGATCTTACTCTTTTATGTTGTCTATGTTCATAAAAATACATTAAAATATATTATATACATTAAAATAAGCATGAATATTAAAAGGCGGGATGGGGACATGGGCATGAGGGCCAAACACAATCTTTAGATCTAGCGAGCTACCCATAACAAAATACAGAGAAATTCGGTGTGGTCTTAAATAAAATGTGTGTGTGATGGCCACAATGTTTAAATGAAGTGACACAATCTCAATGTGTGTTGCTCAAACATGACACCAAACATAATATTTGTGTGTGCATGTAATGATATCCACTTTTCCTTTTCCTACACTACTTGTAGCACTCTAGAAACAATATTTTCACATAAATTGTTGAGAGCCAAAACCAAGAATCTCTTTAGAAATTCAAGCCTACTAAGGTAAAATGAATGTCATGGACTAAAGGAAAAGGGAAAACATGATGAGTTGTGATCAATACAAAACACATGATAGTGATCTTACTCTTTATGCTTGATAAGTTCATAAAAATACATTAAAATATATTATATATATTAAAATAAGCATAAATATCAAAAGGTGACATGGGGACGAGGACATGAGGGCCAAGCACAATCTTTAGATGTAGCGAGCTACCCATAACAGAATATAGGGAAATTCAACATGGGCCAAAATAAAATGCATGGGTGATGACCAATATGTTTAAATGAAGTGACACAATGTCTTTAGAATCTCTTTAGAAATTCAAGCCTACTAACCTTAGATATCATGTTCAAATAAGCATAAATATCAAAAGGCAGGTTGGGGATGCAGTCATGAGGGCTAAATGCATTCTTTAGATGTAGTGAGCCACCCATAAAAAATACACAGAAATTCAAAGTGGGCCAAAATAAAATGTGTGGGTGATAACCAAAATGTTTAAATGAAGTGACATAATCTTTGTGTGTGTTGCTAAAACATGACACCAAACACAATCTCTATGTGTGCATGTAACTATATCCACTTTTCCTTTTATTGCACTACTTGTAGGGCTTTGAACACAATCTTTTCACATTAATTGTTGAGAGCCAAAACCAAGATTCTCTTTAGAAAGTCAAGCCTACTAAGGTAAAATGAATTCCATGGACTAAAGAGAAAATAAAAATATCATGAATTATGATCAATACAAAACACATGATAGTGATATTACTCTTTATCCTAGCTAAGTTCATAGCTAGAGAAGTATGAAGCGGTTGTCAGGGCTAGCTACCCATAGAAAAATACAGGGAAATTCGATGTGGGCCAAAATGAAATGTGTGGGTGATAGCCACAATAGATAAATGAGCTGACACAATCTATGTGTGTGCTTCTCAAACACGACACCAAACACAATCTACATGTGTGCATGTAACTGTATCCACTTTTCCTTTACTTGCACTATTATAGCACTCTAGAAACAATCTTTTCACATTAACTGTTGAGAGCCAAAACCAAGAATCTCTTTAGAAATTCAAGCCTACTAATGTAAAATGAATGTCATTGACTAAAGAAAAAAGGAAAAGATGATGAATTATGAGCAATACAAAACACATGATAGTGATCCTACTCTTTATGCTGCTAAGTTCATAAAAATATATTCAAATATATGATATACATTAAAATAAGCATAAATATCAAAAGGGATGACGGGACGCAAGCATGAGGGCCAAACACAATCTTTAGATGTAGTGAGCTACCCATAACAAAATATAGGGAATTTCGACGTGGGCCAAAATAAAATGTGTGGGTGACGGCCACATTGTTTAAATAAATTGACACAATCTTTGTGTGTGTTGGTCAAATAGAACACCAAACACAATCTCCACATGTGCATGTAATGGTATCCACTTTTCCTTTTCTTGCAAGACTTGTAGCACTCTAGACACAATATTTTCACATAAATTGTTGAGAGCCAAAACTAAGAATCTCTTTAGCAAGTCAAGCCTACTAACCTTAGATATCATGTTTGAATAAGCATAAATATCAAAAGGTAGAATGAGGACGCTGACATGAGGACCAAACACAATCTTTAGATGTAGCAAGCTACCCATAACAAAATACAAGGAAATTTGACATGGGCCAAAATAAAATGCATGGGTAATGGCCATAATGTTTAAATCAAGTGACACAATCTTCATGTATGTTGCTCAAACACGACACCAGACACAATCTATTCATGTGCATATAATGGTATCCACTTTTCCTTTTCCTACACTACTTGTAGCACTCCAAACAATCTTTTCACATAAATTGTTGAAAGCCAAAACAAAGAATCTCTTTAGAAAATAAAGCCTACTAAGGTAAAATGAATGTCATGGACCGAAGAAAAAGAAAAACATGATGAATTGTGATCAATACAAAACATATGATAGTGATCTTACTCTTTATGTTTTCTAAGTTCATAAAAATATATTAAAATATATTAGATACATTAAAATATGCATAAATATCAAAAGGCGGGATGGGGACACCGGCATGAGGACCAAACACAATCTTTAGATGTAGCAAGCTACCTATAACAAAATGCAGGGAAATTTTGTGTGGGGAAAAATAAAATGTGTGGGTGACAACAACAATATTTAAATGAAATGAGACAATCTTGGCATGTGCCACTCCAACATGACACCAGATACAATCTCTGAATGTGCATGTAACAGTATCCACTTTTCCTTTTCCTTCACTACTTGTAGCACTCTAGACATAATCATTTCACATAAATTGCTTAGAGCCAAAACCAAGAATCTCTTTAGAAAGTGAAGCCTACTAAGGTAAAATTAATTTCATGGACTGAAGAAAAAAGGAAAACATGATGAATTGTGATCAATACAAAACATATGATAGTGATCTTACTCTTTATGATGGCTAAGTTCATAGCCAGAGAAGTATGAAGAAGTTGTAGTACTCCAAAAACAATCTTTTTACATAAATTTCCTAGAGCCAAAACCAAGAATCAATTTAGAAAGTCAAGGCTACTAAGGAAAAATAAATGTCATTGACTAAAGAAAAAAGGAAAACATGATGAATTGTAATCAATACAAAACACATGATAGTGATCTTACTCTTTATGCTAGCTAGGTTCATAAAAATACATTAAAATATATTGTATAGATTAAAATAAGCATAAATATCAAAAGGCAATATGGGGACACCGGCATGAGGGAAAAACACAATCTTTAGATGTAGCGAGCTACACATAACAAAATACAGTGAAATTCAACGTGGGTCAATATAAAATGTGTGTGTGACAACCACAATGTTTAAATGAAGTGACACAATGTCTACATGTGTTGCTCAAACATGACACTAGACACAATCTCCGTGTGTGCAAGTAACTATATACACTTTTCTTTTTCCTACACTACTTATAACACTTCAAACACAATCTTTTCAAATAAGTTGTTGAGAGCCAAAACCAAGAATCTCTTTAGAAATTCAAGCCTACTAAGGTAAAATGAATGTCATGGACTGAAGAAAAGAGGAAAACGTGATGAATTTCTATCAATACAAAACATGTGATAGTGATCTTACTCTTTATGTTGGCTAAGTTCATAGCCAGAGAAGTTTGAAATAGTTGTGATGGCTAGCTACCTATAACAAAATATAGGGAAATATGGTGTGGCCCAAAATAAAATGCATGGGTGATGGCCATAATGTTTAAATGAAGTGACACAATCTCCCATGTGCTACTCAAACATGATTCCAAACACAATATCCATGTGTGCATGTAACAGTATCCACTTTTAAATTTCCTGCACTACTTGTAGCACTCCAGACATAATCTTTTCACATAAATTGTTGAGAGCCAAAACCAAAAATATCTTTAGAAATTCAAGCCTACTAAGGTAAAATGAATGTCATGGGCTGAACAAAAAAGGAAAGCATGACAAACTTCAGCCATTGTTCACATGATAGTGATCTTACTCTTTATGATGGCTAAGTTCATAGTCAACGAAGTATGAAGCAGTTGTAGCAATCCAAACACAATCTCTTCACATAAATTGTTGAGAGCCAAAACCTAGAATCTCTTTAGAAGGTCAAGCCTAATAAGGTAAAATGAATGTCATGGACTAAAGAAGAAAAGGAAAACATGATGAATTGTGATCAATGCAAAACACATGATATTGATCTTACTCTTTATGATGGCTAAGTTCATAGCCAAATAAGTATTAAGCAGTTGTAGCCCTACAGACACAATCTTTTAACATAAATTGTTGAGAACCAAAACCAATAATCTCTTTCGAAAATCAAGCCTACTAAGGTTAAATGAAAGTCATGGACTGAAGAAAAAAGGAAAACATGATGAATTGTGATCAATACAAAACACATGATAGTGATCTTAATCTTTATGATGGCTAAGTTCATAGCCAAAGAAGTATGAAGCAGTTGTAGCACTCCAGAAACTATCTTTTCACATAACTTGCTAAGGGCCAAAATCAAGAATCTCTTTAGAAATTCAAGCCTACTAAGGTAAAATGAATTTCATGGAATAAAGAAAAAAGGAAAGCATGATGAACTGTATTGAATAAAAAACACTTGATAGTGATCTTACTCTTTATGCTAGCTAAGTTCATAAAAAATGCATTAAAATATAGTATATACATTAAAATAAGCATAAATATCAAAAGGTGGGATGGAGACACAGGCATGAGGGCCAAACACAATCTCTAGGTATAGCAATCTATCCATAATAAAATATGGGGAAATTCAACGTGAGCCAAAATAAAATGCATTGGTGACAGCCACAATGTTTAAATGAAGTGACACAATCTCTGCATGTGCTACTCAAACACAACACCAGACATAATCTTTGTGTGTGCATGTAGTGGTATACACTTTTCCTTTCTGTGCACTACTTGTAGCACTCCAGACACAATCTTTTCACAAAAATTTCTCTAATCCAAAACCAAGAATCTCTTTAGAAATTCAACCCTAGACTAACCTTAGATATCATGTTCATATAAGCATAAATATCTAAAGGCAGGATGGGAACATGGGCATGAGGGCCAAACACGATCTTTAGATGTAGTGAGCTACCCATAATTAAAGACAGGTAAATTTTGTGTGGGCCAAAACAAAATGCATGGTTGGCGGCCACAATGTTTAAATGAAGTGACACAATCTCTACTTGTGCTACTCAAACACGACACTAGACACAATCTTTGCATGTACATGTTGCTGGAAATAGGATGCAATTTAATTGCAAATCCTAAACATTAATTATTTCATGTATCTCCTAAGTTCTTGGAATGTGTTCAACAACACTAAGATTAGGATGAGATTAATATTTGATGAAATAATCATGATTATTGACATTTGTAATTAATTCTAAATGTTAGGAGCATGTGAGGGAATCCATTGTGAGTTCCTAAATAATAGGGGCACATGGGGCACCCACATGGTAAGGTGACACTCACCTTAAGTTCGGTTAACTATTCAAATCAAGAGATAACACTTTTGAATGCATGTAAAGATCCTAGGAGTTAGGGTTTGATGTTTTCATGCATGAAGTTTAGTTTAGTTTAATTTAGTTTAGTTTAGTTTAGTTCAGTTCAGTTCAATTCAGAATTAGTTTAGTTCAATTTAGTTTAGTTCAGTTCAGTTTAGTTATGGTTCAGTTGTCTTCAGTTAGTTTTAGTTGAATGCTATTTGACTTCAGTTAACTTGGAATGCATGGCTAATAACTTGAGTTTTATGACAGATAATAGGGACTACCTCTAGTTAACAAGGGATTATCATTCTTGCATGAATGGTGTTGAGAAAATTTGTTTCAGTTAATAAGAAATCACTTGGAGCCAACTTGGGCGCCCAAGATGCTTTCTTGGATTTACCTCTTTTGCATGTTGAGATATTTCTAAAGGCTCAGTTAAGTAGGATTACTTATGGGCATCAACTTTGAAGAAGAGCTTTGGAATTATCAACAAAATGAACGTTGAGTTGTGACTTCAATTTGGGACGCCCAAATGGATGAAGCACATGTTTTAGCATTTTTCTTCATAGCATAACTCCACTTGCAAGAGATAGGCATACCTTTTAGGGATAGGGATTGAGCATTGTAATTTTAACTCATGTTGAGTGTACAAAGTTGACTAAAGCCTATTTATCTCAAGCAAGTTGAAGAGAGTTGGTTATCAGTTTTATTGCAAGTTTTGAAGAAGTTCTAGTGAAGATAGAAGAAGCATTCTCAAGCAAGAATTGGAGCTATTATAATTCAAAGATTGAATAATAGAATAATTCTTGGTGGAGTTTTTTCCCAAAATGGTTTCTCCATGTTACATCTTGTGTAATCTTTCTAATATCCTATCTAGTTCTTCTATCAACTTTTGTCTACATTCTACAACAATAAAATGGATTAATCAAGATAATCACCCACAAAGAATATATGTAACAAAGAAAAATCTTATTTAGATCAGCAATATTAAAGTTTTACAGAGTATTAAGCTAAGAAAACACCTCATTTTTCAACACATGTTACTGTTTGCACTTTTCCTTTTCCTACACTACTACTTGTAGCACTCCAGACACAATCATTTCACATCAATTGTTGAGAGCCAAGACCAAGAATCTCTTTAGAAATTCAATCCTACTAAGGTAAAATGAATGTCATGGACTAAAGAAAAAAGGAAAACATGATGAATTACAATCAATACAAAACACATGATAGTGATCTTACTCTTTATGATGACTGAGTTCATAGCCAGATAACTATGAAGCAGTTGTAGCACTCCAAAAACAATCCATTCACATAAATTGTTGAGAGCCAAAACCAAGAATCTCTTTAGAAATTCAAGCCTACTAAGGTAAAATGAATGTCATGGACCGAAGAAAAAAGGAATGCATGATGAATTGTGATTAATACAAAACACATGATATTGATCTTACTCTTTATGCTAGCTAGGTTCATAAAAAATACATTATAATATATTATATACATTAAAATAAGCATAAATATAAAAAGGAAAGATAGGGATGCGAGCATGAGGGCCAAATACAATCTTTAGATGTAGCAAGCTACCCATAAAAAATACAGAGAAATTCAGCATGGACCAAAATAAAATGTGTGGGTGATGACAACAATGTTTAAATGAAGTGAAAAATTCTATGTGTGTTGATCAAACATGACACTAGACATTGTCTTCGTGTTTGCATGTCACTATATCTACTTTTCCTTTCCCTTCACTACTTGTAGCACTCTAAACATAATATTTTCACATAAACTGCTAAGAGCCAAAACCAAGAAAATATAAGTAGAAATTCAAGCCTACTAACCTTAGATATCATGTTCAAATAAGCATAAATATCAAAAGGCAGGATGGGGATGAAGGAATGAGGGCCAAACACAATCCTTAGATGTAGCGAGCTACCCATAACAAAATACAAGGAAATTCGACCTGGGCTAAAATAAAATGTGTGCATGATGGTGAAATTGTTTAAATTAAGTGACAATCGCTGTGTATCCTCCTCAAGCACAACACCAAACACAATATCCACGTATGCATGTAATGGTATCCACTTTTCCTTTTCCTGAACTACATGTAGCACTCCAAACATAGTCTTTTCAAATAAAATGTTCAGAGCCAAAGGCAAAAATCTCTTTAGAAAGTCAAGCCTACTAAGGTGAAATGAATTTCATGGACTAAAGAAAAAAGAAAAACATGATGAATTATGATAAATAAAAAACACATGATAGTGATCTTACTCTTTATGTTGTCTAATATCATAAAAATATATTATAAGCATTAAAATAAGCATAAATATTAAAAGGTAGGAAGGGGATGCGGGCATGAGGCCCAAACAAAATCTTTAGATGTAGTGAGCTACCCATAACAAAATGTAGGGAAATTCGGCATGGGCCAAAATAAAATGTGTAGGTGATGGCCACAATGCTTTAATGAAGTGACACAATCTCCACATGTGCTACTCAAACATGACACCAAACACAATCTTCGTGTGTGCATGTAACGGTATCCACTTTTCCTTTTCCTGCACTACTTGTAGCACTCTAGACACAATCTTTTCACATAAATTGTTAAGAGCCAAAACCAAGAATCTCTTTAGTATGTTAAACCTACTCACCTTAGATATCATGTTCAAATAATCATAAATATCAAAAGGTAGAATACAAACACAGGAATGAGGGCCAAACACAATCTTTAGATGTATCGAGCTACCCATAACAAAATATAGGGAAATTTAGTGTGGGCGTAAATAAAATGTGTGCGTGATGGTCACAAAGTTTAAATGAAGTGATACAATCTATGTGTGTGTTTCTCAAACATGACACCAGACATAATCTCCATGTGTGCATGTAACAGTATCCATTTTTATTTTTCTTGCACTACTTGTAGCACTCTAGAAACAATGTAACGGTATCCATTTTTATTTTTCCTGCACTACTTGTAGCACTCTAGAAACAATCTTTCCACATAAATTATTGAGAGCCAAAACCAAGAATCTCTTTAGAAATTCAAGCCTACTAAGGTAAAATGAATGTCATGGACTAAAGAAAAAAGGAAAAAATGATGAATTGCTATCAATACAAAACACATGATAGTGATCTTACTCTTTATGTTGGCTAAGTTTATAAAAATACATTAAAATATATTATATATTTTAAAATAAGCATAAATATCAAAAGGCTAGAAGGGGACTCGTGCATGAGAGCTAAACACAATCTTTAGATGTAGTGAGCTACCCATAACAAAATACAAGGAAATTCGGTGTGGGCCAAAATAAAATTTGTGGGTGACTGCCACAATGTTTAAATGAAGTGACACAATCTTTGTGTGTGTTGCTTAAACATGACACCAGACACAATCTCCACATGTGCATGTAACAGTATCCACTTTTCCTTTTCCTGCATTACTTGTAGCACTCCATAAATAATCTTTTCACATAAATTGCTAAGAGCCAAAACCAAGAATCTCTTTAGAAATTCAAGCCTACTAACCTTAGATATCATGTTCAAATAAGCATAAATATCAAAAGGAAACATGGGGATGTAGGCACGAGGGCCAAACACATTATTTAGATGTAGTGAGCCACCCATAAAAAAATAGAGGGAAATTCAGTGTGGGCCAAAATAAAATTTGTGGGTGATGACCCCAATGTTTAAATGAAGTGACATAATTTTTGAGTGTGTTACTCAAACATGTCACCAGACACAATCTTCGTGTGTGTATGTAACAGTATCCACTTTTCCTTTTCCTGCACTACTTGTAGGACTTCAAACACAATCTTTTCACATAAATTGTTGAGAGCCAAATTCAAGAATCTGTAATACCCCTCATGTTGTTGTTACTCTTGTGGGTGGATTTTGTACTTGGTTGTGTGAGTGATCAATTCACCATTTTGGTTGTGCATGGATTTATAGTTTGGTTGATTAGTTGCACTAGATTTTACATATGTTGTTAGATGATATATTTCATGGTGATTATGTTACATGGCTATTTTGTGGTGTTCTTTAATAATATATATATATGGTGATGTGAGTTTTATGTTGTTATGATGTTTGGTGTGTTTGCTAGTGCATCTTGGTGAGAGGATGGAGTGACATCACTTGCTTGCAACTTCCTTGCTACCATGCGATTACCTTTCACGGTATGTCTGCAATGGTGATTTACATGCTACATGACATTTGTTTCTATGCAGGATGCAGGTACTGGACATTGACTCCACCTGCTTGTCAGGTTTGAGTGTGTCCCATAAACTCAACGGGATTGATGTTGAAAAAAGGAGTGGTTAAGAAAGAGTTCTCGTCCCAAGTTCGTCATCTATGAGTCCAATGTTATCTTTGTTTCAACTTGTCCTTGTGTGTAATTGTGTAGTGTTGAGTAATATTTTAGTTTGTGATTTAATTAATTTTAGTTATGTGTGATTAATTTATTTTTATTTTTTACTTTTTTAACGAGGGGAATCGAGTGCAGCACGGCCCCCCATATAACTCCCCACCGCTGGTAAACTTTTTACCATGACCGGCAGTGCTGGCAGGACACACCAACCGGTACCACGGGAGTGCCAGAGAGTTGAACCCATGGTTGTGTGATTAATTAATATGTTTAATTGATAGAGTTATTATAGTTAATTATAGTTAAGTTAATTGAGTAATATTTCCAATTAAAAGGATAGTTCAAATAAAATAAAATTTTCTTTGTTGATATTTAGAATGTTAAATTTGCTCTTGCATTCTTAAGTTAATTAAATAGCTTGTAAAGCTATATTATTATTATTAGAAAAATAAATAAAATAAGATAATAAATAAATAAATTTGATTAAAATTTATTAATTCTTTTATTGGGGGTTCACGGAGTAAGTGGAGAATTGAATGAGTTTCTTGTTGAAAAATATTCTTTGAGAGAATATGGGCATGGGGGTAATAGAAATTTCTTCACAGGAAATTTTTGGCTGAAGAATAGTGTAGGGGTTTTTTGGAGTTTTTGTTGATTTTTACTTTTAAAAAGCTTTTTGAAAAGGGTTGTAGGAGTTCTCTGGACCTGTATTTTTGCTGGAGGTGAAGCTTTTGGGAAGAGCTCAAAGTTGGAAGATTTAGAGGCGAAGCTTTGCACAACTTTTGCTTCTATAGCCTTCAGAAAACAGGTCCCTTACTGTCTTTTGGTTTGAATGTTTTCTTATTTTGAAAAGTTTGTTTGTTTGTGTAAGAGGAATTGATTGTACCCTCTGTAGAATTTAGAAGTTTCTCTGTAGAGAACAGTGTTCCCAGCGACAAAATTTTGCTGTTAAAATTTTGTTACCCCTGTAGGAAAATTACACAGTAAAATTAGTGAACCCCATTGAATGAAATCCTTAAAATAGTAGCTTTGTAAGCAACTGTAGAAAATCCTTGTCCTAAATTGAGAAATTTAAGAGAAAACTTATGTGGATTTTTAAATATAAACTCTCTGGTTAAACACAGGAAATTAGAAAACTTCTGTACAATTTTCTAAATAGTATCTGTAGTCAAATATAGTGTTTTCTCCCAATTTATTCCATTTATTTAAAAAATAAAAATAAGATTCTCAGAAGAATTTATGCTGGTAAATTTATTGTTCCTAAGAACTTAATTTTTTTGAGAATTTAAAATATATATATAAATTCCATGAAAATATATATATATATACACATATATATAGTATATATACATATATATATATACAATATATCTATTGATTATCATAAATTTGTGTCCTGAAAATATTTTATGCCTATGAAATCCGTTTCTTTTCGTCTGTATGGAATTTTACAATAATTTAAATATATATATATAATATTTGGGGGGGCAACCCCCCCACACCCCAAAGGGGTGGGCACAACCACCAAGGTTGCACACAATAGCCATGGGCTAATGGGCGCAGCCCTGGTGGGGTTGCGGCCTCCCCATAGGGAGGACGCAACTCCCCAGTTGTGCACCACTAACATATAAAATAATTTTTTTTTTAAGAATTTTATGTGAATTTAAATTTTTATTAAAATTGAAAGTTATTAAATTTAGTTTGTAATATACATATTATATATATATGTATATATATGTATATATATATACATATGTATATGTATATATATAAATATGTATATATAAATATTAAATAAGTAAATATATATATATATGTATATTTATTTATTTATATGGATTATTTTATAATGTTAATTTAAATTGAAAAAAATAAATGTTACATATACATACATATTCATTTGGTTAAATTATGGAAAAATATTTCGCAAGTTATGGATTATTTTATAATGTTAATTTAAATTGAAAAAAATAAATGTTACATATACACACATATTCATTTGGTTAAATTATGGAAAAATATTTCGCAAGTTATTTACGATGATTTTTAAGCTCTTATTGGACAAAATTGAAGGAACCGTAGCTGGTAGGGAGTTAGATAGGATCATTTTGTGCAACTTGCTCCGAGTACACAGTCGGCACCTTCTTGAGGCAGTTTCTAGTAGTTGAGTGCACCATCTAGTGTTAGAGGGTTTGGATGTGGTACAGGTTGTTTCTCTTTTGGGAAACAGGGACATATTGCCAGACAGTGCACACAGAGGAGCAATATAGGATTTAGCCAGAGACTAGCTACTTCTAAGCCGACAGTGGGCGAAGCAGATAGAGCACATCGGGTATTTATAGTAGTGGACAATCGCCAAGTTGAACATCAGGGTACTATAGTTGAGACATCAAGTGCATTGAATGGTACTGGCATATCTATTCTCTTTGATTTTGGAGCATCAGATTCATTCATTTCTCCTTCTATTGTGGAATGTTGTAGTCTAGTGGCAGCTAGGCAAGGCATTAAGTTGCAAGTCAAATTGGCCTCCGGGGCAAAGGTTGCAGTTGAGTCACTAGTTTAGGGTTTTAATTTTCAAATTAGGACACTCATGACTATGGTGGATCTTCGAATCCTACCTCTTGGTTCATATGATGTGGTTCTAGGTATGGATTGGTTAAGTGCCCATTGTGCCATAATTGATTGTCGGCATAAGGTTGTGTATTGTGTTGATGATGCAGGAAATGAGGTTGAGATCGTTGGTATTTAGAGACCTATCTCATTATGTTTGATCTTAGCTATGCAATTAAAAGGTGTTTTAGATAGGGTTGTCAGCTTTTTGCAGTGACAGTTGATGATTTGAACCCTGATGAGAGTCAAGGGATTTCATTGGATGATTACCCCCTTCTTAAGGAATATTCTGATGTTCTAGTGAAATTCCTGGGATGCCACCAAAGCATGACATCGACTTCAAAATTGATCTTGTTCCTAGAGCTGAGCCTATTTCTTGGGCTCCATATCAGATGACAACACAAGAATTAAAGGAGCTTCGTTTGTAGTTGGAGGAGCTTTTAGAGAAAGGATTCATCTGTCTGAGTGTTTCCCCTTGGGGAGCACTAGTTATATTTGTGAAAAGGATGGTTCACTCTGATTGTGTATAGATTATAGGAAGCTTAACAAAGTGACTATCAAGAATCGGTATCCTTTGTTGAGGATTGATGACTTGTTCGATCAAATAGAAGGAGCTCAAGTCTTCACTAAGATTGATCTTAAGTCTGGCTATCATTAGTTGCAAATAGCCGAAGTTGATATTCATAAAACTGCATTTCGTACTCATTATGGGCATTATGAATTCACCGTTATGTCATTCAGGTTAACAAATGAACCATCAGTTTTTATGAGCCTAATGAATGGAGTTTTTCATACCTACCTGGATAGGTTTGTACTTGTGTTTCTCGATGACATATTAGTGTACTCTAAATCAATGGAGGAGCATGAGGAACATCTGAGTCAGGTATTACAATGTTTGAGGGACAACCAGTTGTTTTCCAATTTGGCTAAGTGTGAATTCTACAAAACAGAGGTGAAATACTTGGGGCACATCATCTCAGGTGCAGGTATCACAGTGGATCCATCAAAGATCCGAGCTATTGTAGATTGGCCAGCACCCAAGAATGTTCCAGAGATTCACAGTTTTATGGGGTTAGCGGGCTATTATCGAAGATTTGTATAGGGTTTTTCTAGGATTGCATATCCCATTACTTCCCTTTAGAGGAAAGGGAAGAAGTTCATTTGGTCTAAACAGTGCCAGACAAAATTTGAGACCCTTAAGGATAGATTGACTAGTGTTCCAATATTGGTGGTTCTTGATCCTACTGGGGATTTTGTGGTGTGCACCAATGCATGCTTGGAGGGCTTAGGAGTCGTCTTGATGCAAGAAGGATGTGTAATTGCATATGAATCCTGTAAGCTCAAGGATCATGAGCTTAATTACCCCATGCATGACTTGGAGTTAGCCGCAATGGTTCATGCCCTTGTGATATGGAGACATTTCTTATTGGCTCATAGGTTTGAGCTTCACAGCGATCATCGTAGTTTGCAATATATTTTTACTCAACCGAACTTGAATGCCAGGAAAAGAAGATGGATGGAATTCCTCTGCGAATATGACTTTGAGATCAAATATGTTCAGGGCAAGGAAAATGTAGTATTAGATGCTTTGAGTCGGCGGAGACATGAGATTTTTGCAGTAGCTCTTGAGGTAGATTTGACGAGTCAAGTCCTCATAGCACTTCCATCTGATAGTTGGTATCAGGAAGTGAAGTCAGAAATTGAATCAGGTAGAGCTCTAGAAGAAAATTTTGCAGGGTATTCCCTAGAGTCGGATTGTCTTCTAAGGTATATGGGTCACATTTGTGTGCCTTCAGTTGAGGGTCTTCAAACTCTAATTATGACTGAGGCACATTGAGCTCCCTATTCTACTCACCCGGGAGTTAAGAAGATGTATGCAGATCTTCGAGCACTATACTTTTGGGCTGGCATGAAGAGGGATATTGCAGATTTGGTAGCTAGATGCTTGGAGTGTCAAAGGGTCAAGGCGGAACATCAACATCCCGCCGATCTTTTATAGCCTCATCTCATTCTAGAATGGAAGTGGGACATAATTTTTGTAGACTTTATTGTGGGATTTCCTATGACTTCTCAACGTCATGATGCTATCATGGTCACAGTTGATAGATTGACCAAGGTGGCACACTTTTCCCTCGTTTGATCATCTTACACAGCTTCTTTAATAGCTAGAATCTTCATGGAAGATATTTTCCGCCTGCACGATATTCCACGAAGAATCATATCTGACAGAGATCCAATGTTCACATCTGCATTGTGGACATCATTGCAGCGTGCCTTAGGAACACAACTTAACTTTAGTTTTTCCTACCATCCTGAAATAGATGGATAGACAGGGAGAGTTAATCAGGTTCTTGAGGAAATGCTTCATATGTACGTGATGGATCAACAATCACGTTGGGAGGAATACTTGCATCTAGTGGAGTTTTCCTATAACAATGGATATCATAGCTCGATTGGTATGGCTCCCTTTCAGGCACTATATGGTCATCCCTGCAGGACCCCATTAAGTTGGAACCATCTTGATGACAGAATTCTCCTTGGTCCTGAAATGCTTTAGGACATGGAACAGCAGGTAGCTCGCATCAAAGAGCATCTTGTGGTAGCTCAAGATAGACAGAAGAAATATGTAGATGCACATAGACTTGACCATCATTTCTATGTTGGTGATCGAGTCTTTTTGAGAGTGCAAACATGGAAGAGCCCAATCAGTTATGGAAAGGGTTCCAAGCTCATGCCTCATTTTGTAGGTCCATTTGAAGTTATAGAGAGGATTGGCCCTATTGCTTATCGCTTGGCATTGTCACCCAGTCTATTGCAGATTCACGATATTTTTCATGTTTTTGTACTTAGACCATCTTTTCCAAATGTTACTCACGTACTTGATTGGAATGCTCTTCAGGTTGAGGACAGGTAGCTAGCACTCAAGCTCGTGGTCGTGGTACAACATCAAAGACTCGCCCTCAAGGGTAGAGGTATTGAATAGGTGCGGGTTCAATGGGACCCGAATGATGAGACTTCAACGACATGGGAGGATGCATCCCATATTAGAGCAGCATATCCATATTTATTTAGTGGCTTCCAGGAGTATGCTATATTCTACAAGGGGATGATGTAATACCCCTCATGTTGTTTTTACTCTTGTGGGTGGATTTTGTACTTGGTTGTGTGGGTGATCAGCTCACCATTTTGGTTGTGCATGGATTTATAGTTTGGTTGATTAGTTGCACTGGATTTTACATATGTTGTTAGATGATATATTTCATGGTGATTATGTTACATGGCTATTTTGTGGTGTTCTTTAATAATATATATATGGTGATGTTGTGAGTTTTATGTTGTTATGATGTTTGATGTGTTTTCTAGTGCATCTTGTTGAAAGGACGGTGTGACATCACTTGCTTGCAAGTGCCCTGCTACCTTGCGATTACCTTTCACAGTGTGTCTACAATGGTTATTTACATGCTACATGACATTTGTTTCTATGTAGGATGCAGGTACTGGACATCGACTCCACCTGCTTGTCAGGTTTGAGCGTGTCCCATAAACTCAATAGGATTGATATTGAAAAAAGGAGTGGTTAAGGAAGAGTTCCCGTCCCAAGTTCATCATTTGTGAGTCCAATGTTGTCTTTGTTTCAGCTTGTCCTTGTGTGTAATTGTGTAGTGTTGATTAATATTTTAGTTTGTGATTTAATTAATTTTAGTCATGTGTGATTAATTAATATGTTTAATTGATAGAGTTATTATAGTTAATTATAGTTAAGTTAATTGAGTAATATTTCCAATTAAAAGGATAGTTTAAATAAAATAAAATTTGCTTTTTTGAAATTTAGAATGTTAAATTTGCTATTGCATTCTTAAGTTAATTAAATAGCTTGTAAAGCTATATTATTATTATTAGAAAAATAAATAAATAAATTTGATTAAAATTTATTAATTCTTTTATTGGGGGTTCACGAAGTAAGTGGGGAATTGAATGAGTTTCTTGTTGAAAAATATTCTTGGAGAGAATATGGGCATGGGGGTAACAGAAATTTCTTCACAGGAAATTTTTGGCTGAAGAACAGTGTGGGGGTTTTGGGGAGTTTTTGCTGATTTTTACTTTTAAAAAGCTTTGTGAAAATGGTTGTAGGAGTTCTCTGGACCGGTATTTTGGCTGGAGGTGAAGCTTCTGGGAAGAGCTCAAAGCTGGAAGATTCGGAGGCGAAGCTTTGCACAACGTTTGCTTCTACAGCGTTCAGAAAATAGGTTCCTTACTATCTTTTGGTTTGAATGTTTTCTTATTTTGAAAAGTTTGTTTGTTTGTGTAAGAGGAATTGATTGTACCCTCTGTAGAATTTAAAAGTTTCTCTATAGAGAATAGTGTTCCCGGCTACAAAATTTTGTTGTTAAAATTTTGTTACCCCTGTAGGAAAATTACACAGTAAAATTAGTGAACCCCATTGAATGAAATCCTTAAAATAGTAGCTCTATAAGCAGCTATAGAAAATCCCTGTCCTAAATTGAGGAATTTAAGAGAAAACTTATGTAGATTTTTAAATATAAACTCTTTGGTTAAACATAGGAAATTAGAAAACTTCTGTGCAATTTTCTAAATATTACCTATAGTCAAATATAGTGTTTTCTCCCAATTTATTCCATTTATTTAAAAAAAAAATAAGATTCTCAGAAGAATTTATGTTGGTAAATTTACTGTTCCTAAGAACTTAATTTTTCTGAGAATTTAAAATATATATATATATTCCATGAAAATATATATATATATATGTATGTATATATATATTATATGTATGTATATATATATATAGATATATATATATATATATATATATATATATATATATATATATATATATATATATATATATATATATATATATATTATATGTATATATATGTATATATGTATGTATATATATGTATATACACATATATATAGTATATATACATATATATATACAATATATCTATTGATTATCATAAATCAGTGTCCTGAAAATATTTTATGCCTGTGAAATCTGTTTCTTTTCATCCGTACGAAATTTTAAAATAATTTTAAAATATATATATATATATAATATTTGGGGGGCCGACCCTCCCCACACCCCAAAGGGGTGGGCGTAGCCACCAAGGCTATGCACATCAGCCATGGGGTGCTAGGCGCAGCCCTAGTGGGGTTGCGGCCTCCCCACAGCAAGGACGCAACTCCCCAACTCCACACCACTAACATACAAAATAAAAGTTTTTTTTTTAAGAATTTTATGTGAATATAAATTTGTATTAAAATTGAAAGTTATTAAATTTAGTTTGTAATATACATATTATATATATATATATATGTATATATATATGTATATATGTATATATATATGTATATATATATGTATGTATATATGTATGTATGTATGTATATATATGTATATATATATATATATATGTATACATATATATATATATACATATATATATGTGTGTGTGTATATGTATATATATAAATATGTATATTTATTTATTTATATGGATTATTTTATAATGTTAATTTAAATTGAAAAAAATAAATGTTATATATACATACTTATTCATTTGGTTAAATTATGGAAAAATATTTCGCAAATTATTTACGATGATTTTTGAGTTCTTATTGGACAAAATTGAAGAAGGTATTTTAACAAATTTATTTGTGTGCCTTTAAATCAAATCTATTTGAGTGTTTTTATTTAATGAAATAATTTGAGTAAGATGGTAGTTTGACTTATGGAATGGAGTTCTTGTAGTGCAATATTTTAATTAGATTAGTGAATTTGTGTTATTAATCAATTTCTTGATATTGAATGATTAGTTAATTTATTTTCTTGAGTTCTTTATTGGGTTTCTTGAGTTGGGATATCAACATGTGGAGTCCTTTAAGTTAGTCAACCTTTTATAGGAGATAGGGTTATGGTTAAAACTTCTAGAGGTTTTGGGAAATTGGTGATTAAGTTATGTGACTTTTATAATTGATACTTGATTTCATTTTGTTGTGGTTGTGATCTTGAGTTTACTTTAAGTTGCATCTTTTTTTTAGGGAATTGAGTCATATGATTAGAGTGAGATGGTTTTGCCTCACGATTGTTAATCTGTGTTTAGAGTACTTGTGAGTACAATCCCTTTGATTGTGATGTGTGTTGGGGGTTCTAGGGAGAGTGGCTCTACGTGGGCGCCGACGCACAAAGGGGTTGTCAGGATAACCCACGTTAGAGTTAGAGTAAAAAGTGAAAACCTAACTAATTAATTAGGGGATGGGTAGTTAAATATTAATAAGATAATTATAGATTTCATGTCTACCTATTAGGGCTTCCATAGACTATAGGTGGTCGAGAAGGTCGTGGTTGGCATAATCGTGATCTCATTTTTATGAGAAATTCATGATTCTGCATGAGTCACCCTATGGAGCAGCGCCTTGAGATAGGCAGTTAGGATAACTATAGATGGAGGCAACAACTTGTGATAAGATGTCCGGATAATCCATGTAAGGCCATGCGATGACACTCTCCTCTAGCATTCCCCTTTAGTTGTTTTAACTGGAATCCTCTAGAAGTGGTTTATTGTTATGACTTGGTGTTTATTGATATCATGTTTAGATAGTGAACTTTTGTTGTTATGGTTTCCTATATGTGTGATTTCTCTTTCCATGTTTGGAGTTTAGTCTTATGTGTTACCTTAGATGTCCTTGGTCGGGAATCCTTTCTTAACTACTCCTAGCATGGGGGTGGTTGGGTGGGACGTGCTTCACACCTCGTTGGGTTCCCTATTTTGTAGATGTACCTTCAATGCAGAGATTGTTGAGACAGATTGAACCAAAGTTATGTACTTCCTAATGTATATTTGAACATTTGTCATATCTTGTAAATTGAATTGTAACTCTCCCATGTATTGGGTAGACGTATGTTGTAAACTTGGATAATTGTTTATTGAGATTTACCTGAAGAATAATGTATTGCATAATTTCATTTGTAATTTAGGTTTTATCCATAATTGTAAACATACTTGATGTTGTGTTATGTTTGAGTAAATAAGTTATTATTTCCAAGTTTAATTATCTATGAAATCTGATATAATTTCTATATGGTTCATTCTTGTTTTAATGCTTACCTTTTATAAATGTTTAAATGGATGAGTTATGTTAGAATATATGAAAGTTACTTTTATTAAAAAAAATTATTGGGTAGATTACGTAATGTCTCTTTGTGTACCCCAAGGTACTTAGGTGTTTAATTTGTAATTGTAGTTTTGTTGGTTGCATTAGTAAACATAGTATTTATACTTTTTGTTTTAAAAACAAAATTGTTGTGTTCTTAATTGTCCTTTGGGGTTTGCGCGTCGGGGTGTTACAGAATCTCTTTAGAAATTCAAGCCTACTAAGGTAAAATGAATGTCATGGAAAACATCATGAATTGTGATCAATACAAAACACATGATGGAGATCTTACTCTTTATGTTGGTTAAGTTCATAGCCAGAGAAGTATGAAGCAATTATGAGGGCTAGCTACCCCTAGCAAAATACAAGGAAATTTGGCATGGGCCAAAATAAAATGTGTGGCCTAATACTCACATTGTTTAAATAAAGTGACACAATCTCTGTGTGTGTTGCTCAAGCATGACACCAAAAACAATCTCCATGTGTGCATGTAACTGTATCCACTTTTCCATTTATTTCACTACTTGTAGCACTCAAGAAAAAATATGTTCACATAAATTGTTGAGAGAAAAAACCAAGAATCTCTTTAGAAAGTCAAGCCTACTAAGGTGAAATGAATGTCATGGAATGAAGAAGAAAGGAAAAATGACGAATTGTGATCGATACAAAAAACATGATAGTGATCTTACTCTTTATGTCGGCTAAGTTCATAAAAATATATTCAAATATATTATATACATTAAAATAAGAACAAATATCAAAAGGGGGGATGGGATGTGGGAATGAGGGCCAAACACAATCTTTAGATGTAGCGAGATACCAATAACAAAATATAGGGAATTTTGACGTGGGTCAAAATAAAATATGTGGGTGATGACCACAATGTTTAAATAAAGTGACACAATCTCCACGTGTGCATGTAACAATATCCACTTTTCCTTTTCCTAAAAGACTTGTAGCACACTAGACACAATCTTTTCACATAAATTTTTGAGAGCCAAAACAAAGAATCTCTTTAGAAATTCAAGCCTACTAACCTTAGATATCATGTTAAAAAAATGCATAAATATCAAAAATCAGAATGGGGACAATGACATGATGACCAAACACAATATTTAGATGTAGCAAGCTACCCATAGCAAAATATAGGGAAATTCGATGTGGGCCAAAATAAAATGTGTGGGTGATGGCCACAATGTTTAAATGAAGTGACACAATCTCCACGTATGTTGCTCAAACACAACACCAGACACAATCTCTTCATGTGCATATAATGGTATCCACTTTTTTTTTTCCTGCACTACTTGTAGCACTCCATACACAATATTTTCACATAAATTGTTGAGAGCCAAAATTAAGAATCTCATTAGAAATTCAAGCCTACTAAGGTAAAATGAATGTCATGGACTAAAGAAAAAAGAAAAACATGATGAATTGTGATCAATACAAAACAAATGATAGTGATCTTACTCTTTATGTTGGCTAAGTTCATAAAAATATATTCAAATATATTAATTCATTAAAATAAGCATAAATATCAAAAGGAAAGATGGGGACAATGGCATGAGGGCCAACACAATCTTTAGATGTAGTGAGCTACCTATAAAAAAATGCAAGGAAATTCAACAAGGGCCAAAAGAAAATGTGTGAGTGATGGCCACAATGTTTAAATGAAGCGAGACACTCCCGGCGTGTGCTACTCCAACACGACACCAGATACAATATTTGTGTGTGCATGTAATGATATCCACTTTTCCTTTTCCTGCACTTCTTGTAGCACTCTAGACATAATATTTTCACATAAATTGCTTAGAGCCAAAACCAAGAGTCACTTTTAAAATTTCAACTTACTAATGTTAGATATCATGTTCAAATGAGCATAAATATCAAAAGACAGGATGGGGATGTAAGCATGAGGGAAAAACACAATATGTAGAAGTAGCAATCTACCCATAACAAAATAGAAGGAAATTCAGCATGGGCCAAAATAAAATGTGTGGGTGACAGCCACAATATTTAAATAAAGTGACACAATCATGGCATGTGTTGCTCAAACACAACCCCAAATACAATCTCCACATGTGCATGTAATGGTATCCACTTTTCCTTTTCCTGCACTACTTGTAGGACTCCAGACACAATCTTTTCGCATAAATTGTTGAGAGCCAAAACCAAGAATCTCTTTTGAAATTAAATCCTACTAACTATCATGTTCAAATAAGCATAAATATCAAGAGGTAGGATGTGGACATTGTTGACGCCAAAAATTGATGAGATAACAGTGCCTTTATGGGAAACTCAGTTCAAGGGGGACCCCTTTGCGCCAAACTGAGTGACCTCTGAATTTTAAAGAAGTCGGCTTCTTCTATATAATGGGTTTTGGAAAGGGAAAAGGAAGCAGATATAATGAAACAAATATTAATCTAAGGCGATGCGCCAAAGCTTACTAGTAGGCACAATAAATCAAAGACTTAAGGGCCTGAATGTTATAGTTATGTTCCAAAACATCTGAAACTTAAAGTTATAGCATAAACAATTCATTTAATTGACATAAAACAGTATCGCATACATTCTCACTGCTAAGAAGAGTCGTTAAGACATGATTTAGACTAGCAAGTTTGCATTCAATATATAGAAGTCTCCTCAAATGAAATGTTTAAGACAATAAAAAGCACAGTTCACAGTTTAATCAAGACATAAAAAATAGAAAGGCCGAACAATAGGCACAGTCTGAAAGTTTCTTGCGAATAAACATGCAAAAGAGGCCTGGTGTCTCTTGCTAAAACCAGTATTCTTTCTAAAAATCTTGGACCATTTCCCCTCAACAAGGAGAGTATATATAGCCGGAGAGCAAAATCCCACCATCTGAAGAGCTGTAACAGAAAGATTCCACAATCTCCCGTAATGATGCCCAAATAAGAATATTCCTAATGTCGTTATGAGAGCAGCCAGTCAGAGCACAGCATCTAGTTGATCAGTTACAGGCGTGCCCCTTGTGATGATGGCAGTGGTCCCAACAAGGCTTTGAAGCAACAAGTGCCGCCCACCACTTCAGAGAACCATGATGAGCAGCACCCAATAACACTATCCCGCTCGGCCATCCCATAGCTTGCTTTGATAATCAATGTAAGGCACATGGCAACAAATCACGGTCCGAATGAAAACTCCTCCTCCATCAACCGAGAGCTTGCGGAGAAGTGACACGCGTTCAAGGGACTGAGGCTACTTTGAAAATGGGGGAAGGCTGTATGAATCAGATGGCGAAAGACGCGTGGCCACGTTTTGCAAATTGTGGTGCTCTCATCCCTACTGCTATTTTAAAAGCTGCGAACCGCTGACACGTGGGTGAAGGTAGGTCCCGCCAGGAAATAAAGAAGGCCAATAGAAATCTTTCGCAGCCCGCCGCAGCATATTCTATCCTTGCTAAGAAAGTTTGCGATACACCGCTACGTACAAAGAAGTGGGCCTCTCGATGAACCTTAGGAGTATCGGACCTTTATGGAAGGCTTAGCAACCCGAAGGAAACACAAAGCAACAGAAAATGAAAAACCCCATAGGCGAGACATGTGGGAGCCCAGCGCAGCATTTCAGGAGCCGAACGGGGAGCCGCTTGCCAAAGTTGCGAAGCGAGGAATGCACAAAGGGAAAAATCAAAACCTGTCGGGAAGCCAAAGAAACGCGGAGACGCACAGGCCAGCGCACGAACATGTGCAAAAAGGGACCCGAAGGGAGCTGCTTGAAACATTATTTCAACAGCTTTTGGAAACTAACAGGGGTGTTTCGGATAAGGAACGGAGAACCCAAAAACTCTCTGGTTCTATAGACCAAAGCCTTTATCTATAGGGCGAATGGAGTTAGATCTTGGAAAGTGCAGCCTGCAAAGGCACCCATTCATTTTCGGACAGCTTTGCCATGCTGTGCAAATTCTCTTGTGCCCCATGGAGATCAATAGCTTCCTTGTGAGGCAGCACCTCTGGCAGGCCAGTGCCTGCTTGGATATGGAAAAACAGCTAAGAGAGTGGATGAATGATTGCCTCGATATCTACTACTGTTGGGGGGCTACCGAATTCCTTGAATGCCTCCGGATCATTCTCCTTCTGTTCAATAACCTCTGTAATCTGCGCAGCCGTGGCAATAGTGCTATCTTCAAGGAATGGAGAAGGCAATCCCAACCTGCCCAACTCAGAGAAACTCCCTCGAATGCCATCCAGCGCTTTGTTTAGAAAAGTCGCCGCTGCCTTAGTACACTGGAAAGCGGAGTGGCAATGAATGAATTTATTTGCCGTTTGAGTTGCGGTGTCCCGATCTTCGATACCCGCCCCGGCAAGGATCTTGTTTGAGACCGAGTATAGCTTATTTAGCAAGTCCCTTGCCTCGGGAACCTTTTCCAGGATGAAGCGCGGGAACTGTTCCATTGTATCATGGGCTTCCTGATTGAGTTTTAATGCCTTGTCGATGAACCGGAGGGTAGGCTACAGATTTAGGCAGAAGGCTTTGATTTTCTCCCAGTGAGAAATGTACAATTGCCTGACTAGTGGGATGATATCAGGTTGGGCAGGGGCTGGTAGCAGAGAGGCCTTAAGCGAAGAAATCTCCGCATCTCTTGAAATGAGGGCCTCGGCGAATTCTGCCTTCTTCTTTTTTTCGGATGCCAACTGCTCTGCATAGCTGTGCATTTCTTTGTTCCAAGTTTGTTCAGCTCTGGAGTGGTTAGCCGATTGCTCTTCTAATGAAGCTTTTGTCTCTCGGAGCTCCTCTTCTAGCTTGGTCTTTGTCTCTCGGAACTCCTCTTCCAGTTTGGTCTTCAAACCTTTGAATTCGGCCTTTTTTTCCTGTACCTTTTGCTGATACTGCTCTTGTAGGCATTCCATCTCCTCACCTTTCTCTGCCAGCTTCTGACTGTACTCAAGGCAGAAACGTTCAAGCTCCCCCTCTATCGATTGTAGGTTCTGTCACGCTGCTTGGTTTTGATTCTGTAATTCTTTTAATACGGCTGGGTCGGCTACTTGGGTCTTTGCAATTTCGCCCTGAAGCCTGTTTCTCTGATTTTCTGCTGTTAGCGCCCTTTTTGTCATTTGGGCGATATCTGCCTCTAAAGATTTCTCTTTTGCCTCTAAAAATTTCACCTTGTCCTTGGCAGCCTTGAGCTGTTCATCCTTCTTCTTTAACTGGCGACCAGTCTTTAGGAAGTCGGAAGTGACCACCTGTTGTGTCTCCTCCATGATTTCGACTTTATCTTGTGGCCGGGCTACCTTCATGTCCAGTCCGACAGCATAAATTTCATAGTCCTCTGGTTGCATCTCTCCCTAGGGCTTGTTTATCCTTGGGTACATAGTTGCAAACTTTAATTCTTGGCGGGCCTCGTCATGCGAAGCCTATACTCTCGGCTCGGCGGGGGCATTGTCATCCTTTGCCCTTCGTCGCCTCATTCTATTTGTGTGCGCTTCCTTCCCACAATTTATCTGTGCAATGAACTCAGCTGGTGATGAAACCAACCCACCTGCGAAAGGAACACCGGAAGGCAGGGCGTAGGGATAGGTAACTTTCATAGGCACGTGCATTTGTTTCTTCTGGAGGGTGACGGTTTGTGGAGAGAAGTGTGGAACATTCCATAGCTTAGCCTGGGGGTTATCAGCAGGGCTAGACATTTGCAACGGCTGAACCGGAGATTCAGTCGTAAGGCTTGTTGGCCGAGGAAAAAGAGTCGCCGCCTGGGGCTCGATTTGCTATAGTGGGAAGGGATCTATAAGCATCTCAGAAAAAGAGTGGGGGCCAATGGGAGGAATATTTTTGGAAAGCGAGGTGAGGAAATTCTGGGCGGCAGCAGCACGCATTAGCATGTTCGGAGGGGTAATTATAAACGGCTGGGGTTGCGAATACTGGGCAAATCCCACATAATAAGCTTGGTCAGAAACAGAGGGTGGAGGGCTCGGACGAATGGCAGGAGTTGCTAATTGAGTAGGGACGGACGTGAAAGAATGAGATGTAAGAGAGGAAGGAGCGAAATGTACCTGCTAACTAGTCGGCGGTGGCATCGGCATCGTTCGAGACTCGCCCGCAACCTCTGGCATTTGACTAGCAGCGAGTATTTCCCCTTCGGCCGGTTCATGTGAAACTGTCCTGATAACACTTTCCGTGCATTGTCTTTTCGCGGGGGGACACTCACCAACCTCTGCAGTTGAATCCTTCTGCTGAGGCACTAGCCTGACCAGTTTAGCGGCCCATGTGCGTGTAAGCGAGCCCCTTGATATGTTAAAGCACACATTAGTGGCCACATAGGCGGTATGCCCGGGGGCATCGCCTTCCTGCGTTGATATCGCCGTCTCTTCCTCCTGCTCATCGGAGCCTTCTGCTTCGCTCTTGTTAGCACTAGAGATCGGGCTGGGATGGCCTTCATCCCAGTATCTTTCAAATTCTTGGTCGTCCTTCAATTGATTATAAGGAGCTTTCAACTGCCCTATTTCCTGGCGGTATCTCCAGAAAGCTTTTATTTTTTCATCGCTCCATTCCTCGTCCACTTTCAACTTATTATGCATGTTGAACTATAGGAAGGTTGTCCCTGGCCACGGCCACTAGAAAGTAGAACTTGTGTCATGGGCCCCTGGTATCCGACGTAGGGATTTGTGCCAATTCAACCAAATCTTCATCTTTATCAGTCTGGTTATTATGCCGCTTCTCCCAGTATGGTCGGGGAACATGTGTAACTTTCATATGCGGCTCAGGTAGGTCATTGAAGGGGTTGTAATCTCACTTATCATTTACTAGTACTAACCCCAGGTGTGCCAGCTTGTCCCCTAGCAGATCGTGCGATCATTTTTTGACAAGCGTTATTGACTTGAAACTCTTCGGGCAAGTGAAGAATCCCTTCCTCTTGACACTTTCGCTGCTACAGAACATGAAATCAATGATGCACACCTGCCGGTAAACCTCCAATGCTAGCACTCTATCGGTGATGCAAGCCGGGAGTAGGAAAGGCCTGCCAATAAAGCCCCTCATTCGAAGGATCGTAAAATCCTTGCCCAAGAACCAGTCACAAGCGAGGGTGTAGCCTTGCAGAAATCCAGTCTGCTCAGTGTTAAGCCAAACGATATCACCCTCTCCGATCAAATCATTCAGGACCGGGGCTATGAAATAGTCCACGAAGGCATAGTAGTCATATGTTGCAGAAAGGTAGGGTGTCCATGTAGATACCGGCTTTCTTTTGTTCTGCTCGTTAAAAATTGATAGTGGGATAAATCGGGTGAAGAAATCCGGATTCTGATGCAGGAACATGTGGACCAGGTAGGAAAGAAATCTAAATTTCTTCTCCGCCTGATAATTCTCTATTTGCTGTATCATTTATTCGACCATGAACTCAGCAAAATCATACCAGAAAAGTTCATGCTGCCTGCGAAACTGTATTGCAGGGCCCAGCTGAAAAGCTTCGATCTTCTCATCGGAATCATGGCCGCAAACAAATGCCAGCATGGATATGGGGTCTTGGAGGTCATCGCGGAATGAACCGCGCAATAATGGGATGCTCGGTGCCTTAGCGGACGTAACACCCTTCTTATTGGTCTCTTCTAATAGGAAATCGAAGCTGGTTTTCATCCTTTTCCATATCTTTTCCCCTTTGTTTGGGCGGAAACGTTCGATTTTCTCCTTTCTTGTCCTGGGGTCAGGAATGCATAACATATGCCAGATGGCTTCCAAGCTGATATGAACCCTTAAATTGCAACCCTCAATGCAGTGGGTTTTTGGATTATAGCGTTGAACAGCTGCGTCGACCACCTCCGGGCAATAGTGCACTAATGGGACCATGTATTGTGGAAGACCGCTAAACCAGACTCTACTTGTCCTGGCTTGGTCCGCCCCTAGCGCTGATAACCTTGCACAAGCCGCCTCTCTAAGAGACTTAGGGTTCTTAGCAAGCTTTGGGTCGTAGATATTAGCCCACTTTTCTCTAACCTTTTTCGGGTTATTCCACTCTTTGGGCCTCTCCAGCTCCTCTATGTTGGCTCTTTTCACCTTCTTGGGTATACCAGGAGTGGCATATGCTACATCTTCGTATACATAAACCTCGGCCGCAGAACGAATAGCCGAATACAGTTCCTGGCTAATCCCTTCCTGCGTTGGCTGAGCTGAAGATTCCGCCATTTTTTCTTCGCGGCAGAACTTGAAAGCTCCCGGGCCTATGAATATGCTTGCACTGGAATTACAGACAAAAAACACTTCGCGCACTCCTTAGCTTTTGGAAAAAACTTAGGAACAATAAGCGTTTTCATGCAATAATAGCAACTTTCCTCAAGGTGGTAGGCGAGTGCGAGCCCTTTGCATTTAATTTGGCATGTACCGTTAACTCCACAACTCGTGCAAGATGAGCTGATTGCTTTTTCGAGGCAACTGGATTTCATCATTGCTTTCAAAAGATCGTGTGATACGCCCTGATTTCCTTGGAAATTGAGCTTGCAACTGGCCTTCTCACCTTGGGTTAGCATGTACCGGTAATTAATATCCCTGGCCAGAATGATTACGCCAAGCAAACGATCACCGCCTGAAAGAGATACGAATATCGCCTCGGGTTCTGGGATGTGCTTGAGATTTGACACCATAGCATACGGCCATACGTCCCTTCATCAACAAGTGCCACCTTTTTAAAGCTCAATTAATTAACTTGATTTAATTAAGCATGCCTTGAGCCATGCTACCATGCATGTGCCAGCCCAAAACGTGAACAAACATAGACTCGGCCCTCGAGATCGCGGCCAATATACATCACGTTGCTTATGGGCAGATTACCATACATCTTGTCAATTTTCTATAAATAGGCCAGTAGATAGCGAACATACGCACTTTTCGTCCAAGAAGTGATAGGCAAGTAGAATACTGCTAAGCAAGTTTTTTCATAGGTTAGGTGGTGAGTAGATTTCGGCATTACTCAGCAGATTTAGGAATAGTGTTAGGAGAGATGGATACTCCTATTCGCCTAACTTCCTTCAAATCATAGACAGCGTTTGTAGGTGAGATCTCCACTAGGAGGCTCAAGAGAATGACGAAGAACAAGCACTCACTGGTTCTAGTAGCCATCAAGTGGGTTCTCGGCAAGGACTGTGTTGAATATGAAGATAAGCATCGGGTGAACACCGACATGTGCTCGCACTTTGTAGCATCCATGCTGGACATTTGTGTCCCTCGGCCGCTTGTACTGAAGCTAGTCAAAGAAATCTTCCCGAAGAAGTACCTAAATGGGCTCGGCGAGGTTGTTACCCATGATGCGTACGGGATAGGCCTACCAACAGCCGGCGACCTACGTCGCTTCATCGAAGAAGAAGCTGTTGTCGTTTGGCAGCCATTCCTGAGCAGATTTCGCCTGCAAACTCATGGTGTGCACTAGCAAAGGGTTACCCAAGCTCTTCACTTCCTGTTCAGGAGCTACAACGTGATACCCTTCTATGATGTAGAATGGTATACTAATTTCAGGAACCTGGTGTATCCACCACCGACGACAGCCGTGTTTAATGATGTTGCTAGTACCGCTGAGGAACCTGTTGATGAGGAAGAAGCGGACGCTGTCTTAAATGCGTCAGTTGCTGCCAGCCACTCCTGCGGATAGATGATCCCCTTGCCTTGGTGTCTGCTGATGTAACCCACCTGCTCCATATAAGCCTGATAAAAGGCCATCATATATATATATATGCTCTAATACTTGTACATTTTGAAAATCGACATCCATGCCATTTTGTAACTCAGGAACATGTATATAAATATATACGTCTCTTTTCTTTTTGTTGTGAAATCTATGCTTCTGTTTGCTCCTGTGTGTAATTTTTTTGGGTTTGCCAATCTTGTATGTTTTGTCTCTGTTTACGAGCATAATTTTGCATTTTAAGAAACTCTGGTGCTTTACCCATTAATGATGATAAGCGAATGCGTAGCAATTCAATTGATTTTAGCAAAAGGATAGGCCAAAAACAGGAAAGGAAAAAAAAGAAAAAGCATTATTTACAACTGTACAGGGTAGGGTTTGACGCTTAATGGAACAATTTAAGGTGAATCCCATTAACCGGGATTCCTAGAGGCTCTTGTTCCATATTTTCCAGCTCGAAGGCATTGTGTTGCATGCACCGAATGATTTTGAAGGGTCCTTCCCATAGGCTATCGAACTTACCATGCTGACCTGGCTTCGCAGCCCTGCTGTCGTATTTTAGCACTAAATCTCCACTTTTTAGGCCTTGGTCAGAAGCCTTTTTGTCAAACCACCGTTTGACCACCTGCTGACGGCCTATCATGGCTTTTAGGGAATTCTCCCTTTTTTCCTGTACTTCTAATAGTTTGGCAAGCCGAACCTCCATGGCATCATTTTGTTCTATCTCGAGAGATTTCAACAATTGTATTGCCGAAATCTCCATAGAGATAGGTAGCAGCGCTTCTTTCCCATATACTAGCTCATAGGGCAAAGTCTTGAGGACTTGTTTAGGAGTTATGCGGTTGGCCCAGAGTGCTTTTCAGAGATTTTTATGCCATTCCCTCTGGTGTTCTGAACCGACCTTTTTGAGGAGTCGGACTAAACTTTTGTTTGTCGACTCAGCTAGGCCATTTCCCTGTGGATAGTAGTTTGAAGATGTTTTAAGGAATATGCCATTTTTTAATGCAAAGTGACATACCTTTGTGCCTACAAATGCTCTAGCATTATCCGAAATGATCATCTTCAGAGGGCCGAACCTTGTCACCAGAGCCTCGAGGAAGTCTACAATCTCAGCCTTCGTCGCCTCCTTAAGGGGAAAAGCCTCTGCCCACCTTGTGAAGTAGTCCGTAGCTGTTAAAATACATTTATGTCCGGAGCTAGAAACTGGGTTGATCATCCCGATAAAGTCCAGGCCCCATTGCGCAAATGGTTCATCCGCCACGATAGGTTTGAGGGGCATCGCTGAATTCTTCCTTCTGTCGGAGAATAACTGACATTTTTTGCAAGTCTTTACCAGAGAGTAGGAATCATTGAAAAGTGTAGGCCAGTAATATCCAGCTCGTAGGACCTTGATGGCAGTAGTTTTAGCGGAGAAATGTCCACCTTCGTCGCTATTGTGAAATGCGTCGAGGATCCTCTGCGCCTCCCCTAAAGTAACGCATCGTAGGAGCACGCCATTAGAATTCCTTTTGAAAAGGACTCCCTCTATCAGCGTGTATCTGCAATTCTGGAGCCGGTAATACCTTCTTTTCTGGGATGAGAGGCCTGGCGGGTACTTTCCAGTTTGCATGAAGTTTGTTCTATCTTCCAGCCAATCATCCTCCAATCCCGATCCATTTATCAGGACAAGCTCTGGCTGTTCCTCTTTAGCAGGTATCTCCTCATCCTGTGTCATATACTCACATAGTCCTCTGCCTTTAATAGTCCTGGTAGGCCTGACTTCGATGTCATATTCCAAGATCTTGGTGATCCAATTAGCTCTTTTTTCTGTGATCTCTCCCTCCATGATGTATTCCCGCACACTAGAATGTGCGACATATACCAAAATTTTGTTACAGGAAATTATATGGCGGAACTTTTTAAGTCCCTTTACTATTGTGAAAGCCTGTCTTTCAACGAAGTTATAATTCACCTCATATTCCTTTAAGGTTCAGGAATAGAATGCAACTGGATGCTCTCCCTTTCCTTCTCTATCCTTTTGAGTCAGAACAGTAGCGATACTGGACTTGCTACTGAAGGCATACATTATAAAATCTTTATATTGATCTGGATTAATTAACACCGGGGCTAAGGAGATCGCTTCCTTGACCTTTTCAAATGCCTCCCGAGCCTCCGTTGTCCACTTGAAAATTTGATCCTTTTTCAGCATTAGGGTGATCGGCCTAATTATTCCCACAAAATCAAAAATAAATTTACTGACGAAATTTACTTTGCCCAGAAAAGACTGGACACCTTTCTTATTTACCGGGAGAGGAAGCTCCTTTATAGCCCTTACTCATTCTAGGTCAATTGAAATACCTTCCTTCGACACAACATGACCTAATAGCTTACCCTGAGGTACTCCGAACACACATTTCCTCGGATTTAAGGAAATCCTGAACTCTTGGCACTTTTGAAAAACCAACTCCAAATGATCGAAATGATCATCTTTAGATTTGGAGAACATAGTAAGATCATCCAAATAGATTAGGATAATCTTATTGATCAGTTCGCTAAATGCGACGTCCATAGCTCTCTGGAATGTTGCCCCTGCATTAGATAAACCAAAAGGCATTTTAGCATATGCAAATGTCCCCCACTTGGTGGTGAACGTAGTCTTGTGCTGATCTTCCTCTTTTACTCGAATCTAGTTATAGCTAGAGAAGCCATCCAGTAGAGAGAACATTTTCGATCCCGTGACAGTTTGGAGGATCAACTCCATAGAAGGCAATGGATAGTGGTCCTTCAGAGATGCTCTATTTAGGTCTCAGAAATCCATGCATAAGTGGATATCACCATTCTTCTTTCGGACTGGTACTAGATTTGATACCCAAGTACTATGTTTAATCGGGAAGACAATACGTGACTCAATGAGCTTGGTTAGCTCTTGTGCCATCAAGGCTTCAACTTTAGGGTTGACCGGCCGATGTTTCTATCGGATTGGCTTCGCATCTTCTGTTAGCTCAATAGTATGTTGAATGATACCAGGATCAGAACCTTCCAGATCATCGTAGGACTAGGCCACTACTCCATATTTCTCACAGAAACTGATAAGCCTTTCTCTATCTTGTTGTGAGACATCTTTTCCGACCCAAAGGTTCATGTCATCGGAAACCTGAAGGTTTTCATAATCACCTTTTTTCGCCACGAACTTTCGCTTATCATTTCAGGCGTCACTACAATCAAAAAAAAATTTGAGAGTAACCAATCCTTTCGGAAGCTTATTTGACTTTAGCTGCATAATTTTTCCTTCGTAGGCCTCAACGATCTTTGGTTGGAGTTGATCAGTAAATTCCCCCGAGTGTTGAATAAACGAGGCGATGTGTTCATCGCTCTCAAAGACTTGCCAACTTTGGTCATTGTCGGGTATTGCTGGTCTAACAAGCACTCGCACTGAATATTTGTTCCAAAGCAAGTCGAAGACAGGATCAAACTGAGCACCGATTACCGCCATGTGATCCGCATCGCCATTCTGTGCTCGGGGAATGGTCAGGATGTTGAAAGCTTCAAAACTTTCTACAAGGTCCCAGATTCGATGCCGATAGGATCTCATGTGGATATTCTTTGCTACTGAGATTCCTCGGACCTGATTAACTACTAGTTCTGAATCTCTGAACACAATCAATTGCTTGACACCCATTCATTCCGCTAAGCTTAGGCCTTGGACTAATCCCTCATATTCAGCCTCATTATTTGAACAGGAAAATTGGAATCGGAAAGACCTCAACAACTTTTCATTCTGTGGGGATATTAGACATATCCCTGCTCCAGCTCCAACTTTGCTCCTTGCTCCGTCAAAATACAATGCCCACAGCTCACTTGCTTGGTCATCGTCGGGTTCTTTGATGACCTTTGGAAGAACTTGGTCTTCATCATAAATCACATATGTGCCTAATCCGGTAGCATGATAATTTCCGAAAGGATCATTGTTCATATGTTCACTCAACAGAGCATCTTCGTTATCACTTCGGTCTCCATTGACCTTCTCCTCCTCTAGCAGTTCGACATTGTACATGTCTTGCTTGGTGATGGAGGTATGTGTGGCTTCAAAGTTAATCAGGGCCTCATTCGCCACATGTTCGGAATGTAGAGCCTCCGATTCTATCTTCATCTTCGCGCCATGCTTGGTTCTAAGTATTAGATGTGACCAATCTAAAGACAAATAGCTGCCCACCTTTGAAGTAAACTCTCGAGAAAGGCAAAGACCAAACATTGGCGGAACATCTATGATCACTGTGTCTTGCGGGACCGTGATACTCAGGTAGGCAAATAGAGTCAGCGGAAGTGCTTTGATGACACCCACAGTATCAACCTTGTTTCCATCTAGCTGCATCACCCCCTTTTTCATAGGTTCGTAGCTGAGTCCCAAGGCTTCGGCTATCAGTTTTGGCATAACCGTGGTACTAGCGCCAGAATCAATCATAGCGTTGTGTAATAGTTTCTCCCCTATAATGAGGGTCAAGAAGAAGGGTTGAGGTTTTGGCCTACCTCCGCCTTCCGCATGGGATTCCTCCGCTTTGTTTGCGAGAACCTTAGTTGGTGACATTTGATAAATCACCTCGGTACTGGCTGCAGGCTCGGTCAGTGCTGGGTCCATCTGTTGCTGAAGTGCCTTTTGGAGTATGGTTTTCTGTTCTGGGATAGCTAGAATGTCCCATAAAGACACATTAGCGGGTGATTTCTTCAACTGCTCCACCACATTAAGAGGTGAGGAGCTCAGAGATTTCTGCTCCTTTGCTTTTATTATAATAATTTCCTTCCACGGTTGAGAAGACAAAGAGACGGTCGGACCACCAGGAATTTGATCTAAAACGTCTTTGCATTGCGGACTGTCTGAAAGTGAAACAACGGCCTCACCGGTGAATCTTCTCTTGGAGTGCGTGTTATAGTCAGACTTTACCCACGGCATTTCGGCTATGGACGTGTCATTTGCGAACACCATTTCCTCATCCTCCATCCATGAGAAGAGCGCATGATCAGGAACAATTTCGGACTCTTGCTCTAGGGACATTCCTTGTATTTGCGCGGTAAAGACCACATTCTCCATTGCTGGGGCATATCTGTATTCTTCGTTCTCTGTCGCAATACCTTCACTACGTTGCTCCGCTATCCTTTGTTGTAAGTTGCCACGCGGACAATTTCGGGGCATATGCACATCGTTGCAAGGGAAGCACCATGGATTGATGTCATCAATCAGATTGTTTTGTCCCGCAGTTAATTCTCTGCTAGAGCTCGGCGACGCACCTGCCAGCGGTGTAGGCACCGGAACTATTCGGTTCATAGCCGCCGCTGGTGAATTAGTGCGATGCGCATTCTGATATTGATTTTGCTGATAGGTGGGCTGCCCACCTTGATAGTTCTGATATGCAGGCCGCGAAGGCATTGCTTGGTTCCGCTTGAGAGTTGTTATATCATTCGCCATAGTCCGCAACATCTCCTTGAGGTCGCCCATCTCACCCTTGGGAGAACCCGATGTAGAGGCCAAGTTTTCAGGAGCGGCTGCATATGAGTACGCTGACTGGGGAGTCGCTGGCGCACTGGTCGACGCCACCTCTTGTGCTACATTCGATATCTCAGGAAATATCGGCATAACAGGTCGAGGAGGCAATTTCCCACAGTCTATCAAGTGATTTTCTGCTTTGATAGCGGTGGCATATGCGTCTGGTAAAGTGGCTCCTCCCAGAGACTTTATCATCATAGAAATGTCGGGATTGATGGACTTCAGATAGAACATGAACGCCAATTCTAGAGTCAGGCGGATGGTCACAGAAATCCTCCACCAACTTGAGTGAAATCGGGCATTGAAGTCCGTCAGAGCCTCCTGGGGTGCTCGTTTGATGACGGATAACTGATAATATAGCGAAGAACGATCTCCGTCATTTGAAAACCTTTCATAGAACGGATCTCCGAGGTCATCCCAAGTGCGAATGGTATTAGGAGTCAGTGTTCGGTACCACTCCAGAGCTTTTCCTTTGAAGGACGCAGCAAGGAGCCTTAGGGATACATTCTGTGCTGTGATACCATGTACCAGGCATACATCCGCTACATCCTGCAAATGCTCTGCTGGCATTTTTGTGTTATCTCTGGTGAATTTGGGAAGAGCTTTCAGGGCCGAAACCGGAATGGCGCCCCAAACAGCAGGTGCTACCGGAGCTACCAGGGGGCTTCCAACATCCCATGCTACATAATTTCTGTTCGCGGCTGGTAACATGGTGAGAGGAAAGGGTGGTGGGAATGGAACGGTTACTAACTGATTTGCGGCCTGGACTATCCCGAATGGAGGCACTAGTAAACTTGGGTTATTTGCAGTTTGGGATCTAGTTACAGGCCAATGGCTCATACACCCTTTTAGAAGACGATTTCATTAGTTTGGGTCCCACCGGGCGTGCCAGAAAAAAGGACAAACTATTGACGCCAAAAATTGATGAGATAATAGTGCCTTTATGGGAAACTCAGTTCAAGGGGGACCCCTTTGCCCCAAACTGAGTGACCTCCAGATTTTAAAGAAGCCAGCTTCTTCTATATAATGGGTTTTGGAAAGGGAAAAGGAAGCAGATATAATGAAACAAATATTAATCTAAGGCGATGCGCCAAAGCTTACTAGTAGGCATGATAAATCAAAGACTTAAGGGTCTGAATGTTATAGTTATGTTCCAAAACATCTGAAACTTAAAGTTATAGCATAAACAATTCATTTAATTGACATAAAACAGTATCGCATACATTCTCACTGCTAAGAAGAGTCGTTAAGACATGATTTAGACCAGCAAGTTTTCATTCAAAATATAGAAGTCTCCTCAAATGAAATACTTAAGACAATAAAAAGCACAGTTCACAGTTTAATTAAGACATGAAAAACAGAAAGGCCGAACAATAGGCACAGTCTGAAAGTTTCTTGTGAATAAACATGCAAAAGAGGCCTGGTGTCTCTTGCTAAAACCAGTATTCTTTCTAAAAATCTTGGACCATTTCCCCTCAACAGGGAGAGTATATATAGCCGGAGAGCAAAATCCCACCGCCTGAAGAGCTGTAACAGAAAGATTCCACAATCTCCTGTAATGATGCCCAAATAAGAATATTCCTAATGCCGTTATGAGAGCAGCCAGTCAGAGCACAGGATCTAGTTGATCAGTTATAGGCGTGCCCCTTGTGATGATGGCAGTGGTCCCAACAAGGCTTCGAAGCGACAAGTGTCGCCCACCGCTTCAGAGAACCATGACGAGCAGCACCCAATAACACTATCCCGCTCGACCATCCCATAGCTTGCTTTGATAATCAATGTAAGGCACGTGGCAACAAATCGTGGCCCGAATGAAAACTCCTCCTCCATCAACCGAGAGCTTACGGAGAAGTGACACGCGTTCAAGGGACTGAGGCTACTTTGAAAATGGGGGAAGGCCGTATGAATCAGATGGTGAAAGATGCGTGGCCGCGTTTCGCAACCTGTGGTGCTCTCATCCCTACTACTGTTTTAAAAGCTGTGAACCGCTGACACGTGGGTGAAGGTAGGTCCCGCCAGGAAATAAAGAAGGCCAATAGAAATCTTTTGCAGCCCACCGCAGCATATTCTATCCTTGCTAGGAAATTTTGTGATACACCGCCACATACAAAGAAGTGGGCCCCTCGATGAACCTTAGGAGTATCGGACCTTTATGGAAGGCTTAGCAACCCAAAGGAAACACAAAGCAATAGAAAATGAAAAACCCTGTAGGCGAGACACGTGGGCGCCCAGCGCAGCATTTCAGGAGCCGAACTGGGAGCCGCTTGCCGAAGTTGCGAAGCGAGGAATGCACAAAGGGAAAGATCAAAACCTGTCGGGAAGCCGAAGAAACACGGAGACGCACAGGCTAGTGCACGAACATGTGCAAAAAGGGACCCGAAGGGAGCTACTTGAAACATTATTTCAACAGACATCAACATGAGGGTCAAACACAATCTTTAGATGTAGCGAGCTACTTGTAACAAAATACAGGGAAATTCGGCATGGGCCAAAATAAAATATGTGGATGATGGCCACAATGTTTAATTGAAGTGACACAATCTTCGTGTGTGCTTCCCAAACACGACACCAGAACAATCTATGTCATGCATATAATAATATCCACTTTTCCTTTCCTACATTACTTGTATCACTCTAGACACAATATTTTCACACTACTTGTATTACTCTAGACACAATCTTTTCACCTAAATTTTTGAGAGCTAAAACCAAGAATTTCTTTAGAAAGTCAAGCCTACTAAGGTAAAATGAATATCATGAACTAAAGAGAAAAGGAAAACATGATGAATTTTGATCAATACAAAACACATGATAGTGATCTTATTCTTTGTTATGGCTAAGTTCATAGCCAAAGAAGTATGAAGTAGTTGCAGTAATCCAGAAACAATATTTTCACATAAATATCTTAAAGTCAAAACCAAGAATCAATTTAGAAATTCAAGTCTACTATGGAAAAGTAAATTTCATGGACTAAAGAAAAAAGGAAAACATGATGAATTATGATCAATACAAAACACATGATAGCGATCTTACTCTTTATGCTAGCTAAGTTCTCAAAAATGCATTAAAATAAGCTTAAATATCAAAAGGTAGGGTGGGGACATGGGCCTAAGGGTGAAACACAATCTTTCAATGTAGTAAGCTACCCATAACAAAATACAAAGAAATTTGGTGCAGGCCCAAATAAAATGTGTGCATGATGACCACAATTTTTAAATGAAGTCACACAGTGTCTGTATGTGCTAGTCAAACACGACACTAGATACAATCTCTGCATGTGCAAGTAACAATATACACTTTTCTTTTTCCTACACTACTTGTAGCACTTCAAACAAAATCTTTTCAAATATGTTGTTGAGAGCCAAAACCAAGAATCTCTTTAGAAACTCAAGACTACTAAGGTAAAATGAATGTCATGGACTAAAGAAAAAAGGAAAACATGATGAATTTTGATCAATACAAAACATGTGATAGTGATCTTACTCTTTATGTTGGCTAAGCTCATAGCCAGAGAATTTTGAAGCAGTTTTCATGGCTAGTTACCCATAACAAAATATAGGGAAATTTGGCGTGGGCCAAAATAAAATGTGTGGTTGACAGCCATAATGTTTAAATGAAGTGACACAATCTCCTCATGTGTTGTTCAAACACGACACCAAGGACAATCTCCACGTGTGCATGTAATAATATCCACCTTTCATTTTCCTGCAGTACTTGTAGCACTCCAGACACAATCTTTTCACATAAATTGTTGAGAGCCAAAACTAAGAATCTCTTTAGAAAGTCAAGCCTACTAAGGTAAAGTGAATGTCATGGACTAAAGAAAAAAGGAAAACATGATGAACTACAATCAATATAAAACACATAATAGTGATCTTATTCTTTATGATGGCTAAGTTCATAGCAAAAGAAGCATGAAGTAGTTGTAGCACTCTAGACACAATCTTTTCACATAAATTGTTGAGAGCCAAAACAAAGAATCTCTCTAGAAATTCTAGCCTACTAAGGTAAAATTAATTTCATGGACTAAAGAAAAAAAGGAAAACATGATGAATTGTGATCAATACAAAACATATGATAGTGATCTTACTCTTTATGATGGCTAAGTTCATAGCCAAAGAAGTATGAAGCATTTGTAGCACTTCAAACACAATCTTTTAACATAAATTGTTGAGAGCCAAAACAAAGAATCTCTTTAGAAAGTCAAACCTACTAGGGTAAAATGAATGTCATGGACTGAAGAAAAAAGGAAAACTTGATGAATTGTGATCAATACAAAACACATGATAGTAATCTTATAGTTTATGATGGCTAAGTTCATAGCTGGAGAAGTATGAAGCATTTGTAGCACTCTAGAAACAATCTTTTCACATAAATTGTTAAGAGGAAAAACCAAGAATCTCATTAGAAATTAAAGCCTACTAAGGTAAAATGAATTTCATGGACTGAAGAAAAAAGGAAACCATGATGAATTGTGATCAATACTAAACACATGATAGTGATCTTACTCTTCACGATGGCTAAGTTCATAGCCAGAGAAGTATGAAGCAGTTGTAGCAGTCTAGAAACACTCTTTTCGCATAAATTGTTGAGAGGCAAAACTAAGAATCTCTTTAGAAATTCAAGCCTACTAAGGTAAAATGAATGTCATGGACTAAAGAGAAAAGGAAAACATCATGAATTGTGATCAATACAAAACACATGATAGCGATCTTACTCTTTATGTTGTCTAAGTTCATAAAAATACATTAAAATATGCATAAATATCAAAAGGTGGGACAAGGATGTGGGCATGAGGGAAATATACAATCTTTATCTATATCGAGCTACCCATAACAAAATACCAGGAAATTTGGCGTGAGCCAAAATAAAATCTGTGGGTGATGGCCACAATGTTCAAATGAAGTGACACAATCTATTTGTGTGCTACTCAAACATGACACTAGACACAATCTTCACATGTGCATGAAACAGTATCCACTTTTCCTTTTTATGCACTACTTGTAGCACTCCATATACAATATTTTCACATGAATTATTGAGAACCAAAACCAAGAATCTATTTAGAAAGTCAAGCCTACTAACCTTAGATATCATGTTCAAATAAGCATAAATATCAAAAGATAGGATGGGAATGTGGGCATGAGGGCCAAACACAATCCTTAGATGTAACGAACTACCCATATCAAAATATAGGGAAATTCGGCATGGGACAAAATAAAATGTGTGTGTGACGAAGGAAATATTTAAATGTAGTGACACAATCTCCACATGTCCTACTCAAGCACAACACCAGACAGAATCTCTGCGTGTGTATGTAATGGTATCCACTTATTCTTTTCCTGCACTACTTGTAGCACTCCAAACAGAATATTTTCACATAAATTATTAAGAGCCAAAACCAATAATCTCTTTAGAAAGTCAAGCCTACTAGGGAAAAATAAATATCATGGATTGAAGAAAAAAGGAAAACATGATGAATTGTGATCAATACAAAACACATGATAGATTTTATATAAATAGAGCCTTCTTTTTAGTTGCCCTCCTTAAGGATTGCTACAAGGCAGAGGTTACTCCGTACTCCCTCTCTGATCAACATCCAATAAGAGTAATTTTTTTGTTTAAGAATGGTGCTACTTCTAGTGTAGGACTCAGAAATGGGTTTTGTCTTAATACCATCCTTCTTAATGATGAGGATTGTAAATGTGCTATAACCTTGCTCAAAGCCATTAATAAGTGGTTGCATAGGTCCCTATTTCCCATTAAGAGATGGGACTTGAATGTCCAAGGTTGGAAGGTTCTTTTCTAGACCATAGGGGGGAAGAAGGAAAAAGATAGAAGGAAGAAGGAGACTTGCCTACACGATAGCTTTTTCAAGTCTGAAACAGAAGTTCAAAATTGTCCTAATGATAACTCCCTGGTGGATAAGCTTACTGTTGCCAGAGACAATCTTAGGAGATTTCAAACCAATAAAGTTAAAGGTTTGAAAATTAGAGCCAAAATGAACTGGTTGGGAAATGGTGACAAAAGGTACAAAATTTTTCTTCAAATATTTAAAAGAGAAACAAGCCAGAGAACTAATTGATCAAATCAATGCAGATGGTAATATTCTTCTTAAACAGGATGAAATTAGAGGAATTTTTTTTCTCTTTTATTAGAGTCTCCTCACTTCTGAAGGGGGTAATGAGTCTTGCTTTTGAGCTAGGGACTATATCAAAGGGATCTTTCCCAATAGGATTGGTAAGGAGGAAACTCTTGAATTGAGCAGAGAAATCTCTAAGGAGGATATAAGGAGATCTATTCTCTCCCTCAAAAATGACAACTCTCCTGGACTAGGTGGTCTACCTGCAGAATTTTACAAATCATTCATTGATTGGGCATGTGATGATCTTTACCTAGTTTATAAAGAGACCTTTGAGAATGGTTCCCTTGGAAAAAATATTAACAAAGGAATCATTAAGTTGATTCCTAAAGAGGGAGACATAACCCTAGTTAAGAATTGGAGGCCTATTACTCTCCTAAATGTTTCTTATAAAATTTTGGCAAAAGCACTAGCTAAGATACTGGATAGTATTCTACCCACCATTATTAATTCAACTCAAACTGGCTTCATTAAGGGGAGGTACATCTTGGAGAATTTGGTGACAAGTTGGGAGGCCATGAATTGGGTTAGGAATTCAAGTCGAGATGTTGCAATGTTGCTACTAGACTTTGAGAAAGCCTATGATAGGATTGAATGGGACTTTGTGCTTCTAGTTCTTGAAGAATTTGGTTTTCCAAGCTTTTTTTTCTCTATGGTTAAGACTGTGTTTCAAGACGCTTCTACTCAAGTGGATGTTAATGGAGTTCTATCTCAGGAGACTTCTCTTGGAAATCAATAAGGCAAGGTCTCCCCCTTGCACCTTCCTTGTTTGTTATTGCCTCAAATTTTCTTCATTATAGTTTGAGGGATATAGCATTGGTCCCAGGGGTAAGAGGTATTAGACTACTAGAGTCGAATGAACTCATCAATCTCCAGTTTGTTGATGACACTTCTATTCTTTTGCAGCTTGATGAGGATAATTTTGCAATTCTAATGAAGAAAATAGAGATATTTTTCTTTTCTTTAGGGGTAAAAATTTCCCCTTCAAAATATTACCTTCTTGGGTGGAAAGATAAGCCCCCTGACTGGGTGTGTAGATATGGTATTCAATGGGGAGGTCCTTAGAGACTTTTGAGATACCTTGGTATCCCATTTGCTATTGAGCCCAATCTAAAAGATATGCGGTGTTGGATTAGAGATAGGATTGAGAGGAAATTAACAAAATGGAACAAGAACTACCTCTCTTTTGTTGGGAGATTTCAAATTTTTCAAAAAAATTTGTCTTCCTATAGCATTTACTTTTCCTTTGGTTTTTTTTCTCTTACCAAATTAATGATATTCAGAAAAGAATAAGGGAATTTTTTGTGGTTTGATGGTAAAGGGAAAAAGAAGAATCATTGAATCATATGGGAATGGTGCACCATTTCTAAGGTGAGAGGTGGTCTGGGGCTAAAGGATTTGAGGATTCAAGCCATAGCTTTGGCTTCTAAATTGGTGATTGGAGCTTTGGATGGGGAGGAACCATGGAAGGTGCTCGTGAGGTACAATATAGCCAATGTTGTGCCTAAACATGCTAAATTCTAGAAGCTCCTTCCCTTCAGTGATATTCTTAGTTGTGAGTGGCCTATGTCACCTACAAGATCCAATGTCTTTAAAACCTTATGGAAGGCTTGGGAAATTGTCAAAAAGCACTTATCCAACTACCATTTCACCAAGGGTGATAATAGGGCCATCTTTGCCAATAGATCAATTTGGTGGAATCTAAAACGTAAGGGGAAGCCCTTAGCTCTAATTCAACTGTGCTCTGCTAAATGTTGGGCGCTCAAAGGAATACTTTGTTTTGATGATATTTTTACTAATGGAAATTTGAAGGAATGGAATGCCCTTAGTATAGAATTTAACATCCCTCAAAGTAACTGGAGAACTTACACAATGTTGAGAGAGGTTTGTGGCCATCTCAAGTTTCTGGTTAAACTCATAAATGACCCCCTCCATTATAAAGAATTTTTGTGGCACAATGGCAACAAAATAATGAATGTTAAAGCTAAAGATATATACGCAATGCTAACTAATTAGGTAGATATTACTAAACATATGAACAAATCATGGAAAATGAATTTGAGCAAGGATCATTCGCAAAGAATCTTTTTGAAAGATTGGCAAAAAGAGTTAGAGGCTAAAAAGGCCTACTTTAAATGGCTTTTGATTTTGTAGAAGATCCCTTATAAAAGCAATACAAATGATGTTGATATTTGATCTTTATGCAGGAAACTTGAATCTTTATCTCATATTTTCTTTGATTGCATTTTTTCCAAAGAAATCTGGAACATGTTTTTCTTTTCTCATAATACTTGGGGGTGGGGGTTTAGCTTCTATGAATATGCTCTTTCTTCAAAATTGCAAATTAAGTAAAACCAGTGCTTTATTCTAGCATATCCTTTCTTTTGATATTTTGTGGGAAATTTGGAAAGCTCGGAATGAAGACCGATTCCAAGGTAGGAGAAGATTGCTTACTGAGTCCTACAAGGGACTCATATATTATAATGTTGTTATGCAAGTGTTCATTACTGTGGAGTTGTCAAAGGATAAATTCTAGAAATACTTGGAGAACAAGGAAATTTCTATTGATATTATGGAAGCTAGATATGGTCATATGTGGTAGGAAGGCCACCCTGGTCTAGAGGTTTTTTTAAGGGCTCTTCAGGATTTCAGAGATGAACTTAAAGATGAGAAAAAGACCAATCCTAGACTTAACAAAGGTAAAGAGGTGATTTTGTAAATTCTACTTAGATTTTGTTGTAATTTTTGGGATGTACCTAGAACTAATGGCTTAAGTCTGTATCATTCTTGGTCTAGGTTAGGTTGCTTTTGTTTTTGTAGGGTCTTTTGATAGCATAGGACTAAAACTCTGATGTTTCTTATCAGAGCTTCTTTGTACTAATCTCCTTATATTTAATATAAAAATAATCTATTTAGAAAGTCAAGCCTACTAAGGTAAAATGAATCTCATAGACTAAAGAAAAAATGAAAAACATGATGAATTGCAATCAATACAAAACACTTGATAGTGATCTTACTCTTTATGCTAGCCAAGTTCATAAAAATACATTAAAATATATTATATACATTAAAATAAGCATAAATATCAAAAGGAGGGATGGGGACGCAGGCATGAGGGCCAAACAAATTCTTTAGATGTAGCGAGCTACCCATAAGAAAATACAGGAAAATTTAGTGTGGTCCAAAATAAAATGTGTGGGAATACAACCATAATGTTTAAATGAAGTGACACAATCTCTGCGTGTGTTGCTCAAACACGACACCAGACATAATCTCTGTGTGTGCATGTAATGGTATCCACTTTTCCTTTTCCTACATTACTTGAAGCACTCCAGACATAATTTTTTCACACAAATTATTGAGAGACAAAACCAAGAATCTCTTTAGAAATTCAAGCCTACTAACGTAAAAAGAATGTCATGCACTGAAGAAAAAAGGAAAACATGATGAATTGCAATCAATACAAAACACATGACAGTGATCTTACTCTTTTTCCTGGCTAAGTTCATAAAAATATATTAAAATATATTATATACTTGAAAAAAAGCATAAATATCAAAATGGAGGATGGGGACGCAGGAATGAGGGCCAAACATAATCTTTAGATGTAGCGAGCTACCCATAACAAAATAAAGGGAAATTTGGCATGGGCTAAAATAAAATGTGTGGGTGACGGCCACAATGTTTAAATAAAGTGACACAATCTCTATGTGTGTTGTTCAAACATGACACCAGACACAATCTCCATGTGTGTATGTAATGGTATCCACTTTTTTCTTTTCCTGCACTACTTGTAGCACTCTAGACACAATCTTTTCACATAAATTTTTGAGAGCGAAAACCAAGAATCTCTTTAGAAATTCAAGCCCACTAACCTTGGATATCATGTTCAAATAAGCATAAATAAAAAAAGGTAGAATGGGGACGTTGACATGAGGGCCAAACACAATCTTTAGATGTAGCAAGCTTCCCATAATAAAATACAAGGAAATTTGGCATGGGCCAAAATAAAATGCATGGGTGACGGCCACAATATTTAAATGAAGTGACACAATCTCTACATGTGGTCCTCAAGCATGACACTAGACACAATCTCTATGTGTACATGTAATAGTATCCACTTTTCCTTTTCCTGCACTACTTTTTAGCACTCCAGACACAATCTTTTCACATAAATTATTGAGAGCCAAAACCAAGAATCTCTTGAGAAAGTCAAGACACTAACTCATTTGACTGCAAAATATGATGAAACTTTCTAACGAAAGATGTATAATTAGATGAATCGTCAGGTACCTATGTATTTAATGTGAAATTTTCCTTTTAAAAAAAAATTGTGCCCAACATTCGTCAAAATTGCAATGATTCGGATTTTCGTCGCTTTTTCAATGAACGTCGGGCATAAATTTTAATAAATAAAAGTGAGTTTGACAATTTATCTATACTTGCAATAGTGTTTTCATGCTATACTTGTGAATTTTCTATACTTGAGAATTTTCTATACTTGTGACAGTTTGTGGAGGTTATAGGCCAATTTTTTTGGGTGTAAAATATCAAAATTATTGGATTCTATTACCTATCTATGATTAAAAATTATTGGAGTGTGAGTTTGATATTTTTTGAAGATCTAAATATTCAACCTTGGTAAAGAAAAATCATGTCAAATAATATTAGTGCTGAACAAAATGAAGAGACACTTGCTAGATTGTGGGCTAGATTGAAAAGAAAGGGTGATGGAAAATGTTATTGTCCTTGCAATAATTGCAAGGGCATAAAGACAAGAAGAATTTTAATCACAATAGCTGAGAGACATTGTAGGCAGCATGGTCATGTTGAAGGGGGGCATGATTATCATCAATTGGTAAGTTGTTCATTATATGTCTTTATATTGATTGAATTTGTAAATGTTTATATTATTTTAACATTTTTTATATATATATAAAAAATCACTTGATCATGATCATGGTTTATTTGTGTCTATCATTATTATAAAGGTGGGGTGCCCTAGGGCACATGATATGGATTATCACAGCCCGGATAATGTGGTTTTGCAAGTGGAGGAACATGGAGCTGTGAATATCGAAGATGAAGTTAATGATCCTATGGAAGAAGATGATCATGAGCTAGAAAACACAGTTGAAGATGATGGTACAAATATGTTGATCCATGACACATTTAGTGGCACAGCTGATCATGATGATCGAGATGACTTTGATGATGTTCATGATTTACCTGTACTTGAGAAGGCATACGAGCCCCTTTATGAAGGCTCCCAAACAACTCTTCTCTTTGTTATATTGTTGCTAGTGAACTTGAAGGTTATGAATGGTTTATCCAACATAGCAATCTCACGGATGTTAAGGTATGTCATATATGTCATATTTTTTCATCTATTTTTGTTGTTAGTTCATCACTAGTAAATAAATGATGAAATATGTACCATTAATATTCTTTATATTAACAAAAAAAAATTGTTGTAGATTGATAGGTGATTTTTTTTACCACCATCAAATATTTTACCTCGCTCATACCGAGATTTATCTATCATTATGAAAGATATTGGAATGGAGTATCAAGCAATAGATGCATGTCCCAATGATCATATTATATATCATAAACTATAACATGAATTTGCAACAAAATACCTGGAATGTCCTATCAGTAGATATCAAAAAAATCAACTAACAAAACAGGTGCCTCACAAGGTTCTTCCTTATATTCCCATTATTTCACATATGCAACGATTAGTTAGGTGAGAAAGCTTAGCGCAATTAATGGATTACCATGCATGGAATAGAAGTGGAGATGACATTCTTTGAATGCCTATGGATGGTTCTGCATTTAGGGACATGGAGGAAAAATGGCCACACTTTAAAGAAGAACCTCATAATCTCAGGCTTTCATTGGCAGCGGATGGTGTCAATCCATTTGGAGAGCTGAGATCTATTTACTTGATCTGGTTTGTTTTTGTTATCAACAATAACATTCCTCCATGGATGTCAATAAAGAGGGAGCACATAATGTTGGTAATAATTGTTCTAGGTATTTTTTTACATCAATTTTCTTTAACGTAGTAGCATCTCATTTGTCTTATTAGTTGCATAATGACTTATATTTTTTCATTTAATAATCATGTACAATAATTTATATATATTGCAGTAAAATGGTTATAATAATTATGTAATGTTTATGTTCATTCAACTAGGTAAGTACCAAGTTAAAGATATGAATGCATATATCAAGCCTCTTATCGATGAGTTACTAAAGTTATGGAATGGTGTCAATATGTATGATGTCTCTAGACCAAAAGGACAAAGACAATTTCAATTCCATGCAATGTTTGTATGGACAATTCATGATGCCCCAAGGCTAACACATTTTTGTGGTATGTTATAACGTTCAACTGCACTTTAACAATATTTAATTTTATATAGATATCATGCATGTTTTTTAAATAATCTATTCATTATATATAATTATAAAAATTGGCGTATTTAATCCAATTATATATGATCTTGCAGGTCTTCAAAAAAAGGGAAAATTTGCATGTCTAGTTTGTGGTCCAAAGATGAAATCTTGTCATTCAACAAGTTTAGGAATGCAGGTGTTTGATGAGTATAAACACTTCCTCCACAGAAATCATAAGTATTGAACTACTAAAAAACATCTTTTCAATGGGAAAGAAGAGACTACATCAAAACCACGAAGAATGACACCTTGCCTATGAAAGTTGGAATATTATAGAATTAATTGTAAAGGTTATACATCTAATCAAATTGTTTATCTATCATATATGATATGTTTGGAATTTATATTTTTATATTGTGTTTTTTTTACTCATGCTGTAATTGACAATTATTGTCGTTGTTAATTTTTTTAACTTATATGCTTCATGAAGGTCATCAAAGTATTAATTGTTGGCTTCCACAGGGACTAAAAAGTTATCCTAGACAATTTAGTAGGTTACCCTACTATGAGCAGCTACAAATTGTGCATTTGTTTGATACAATGCATATCGGAAAGAATATAACATAAATGTTATGGAAAATATTGGATGGAGGACATGACAAAGAAAAAATTGTCAAAATTTGTAGTGGCATTCAAGAAGCCAATCATGCAATGAAAAATGTCATTCAATTAAATAGCGATGGAGACCAAATTAATATAAGTGCCCTTCCTTGATTATTAACAGAGTAGCAAAGCAATGCTATAAAATAAGTCATACGAAAAATTCGATTTCCCACAGGATTTGTTGTGAATATAAACAATATCATAACAAAGAAAGGTGAATTTGGGTTAGGGATAAAAATGCATAATTAGCATACCTTCATTAAGGTAATTATTATGGTATATTCTATATATATATATATATATATATATATATATATATATATATATATGTGTATATATATGTATATTGCATGTAATTTTTTGTGTATTATGTTTACTAGTTTTGGAAAAATAATGAAAATATTATTTTATAATTGTTGCAGTATGTTCTACCTCTATCTCTCCCAGACAACTTCAACAACAATTTCAAGCAAGCTATATATAATCTTGGAAAATACATGAGGTAAGTAGTGATATTTGTTCAATTCATTGTATAGATCTTATATTTTCCATTTGTTTTACTTGTGATGTAATATATTGTATATTTTTGTTAAATCTTGTTAATATATTTGTGCCTTGAATCACTTGTAGATGGTTGTCATCTAAAGAATTCATAAATAAAATATAAATTATTGGAGGATAAAAATTCCTCGTCTAATGTGTGAAATGAAAGAGTGTCTACCTTCAACATTTTTCAATGCACAAGAACACTACTTCATACAACAAGTTGAGGAGATTGAATTGTGTAGACCTGTACACACAAGGTTAATGTGGATGGTTGAGAGGCACTTGAAATTTTTGAAGGCTTTGGTTAGACAAAGAGCATATCCCAAGGGTTCTATGGTGGAGGGATATATGGTATGCTAGAACATGGTGTACATTACTGAATATCTTCCTAAGTTCGCAACAAAGATCCATGTCGATCACATTTGGGATCCCAAATCTATTAACAAATTTGAAGGGGAGTACCTAATGAGGAAAGGTAGATTGAGGAAAGTGAGAGGTAATTATAATATGGTCATGGAGATTAATTAGAATACATTTTACATTGCCTTCAATTGCTTGAAAAGAAACAATAGAGAACTAGTCCAAATGAAAGAATATTCCACACACAAATAGAAAAGTACTGGTATTGTATTACTCCAGAAAATAAGTCGTATACCGTGGTAATTAACTAATTATATGTCGTTTGTGATTTTTTTTTTGATATAGTTGGTTGAGATTAGGATGCACTACATTTGTATGTCAGAAATAGTCTTGATTGGATGATGGTATGGATTGAACGATGTCAACAATCCAATCGCTTATTAACTTGGGAAGGTGTGGCTTCATTGGTTAAAGAAGCTCATCGTAATGGAGATTCCAATGTTACACCAAGGGAAATATATTTAGCATATGGTTTAAGAGATAAAAAGATACATATAAATATATTAATCACCCATATTATTTAATTATTTTCAATTATATTGATGTATATATATGTTGATTTTTTTTTCTTTGCATACATTCGGCCAAGAATAAATATGTTTATCAACTGACGATGCAATAATTTTACATGTTTGACATATTGCAGGTGAAACACCACAAGGCTATGTGATGCAATGGTTGTAAATTTCGAATCAAAAAGTTGGATGACACAAAGAAAACTTGTGATTCTAGGATAATTGTAGTCTTTCAGGTGACTAATGTTTCATCTAGAAGCGGCATACATCTAGAAGTATCATAAAATTGATACTATGGGATTTTGGATGATATACTTGAGTGTGACTTTAAGTCCTTCAAATTAGTTTTGTTCGTCATCCAATGGTACAGACTATGATTGAATGAAAATGACCCCAAGAGAACTGTTATTAAACATGATAATGGATTTACCATGGTTAATAGAAGGTCGATCAAGTGAGCTAGAAATGAGCCCTATGTTCTTCCAAGCCAATGTGAGTAGGTATTTTACTCAAAGGTTCAAGGTAAACTGAGTTTGTCATTTGTTGTTAGAAATGATCCAAGAGGAAGGTTGGTAAAGTATAATGTGGTGGAAGAAGAAGCTACCGAAGAACTAGAAGATGATGTAGATGATGATCAGGATCAATAGTTAGTTGATGATGTGCCTAATGAAGATTTTGAAGAAGAGGAACTAGATCATGATGATGTAGGAGTTAATGTTCATGAAGATGATATCCATGTGGATGATGGCATTATCAAAACTGATATCAATAACGATGATGATGATATGACCAATCCTTACAATGTCGAATATGGATTGGATGATACAAACAAAGAGTTGGATAAGAAGATCAATGACATTGAAATGTATGAGTTATGCAATTATATTATCTATTTGATATTGATTTCTTGATAGAATTATATTTGACTTATATGGTTACATAATTAATTCATGATATTTTTAATTTTTATGCCATTACATAATTAATTCATGATGTACTTTTTAATGTTGTTAATTCATGATGTTACAACTATTGTAGCTCTCCTAGAAATTTCCATATGATCAAATCCTAATTACTCTACGACTATTTATGATTAGATATTATTTGATCACATATTTGGTTATTTCATTCCCAAAAAATTAGTGTTTCCTCGTGTTGACCCCACATAGTGACATGTGAATGGGGCCAACGTTGAAATTTTTTCAATTTGTGCTTGTATGGAGTGAAACTTGACATGGTTAGAATGGACACATGCATTGATTATATGGGAGGGTTTTGAGACTCAAACATGATGTCATGCTATATAAAGGCATCTTGTCCTTCCTAATAATACAATTTGCCTTATTCTTCATCTCTTTCATATATTGTTCCTAATTATCAAATGGTTGTAAGTGATTATTCCCTTATATATCATTGTATAATTAATTTTTTCTATATTAATTTATATATTTTTATTATATTATGTGGAGCTCCAAAAAGTTAGAGAGGAGTTCAAGTTAGTAGGTTCAAAATAAAAAATCATCACTTGTCTCTCTATCTACTCAATAATCAAAAGGCCATCAACTCTTCCATCCTAGTTGAGAGGACTAATTATATTATCATTTTTTTATGTTCCTATATAGCTTTCTTGTACATGTATTTTGTATTACTAACATGTGACATTGTATGCATATATTGTTTTCTTGTATATATTATAGTTTTACCAACATATACTATTGTATGCTTGCATGGCTTCTTAGTTAATATATATTTTTTTATTATTGATCTTTTTGATATTTTCTATAAGTTATTATTAGATGATACACATTGGATTCCTTTTAATTTTTTATATTTGAAGATACATAACTAATTACAAGGATAATATAAAGAAGATATATCTATATATGTATCATTTATGAGTTTCTAAATTATTTTACTTCCATGTCAACCACTTTCTTTACTTCAATTGAGAAACATAATACCTCTATAATCTTGCATTTATCAAGTGTCAATAAAATAAAATTCAAGTACTTAGTTATCAATTTTCTCTTAATTGATCTAGTAATAATATACTAGCCAACTAATATGCATCCAATGATATCATCTTGCATTGATTTTTGTTACTTGACCATCACATAATTGAACCAAGTACCACTTTAGAAATAACACATACATAGTCTTCTCTTTCTACAAACCCCCCATTGTATTCATAAGGATTTTATTGTAGGTCCCCTCAAATACTATGCCCTAATCATGTAACAAGTAGATAATTCATCTTTACTAAGGTCAAACAAGGTTGTTTTATCACAAAATACAATATTTTTTTAGTTTTAAGTGTTAGATTTATGTTTTGATTATAAGGTTTATCTTGTAGGTTTAAGGTATGAATTTAAGGTTCTTACAATGACTTTTCAACAAATTGTATTATTCTATCCTATCTCTACCATTCTAGTTCTAAAATAAAACATACAAATCAAACTTAAATATTAATTTTAATTTCACATGTTATTTTGATTTTTGGCCCCACACGCGCAGGAGCATGACATAGCTTAGTGCACCAAGACCCTAACTGGAAAAATAGGGCAGGAGGAAAGCTAGAGTGACGAGGCTAAGGGCACTCAAAAAGGGAAAATCGGCGACCCAGTGCCAATGAGTATTGTAAGTGATTTATATCTTTTATATTGGCACCCCCATTCTCTTTAACTTGCAATTTTCATGCCTTTCCAAAGATATTCTCCTACATTTGTTGTGATTTGATGACTAAGAGAATTTGCCATTATGACAAATAGTAGAGTTGTGGGGTAGGTCATTGCTTGATAAAATATCTTCATTCCTCCCTTCCAAGCATTTCTTATAGATAATATTTGTCCACTTCTTCTCTTTATTAAGGAGTTCTCTATGCAATTTTAGCATTAATAGCTAGATTAAAATCATCGATCAGCCTTAACCCAAACCCTCTCTTATTCTTGGGTTTAGAAACAAACTCCAAAGCCAACATAGTAATATGTTTTTTTATCTTCCACTTTTGACCAAAAGCATTATTTACCACATTGTCGATAATTTTCATAGGCATATGCAACAAACTTGTATTGTATGCTGGGAGATTTTGAAGAGTAGCCTTAATAAGTTGAAGCTTGTTAGCTTGACTTAAGAGAGAGATTTTCCATCATGCAATTTTGTGTTGGAATCAATCTAACAAGCTATTCAAAAAATTATTTGGGATTGGGCCTTTAAAGAGTGGCATCCCAAGGTAGAAGGATTGGAATCGTAACAACTTTTAGGAACTTTTTTCCAAACTCAAAAAATTTCTAGAACTTTATTGAGAAACTCCCATGAAACATGGTTGTAATCCTTCATCAAATCTAACTCTAGAAGAAACCTTTCCTTTTTATCAAGTTCCATAGAATGGAGCACTTCATGAATGGTAATGATACAGTCAAGAATCTTCCTACCATGGACAAAACTACTATGCTATGGAGAGATCAACTTTGGGAGAATTTGTTGCAGTTTTAAGGAAATGATTTTTGCAAAAAAAATATACATTGAGTTACAATGGTTGATTGGTTGGAATATCGAGGAGAAAACCCTATCCTTTTTTGGGATAAGAACCAAAAAGTTAGTGTTCAACTCCTTTAGTAATCTTCCACTCCTAAAGAACTCACTAGTTGCAGCTGCCATGTCATCAACAACAATATCCCAATGCACTTGAAAGAAGTGAGGGAACTTGTTAGGGTTGGGGGCCTTACTTCCTTAAAAATAGAAAACAACAAATTTCACTTCTTCCTCCATTATAGACTTCATCAAATCCATATTATCTTTCTCATCAACAATTGCGGGGATAAGCTTTAGGATAACATTATAATTCATAGGACCAAAAACATTGTTTTTAGTGAAGATATTGTTGAATTTTTTTGTTACTTTGTCCCTTATATAGGCTCCATTAGAGATTCGGTTACCATCCAACCAAATCTCTTTCAATTTGTTAGATGATTTGTGTTTTAGAGGCCTCGTATACAAAAACTTAGTATTCCTGCCCCCAACCTTTAACCAAATCATTCTCGATCTTTGCCCCCAAAAGTTTTTTTTAGGAATTAATGACTGGAGCTCACATAAAAGACCTTTTTCTTTCACTATCATCTCTTAAATCATTCCTAGAATGTGGATTTCCTTTTATGAGGTGTTTAGTTGAGCCATAACTTCAAATTTCTTTTAAAAAATGTTACCAAGTGAATTCACATTCCATCTTCTAACATTAAGCTTGACATCGTTTAGCTTCTCAACAATTTGGAACATAGGCGATCCTTCCACTTTTGTGTTCCATCATTTAGCTATTTTATTAGCCAAATTGGGATGTTGAGTCCATATTTTTTCAAATTGAAAAGGAAAACCTTTTTTTGTTCCCATTTTTTCAACATAGAAAAAATAAAGCCAATAGTTTTGTTCATTACAACACAACCCTTCATTAGAGACAGCATTAACAACCGAGTTGCCTCTAAAGATATGGTTAATTTTGGTTTTAGAGAAACCCCTAATCATACTTATGTAGTCATCCATCATGTTTTTGATCCTCCAAGGTGAGAAAAAATTACCTTTCAAGATTTGTATAATAAAATTTTATCCCTATGTTCAATCTCAACATTAAAATTACCCGTATCCTTCATTCTTGTTAATCCCTACTAGGAAGCAATAGTTTCAGCCTCATTATTGGATTTTTTGTTGATATACGTAATGCACCCAAGCCAAGACACCAACACAATTAAACTTTTTGAGACTAATGTAGACCTAGGGGTGTAACTAAATATCCAACCTCAATTTGATTCAAATATATACAAACAAAGTGTCTATTTTCAACACAATACCCTCAGTAGGCTACTAGGCCTCAAATCACATCCTTTGATGAAATTAGTGAATGAGGCCATACACAAGCCACAAAATCATGGATTAAGCACTAACACAAGTCCCTAAACATTGTCCCAACCAATTCCATAAGGTTATTTTACAACATTCATGTGTTTCATTAGTTTGTCCTACCAAAAAGGCTACAAAATTACCCGTGTTTTACAAAGGAAGGCCTTTCCAACCACTTGGTTCTATTCCAAAACATATTGAAAAATATTTGTTATGACAAAAAACATCAAATTTCACCATTTTTGGGCTAATCCATGCCCCTTTTGTCACTATTCTACAAAACCCTCCATTTTCCCTCAATACACTAGGTTTTAGAGAAACACCATATACCTGACCTCCCTAACTCAATTATTGTCTTAAACACATTAAAATCATCCTGAAATAGGAAAAAAAACCTTCATTCATACTATTCCATCCATCAAATTGACAAACCATGACTTAACAACCATAAATTCATAAGAAAAATGCCCCTGTCAACCCTAGGGCATCACTTCAATGCCAAGTTTCTTGCTATAACAGACCCCTAAATGCAATGAACCTATATCCTACCATGTTGGAAACCAATCCAATGAGTTACAGTTCCAAGATAGTGGGTGGATTGGTGGATCTCATTTGTTTTTAGCCCTCAAACCCTTACACAAGCAAAATAGGGCAGTCCCTGTATTTGATTGTTTTCTCTCACAAAATAGTGATTTAGCACTTCAAAACAAATTAAAATGAAAGGGAACACATATATTTATCTACACCAATGATCTCAAAGTATTTCAAGCTTGTACAGATCTGTACAACATAAAAGAACTTTAGAAAAATAGTAAAAACACAGAAAATTGCTTCAAGAACGTGGTATTTGATATGAAATTTTGGTACCAACTCCTCCAAAAACCTTTTCTCAGGCCTTGGAAGGATTCTTAAATCATCTCATACCCCAACTACCTTCAACCAATGTTCATAACTGACTTACAAACACTTAACAACCCATTATTTTGCAAAATTGCAATTTTGACAACTTTTAATGTCAACAATTGCAACTTTTTACATTATCAACTAGATGACTTCCAAGCAGCCTAAACACATTGAAAATGGTCTTGTTAGACCTTATTCACCTTGAATACATGACTCCATGCAAGAAAACCTATTCTACCTACTTTGACAATATTTGACCATCATTGACAATTTCATCACATATTTGATCTTGTTTACAATATGGATCAATGAAACAATAAATGGTCTTTTAGACCTTATTAAAACATCAAACAACTTTGAAAACCTCCCTAGACACTTCTATGATCAACCTCTAATGCTCTAGTTGTGAACATAAGGTGTAGGTGCTCCTGCACCAGAGACTCCCTAATGAGCTATGCTTGTATCACATGGAGCCATCTTCCATTGATTGTAGAACATATTATTGACCCCCATTCACAAAAAAATAATATGATTTCTTGGGCACAAAATTGGAGCAACTCAAAGATAGAGTCTTAGCAACATTTAAAATTTAAAATTTCATTCTTCCTTTCTTATTGTGCAAACTTGTGACTCAACAAAACAAGTATGCAAGGCCAACAAGTTCAAAGCTAAGAATGGAATATTGCTAAATGTTTAACCTTTTTCCTTTGCAATGGGATGTGAATACAATATGATAGAAGTGGGATAAGAAATGCATCATTTGAAGCATCAAACCAATATGCAAAGATGAAAGAAAGTGCTAACCCGTTAAAATGAAAAAGTTTCTTTTTACTTTAAGTTTGTTGGGTAGCCAATTCTTTTAAGTTATCAAATCCTACCATCATACATAATAAAAATTTTGTTGTTACAAATGACTATGAGCACTAACTTTCACTATTTGAAGATGTTGAGACCTTGTCATAGAGAACTAGAACATTGATGCAACCACTCATCCTACCTTAAAACATTCCAAAAGTCTCCTAGCAATTAGACATAGGAAGATTTAAGATGACTTAAACAATTTTTATTGCCAAAGCATAAACTTATGAAGACTTAACCAATCCTAGTACACACTCCCTCCCCGTTAACCACTTAGACATATGGAGTTTATCAATGGACAGCTGAACCAACTCACACGTGCACCTAAATTACGTCTATTAGTGTTCTAATTCATCTTTTTCAAGACAACTTAAACCAAAATATTATGTATGGTGAAACCATTCTTCTACACACTACAGAAAATTTCAATAGAAATTTCCATTAAATGTAAATTTGCTACTATTTTTAGTCATGTAGGTGTCCAATAAACCACTTGGTGGTGTTTCCCTTCAAGTTTATTTACTTGAATGAAGAGAAAAAGTCCTTTGATTACAATTAGAGAATACATTTGAGGCCTTGGTTGTGTAACTAGTGGACCATAGTCACATTTAACACTTGTTACAAAGTTTGGGCATTAAAATGCTAAGTAGAAGTCTAGTAAATCAAATAACTTGGATTAAGAATGTGAGACCGATAATGACTATCATTCATTACCTTTTCCCCTCAATTGTCATGCACAAATCCTTGGAACATTGACATACATTGTTCATGTAGGAAAATTCATCACTGAGTCTAGGTTTTTTAGGCTTCCATAGCCTCAGCTACTATGAACTGCATCTCCCAAACTCCATGTTTGTGTTAGGTTGTAAAATAATGAAATTTTATAGTCAATAATTGCAAGGGATAGTCTCTTCATACATTGATTTGATTTTTGATGGACACATTTGGACAGTGGTAACAATAACTTGCAAACTCTCGAGACTCGATTACCTTATAACTTGTCAAATTATAGCAATGAAATGATAGATTAATCATAATTTCACCTTGGGATCACATCACCATGAAAGAAATTCATCCAACATCCTTATGAGTGCGAGTACCACAAAATAGGTATTTTTCAAATCTGTCTTCCTCGAGCGAGGGAGATTTGGGAAGAGAAGAGGAAAGAAAGACATGTAGTAAGTCTAAAAGAGGGAGATCAACTAGAGGTCAAAATATTACAAAAAAACTTCATAAATGCATGGAATTTTTTCTTGCTGAAGGGGGTCATGTTCTTATGATGATGAGAGCATAGGCGACATCGAGGTGCCCTTGAGGTACAAACATCTACGGAAACAATGGGTACCCAAGGAACTTCCTCCAATAAACATTGATTTTTATGTCAACAAGAGGATATATCGCATAGCACTATCGTCATTAGATGGTTTGGGCCTATTTTGCATGGATGGCATAAAGGTCTGTTACGACAAAGTTACTAAATTGATAGAGTATGTCAGACCCTATTACAGTTACAAAGATTGGATGCAGTCAGTTCAATATACATGAAGTATGCGTAGGTATGCACTATCACCAAATTATATACAGCTAAAAGATAAGGATCAAAATAAAGGAGTGGCTATGTACATTGATAGAACGCCAAAAGTATCAGGGAATATTGCACAGTTTATAAATAGTACATGACCTGGGTCAACAAATAAGCAACCCAATTGCATATTCGAGGCACGCGAGGGAAACTGTGTATTTGTATGTGCGATAAAATTAATAACTGTAGGGGAAGAGTTGCTAATCGATTACAATTTGAATTGCATCAATACAAACACAGTTACTATGGGGGTGGTACGTACTATATAACATTTTACCCAACCTCCAATTAATGACTCCAATATACCATTTTATTATTATGTTTTTTTTCATAAGTCTATTGGTTTCATTTCAGTAATGTTCTTTTATATTTAATTTTTGTCACAACGGGACATTGATCATATGGGGAACACTCCAACCCAGAGCACAGATCACGATGCATCTTCAGGCACTTCTACTTGACAGGTTTACCTCATTGTAATTGTACAAATTAGATATGAGCAAAATGATTTATTATTATGTTTTTTTCATAAGTTTATTGGGTTGGATGATGACATCACATATTCCACAAACCCTCTAGATATGATAAGGAAGACCCAAAAATATGCAATGAAGAAATCCTTTAGTTATTATTCATAGTGCCTCAAACATATGAGATAAGAGAAAGGGTTAAAATATTGACTAAGAGAGCACATAACTTGCAAGTAAGTTGTCATGAGATCTTTAATTATAACATAAGTTCATTCATGGTTTTATATTTTGTACTCTATTATGTCATGAACTAAAATATGTATTGTTTTTACAGGATTTTTTGCATCCTCATGATGTTGTTGGCCATGATCAAGGTACTGCAAGTGCTACCCGGGGAGTAAGGGTTGGTACAAGTGTCAATCCTGATCTTCCTATGCATACATCACATCATCCAACCCCATCATTTGTGCCTATATTGTCAACTAAAATTTCAGCAACACATAGCATGCAGACATCGGGTAGTGCACCCTCTAGTAGCGAACACATGCCTGAACATGCATCAGGACAAGTACTTGGGGATGCAGAGGCCACTAGTACTGGTGATGTTTAAGCAACATTTCCTAGATCTTCCCGTATTACTAGTACAGGAACATTTCTGGTCACATTTGTGGTGACCAAAGATTTCATTCCCATAAAGATATAGAAGGTCCTAGGTACTTTAAAATGTTTAAATTATTATTATATATAATCCAATTGAGATTTACTTATTGATCACTCTTTTTAGACTAATGATCCCATGATCATTTTGTAGGAAATGATGTTTTTTATAAACATCTAAATGATATTACATTGCAGATCTTCGGGCCCACCATACATAAACGGTGGAATTCCCAAAATTAAGATTTAAAAGATGAGCTCATTAACTGTTTAGTTGTATTGTTCGGTAATAACACATTCAACTGAACCAAGGTCCTTAAGAAAGTTGGTATCTAAATTATGTGAGGGACCAATATAGGTCACATTTAGAGAAGAACAAAAAGTATGAGCGTCCCCCATGATTCCAGAGAGGGAGTGGAAGGACCTAGTGTCTGATGGAAAAGAGAAGGCTGAAAAGAAAAACGGAAAGACAGCACCAGTCCAAGGAAGGTATGTGATACTATCAACAATGTAATTATATACTGATTACTCTTTCCTTTTACATAATCTAATGTATTTCAAACTTTTCATAGGCTACTCAACACATCGAAGGCAACAAAGAAAAGACTAGAAAAACATGGGAAACACAAACTTGGCTTTGGTGGTTATATGAAATTAGCCACATGAATTGTAAGTATCAATAAATGAAATATTGCATCCAAATAATAAATTGTAAACAATTTTGGTTTTATCACACCATAGAAGCAAAATTCATGATCTTGTGCAAAAATGCAAGGCTCTAAATTCAACAGAGTGCCCATAGAAGAGGACCTAAAGATTGCCTTCCAACAAGGCTATGGATCTATGGTTGAATGCCTAAGACTCTTGACTGGGCAAACACAAGCTTCCACTACATCCTACACGCAGGTAAATAAACTCAATGAAGTTTATTTAAAATTGAATACTTGTGCAATCTATTCAATATTAATTTCCACCATAAATTAATTATGTGCCTATTTTTTTAAAGAGGCAAGCAATGATAATATTGCACATGACATTGGAATGCAGCCTGGTGAGGGTGGAGCACAACCTGTAGATAAAGGTAATGGTGTGCATCTCGATACTGGATGTATTCATGTGCTATACAAAACATAGTATGGATTAATACAATTAAACATCTTTAATTGCAATTGGTGTATTAATTAATGTAACCTTTCATGTTTCAACTTTAGAGCATGTAGAGTGTGATCAACATGTTGAGCATCATCAGGATAGACAAGATTAGGAACATGATGTGGGCCCATTAGGTAAAAAGGACCACTCTAATGTTCTTTTAAACATATTTAATTGCAATTGGTGTATTAATTAATGTAACCTTTCATGTTTCAACTCTAGATCAGGATTTAGAGGGTGTTCAACATGTTGAGCATGAGACTATAAGACAAGATCAGGAACATGATGTGGCTCCATCAAGTAAAGAGCACCACTCTAATGTTCTTTTAATTAATGAAATACTTGTAACAATAATAATAAAACATATCAATTTAACATTTCTTTGTTATTGCAGCAAATCCTCCCTTGCAACGACCTCTATGCCATGAGTACACGACTAGGAATACATTAAGATCATGAGCAAAGTGCAGAACAACTGAAGGGGGTACAAATGATTTAGAAAATGATACTCCACTTCTTTTTTTAGTTGCAAAAAAGAAACAAAAAAAAAAGTGATTGTAATCATAAATTATGACAACCATATTTTTGACAATATGTTAATGAATGTTAAAAACTGATATTTTTGACAACCATATTTTTTATAATATGTAAAAATTGAAAGAATGAATGTTATATGTTATTAATGGATGAATGAATGAATGTGAATATGGTAATAAATGAATGTTATGTGTTATTAATGGATGAATGAATGATTAATGTTATGTGATCGGCTATGGGAAATTGAGAGTGATGTGAGTGGGGGGGCAAATGAGCTTCCACCATCACATGGTTGGCCCTGTTAAGTAGAGAATATTAAACTATTCTCGAAACAAAGAGAAGCTCAATAAGGTAATGCACTTTTCAATATAAGAAATGCATCGTTTGAAGCATCAAACCAATATGCAAAGATGAAATAAAGTGCTAAATTTTCACTATGGTGGTAGGAAAATGATTCTTTATACCCTAATGCCTTCATTTTCCAAGCCAATTTCTCCTACTTTGCATAGCTCTGCCATGTTTGTGGATGTGATATGTCTCCTACACAAAAAACATGTACCAGTTTATGGCCTTCAATCCAACTACATCCGAGTATATTTTTAATTCCTCTATCTTTCATCAATCTCTTTACTATTTGAACCTCGTACAAATGTTTTAGATGAAGAACCCATTATTATGAAATGTGTCTACAGTTGAGTAAAGTGAATCCATTCTCTGCATCATAATTTGAAGTTGTTTCCATTCCAATGTTTTGAGTTTAGTTTGTTTGTATAGCTTTGTATGAATACCACATTGTGTTGTGTGTGGATTTGGTTTCAAAGCTCTGTTTCTTTTGTTTTTAGTGGTGACATAACTCTAAAATTTAACTTTTGTGCATAATAGGTTAGTGGAAAAACTGATAGCTTTGAAGGGTTTAGAGGCTTGATTGAGAGAGATACATGGATATTTGGATCTTGTTGTTGATGGGAGGCTTCCACTTAACCATGAAATTTTGTACCATCTACAAGTATGCAAAAAAATTTCTACTTATATTCATTCAAGAGGCTAGATCACTTATCTTTTGTCATATGGTTGGATTAATGTAGCATACAATGTCAATGTGGGCTATAGTTTTTTTAATATGTTCAAGTTATGCATAGTTTACAATGAATAGAGGGTGAAAAGGGGCGTGTAAGTTAAAACAACCATCATTAACAATAATTCTTTATACTATGTTATATTTATTCATTATTCCTAAAATTCTTAGGAAGAGAACTCTATTCAATACATGAATATGTACTACATATATTATTGTATCCAAGCCTTATGATCTTGGATATATCTAGGAAGGCCCAAGAAAGGATTTGAATGTATATAAGTAGTTGATTGGATGTCTGAGAAGTTTTGGAAGAATAACAATACAGGACTTGTATGTGTAACAATAAATAACAATGCACTAGTTTCAAGAAGAGTTGCATGGACATGGATATAGACACATATGTGATTTTTTTTCAATTCCCCCCTTTCATTGTTATGGTATTGATCTTATTACAAGTCCTCTCTATATTTCTAGCATTGTATTGAACATTACCTCTAAAAGAAAAGCAACATTTTGTCTACTCTCGTACAATTCTTCTTTTTGTAATTCCAAATATTTTCCTATACTACAACTTTAGGAATATTTTATAAAAGTGAATTTACAATTCAGTATGCAAATTCATCCATGTTTCAGAATTTGTAACCTCAATATGGATAAAGACTATCTCACAAACCCTTTCCACTAGCACACAACAATACAAAACCTGCTTGTGAACATTGAAATAATTAATCAATTTGCATTCTCACATCACTAATAGGAGCCCGCTCAGATGAATGAAAGGCTAAATATTGTAATATAATAATATAAAAAATAGATTTATGGTTTCAATAATGTAATATTATGAATATATTTTCCTTTCTCTCCTATCTTTTTCCCCCATGATAAAGAGTTAGAAATTAAAACACCAAAAAAATATGAATACTGTTTTTCCATATTCTCTTCTTCTCTTATTGTCACATATTTAAACTCTTCACTTAATGAAAACAATCCGCATAGCTCAATATCACCCATTGTTGGCTTCAACTACTCATATAAGTAGCCATTGTCCCATGAGTGATGTAGCAATAACTAGCTATCTATCCTAGATCATTAACCTAGAAATATCCACTTTTCTAATCATATTTCACCAAATTACTTTTGTCCAAGATAGTTGTAGCTGAATGTATTTGTTAACATAAAGAGTTCAATTATTAGAAGCACTAACAAGTACCATTAAAGTAAAATAAAAGGATCATACTTGTCTAACAATACCATAGTAAAATTACTATGTACTAAATTGAAAATCACAGCTATGCTTACCAAGTCTACCCTTCTCTCTTCTAAGGTATTGTCTTTTTGTAAAGCATCAATAGATAGACCATATAGAGCTGGGTATTGTAGCATGTGAATGTAAAGATAAGTGTATCCCAACCATGTCCATTCCTCCCTTACATTTTGAACTGTACCTAGGACAATTTCTGCATTTAAATGATTTGCTAATTTTGAGATAAACTGGCTCTCAACTAGTAATTGTTGATTCATAAGTGACAAATAATATTGCAGCTCACTATGACCTGTTAATATTATTCCTTCTCCATTGGATTCATATTGTGTCCTTCCATATATTGATCTACCAAAAAGGTCTCTATTGTTAGCATGGGCATCTCCAACATGGAGCCTTTTTCAAAGGGATGTTGAGGTGTATGATGTGCAACAAGTATGTGTTAAGGTCCCTATTTGGCAATGGACATTGTGGCTACTTGGAACAATCTAGTGTATTGTATCATATTAGTAGATCAAGCTACCAATCTCCTCAACCATCTATTGAAGGTGTCAATCTTGAGAGGAGCAAATTGTGGCCATTGATGGAAAGTAGGAGGCTAGCTGCATATATGATATGTCCACATGGCATGAACTAGTGGATTTCAACAATGTTTGCACTTCGGTGAATAAAACCACTCAACACTTTAGCCATCCACCAATTGGCCGTAATCACTAATATTTGGGGCAAGTTGATCTACACTTTAAATTTTGATTGATGTTTAAGTAAATTCTATAGATATCAAGCAGTTTTATCATATGGTTTTGGTGAAACCATGTGGTGTGATCTAATGAACTTTGGTGGATGTAGGTACTTTGATAAATCATGCCATTCAACACTTTATTAGTGTACTGATTTTCTCAAGTTTTTGATCTTCAAGGTGAATCAAAGGGTATATAGTCAAGTGAAAAAACATAAGTTTACACGACATGTCTTGGTTGGCTTTTGAAGTCAAATATGTACAAGTAATTTTAGGTTGAAGAGAAGATCTCCCTTGACCATTAATATTGATGTAAAATTGATCTAGACCATTAATTGAGTGGGGTTAGAGTTCATTATAAGGGATGATCAATTAGATTTTGTAGAACCATGTGGTTTCATCTGGTAGATTTTGGTAGATTGGTCCACCTTCCACCTTGGTAGTTTATCTATCCATTGATATCATTGATCATCAAAGCCAAAGCATCCCAATTGTTAATCTTATCTTGTGCTTAGGAAATTAATGTGGTGGATCCAAGTAATGTGATATATATTAAGATTACCTCTTATTTTTCAAGGATTTTTCTTGTAAGGGTATAGTTTCAAAGGCAAACCATGATTTGGATGTCAAGTTGTTGTTTGGGAAGATGGTAGTTGAGAGTTGATTTTTTCCCATAGTGTTCATGGAAATTGAGGAGATTGACTCCCTGAGTTATGGGTTGTATTCTAGCCATTTAATTGGCATTAGAAATCAACAAATTTAGGTCTCTCCAAGCATTATGCATTTGCATTTGAGGAATATTTTTCCTTGTTCTAAAAAAAATATAATCCAAAGGAATGTCCTATAGTGCATGAGGTGTGGGCATTATGATATTGAGCCCTCCAAGTATTGAATTTTTCCTTTAAGATGTAGTGTGGCAATCATAACATACTTGAAGGTTCTTAACAACTCTAATAGTTGTACCAGGGGCCATGTTTAACAAACCAAATGCAATTGCTAACTTTTCATTGTAGTAGAAGCATACCACTACCTAAATGCTTAAACCAACAGTAATACATTTTTTTTCGTCTGAGTGCAATATCTTTTCAGACATACTCCAACATTCAAAAATTTGTTATTTCCATTAGAAGGCTTGTCCTTTAAGCTCTTAAAAAGTGAAATTCTTTATGAGATGGACTTTGAATAAGATCTAATAAAATAACTCCATGGGAGGATTTGCATTAAACTTGAATTCTCTTTTCTAGTATTCAATGTGATATATATTTTGTTTTATAGAAAAAACCACCCATGCTTGACATTAGGGAAGAATGAAAGCACTACAATAATACCAATGAATTCCATGTGCAACAATCTTGGAGATGAATTTAGATGCAGTGTGGCAATCATAACATACTTGAAGGTTCTTAACAACTCTAATAGTTGTACCAGGGGCCATGCTTAACAAACCAAATGCAATTGCTAACTTTTTACTATGGTGGAAGATAAATGATGCACGTGGTTGGCCCTGTTAAGTAGAGTGAATGAATAATTTTAAAATAAAAAAAAAACTACAAGGTTTCGTTGAAATTTCGACAAACAAGCTCGACGAACAACAAAAAGTTGTGACGAGGTTGTTATACTTACGATGTAGTTTTCCTCATAATGGCAACTCCACCTCGTTGGAAAAAGGATGAATTTTTTTTTTTTAACGCTTTCAAATGGGAGCTCTACAACATTTTGTGTTTTTTATCATTGATAGATGGGCGCAATTATGTTGATTTTGCGATAGACACTACCAACATTTTCCATGGTGTTGACTGATGATGTTGGGTCATGGTTTTGACAAATAGAAGTTGGTCGTTAAAGTGATGAAATTCCAGCAACGAAATTTAAAACAATGTTTCATCGGTAATTTGACAATATTTTGTCAATCAAATATAGTAGTGAGCCTACTAAGGTAAAATGAATGTCATTGACAAAAGAAAAAAGGAAAAAATGATGAATTGTAATCAATACAAAATAAATGATAGCGATCTTACTCTTTATGATGGTTAAGTTCATAGCTAAAGAACTATGAAGCCATTGTACCACTCTAGACACAATATTTTCATATAAATTGTTGAGAGCCAAAACTAAGAATCTCCTTAGAATGTAAAGCCTACTAAGGTAAAATGAATGTGATGGATTGAGAAAAAAGGAAAACATGATGAATTGTGATCAATACAAAACACATGACAATGATCATTCTCTTTATATTGGCTAAGTTCATAAAAATATATCAGAATATATTATATGCATTAAAGTAAGCATAAATTTCAAAAGGGGGGAGGCATGAGGGCCAAACACAATCTTTAGATGTAGCAAGCTACACATTAAAAAATACACAAAAATTCAACATGTGCCAATATAAAATGTATGCATGATGGCATGATGGCCACAATGTTTAAATGAAGTGACACAATATCTACATCTACTATTCAAACACGATACCAGGCATAATCTCCATGTGTACATGTAACAGTATCCACTTTTACTTTTCCTATACTACTTGTAGCACTCCAGACACAATCTTTTCACATAAATTGTTAAGAGCCAAAACCAAGAATCTATTTAGAAAGTCAAGCCTACTAACCTTAGATATCATGTTCAAATAAGCATAAATATTAAAAGGTGGAATGGGGACGCCGACATGAGGGCCAAACACAATCTTTAGATGTAGCAACTTACCCATAACAAAATACAGGGAAGTTTGGTGTGGCCCAAAATAAAATGTGTGGGTGACGGCCATAATGTTTAAATGAAGTGACATAATCTCCACATGTGTTGCTCAAACACAACACCAGACACAATCTCTATGTGTGCATATAATGGTATCCACTTTTCCTTTTCCTACACTACTTGTTGCACTCCAGACAATCTTTTCACATAAATTGTTGAGAGCCAAAACCATGAATCTCTTTAGAAATTCAAGACTACTAAGGAAAAATGAATGTCATGGACTGAAGAACAAAGGAAAACATGAATTGAGATCAATACAAAACACATGATAGTGATCTTACTCTTTATGCTGGCTAAGTTCATAAAAATATATTAAAATATATTATATACATTAAAATAAGCATAAATATGAAAAGGCCAGATGGGGACACCAACATGAGGGCCAACCACAATCTTTAGATGTATCGAGCTACCCATAATAAAATACAAGGAAATTCTACATGGGAAAAAATAAAATGTGTGGGTGATGGCCACAACGTTTAACTGAAGTGAGATAATCTCGATGTGGGCTACTTCAACACAACACTAGCTACAATCTCTGCATGTGCATGTAACAGTATCCACTTTTCCTTTTCCTACACTACTTGTAGCATTCTAGACATAATCTTTTCACATGAATTTCTTAGAGCCAAAACAAAGAATCTCTTTAGAAATTCAAGCTTAATTACCTTAGATATCATGTTCAAATAAGCATAAATATCAAAAGGCGAGATGGGGGCATAGGTATGAGGGAAAAACACAATCTTTAGATGTAGTGATCTACCCATAACAAAATATAGGGAAATTCGGTGTGGGCCAAAATAAAATGTGTGGGTGATGGCCACAATGTTTAAATGAAGTGACACAATCACCATGTGTGCTGCTCAAACATGACACCAAACACAATATTCATGTGTGCATGTAACGGTATCCACTTTTCCTTTTCCTGCACTACTTGTAGCACTCCAAACACAATCTTTTCACATTAATTGATGAGAGCCAAAACCAAGAATCTCTTTACAAAGTCTAGCCTAGTAACCTTTGATATCATGTTCAAATAAGCATAAATATCAAAAGGTAGGATGGGGACCCTAACATGAGGGTCAAACATAATCTTTAGATGTAGTGAGCTACCCATAACAAAATACAGGGAAATTCAACATGGGCCAAAATAAAATGAGTGGGTGATGGCCACAATGTTTAAATGAAGTGATATAATCTCCACATGTGCTTCTCGAACATGACACCAAACACAATCTTTGTGTGTGCATATAATGGTATCCACTTTTCCTTTTCATGCACTACTTGTAGCACTCCAAACACAATCTTTTCACATAAATTGTTGAGACCCAAAACCAAGAATCTCTTTAGAAATTCAAGCCTACTAAGGTAAAATGAATTTCCTGGACTGAAGAAAAAAGGAAAACATGATGATTTGTTATCAATATTAAACACATGATGGTGATCTTACTCTTTATGATGGCTAAGTTCATAGCCAGAGAAGTATGAAGCAATTTTAACACTCCAAAAACAATCTCTTCACATAAATTGCTTAGAGCCAAAACCAAGAATCTCTTTAGAAATTCAAGCCTGCTAAGGTAAAATAAATGTCATGGACTGAAGAAAAAGGGAAGCATGATTAGTTGCAATCAATAAAAAACACATGATAGTGATCTTACTCTTTATGCTAGCTAAGTTCATAAAAATACATTAAAATATATTATATACACTAAAAAAGCATAAATGTCAAAAGGCAGGATGGGGACGCAGTCATGAGGGTGAAACACAATCTTTAGATGTAGCAAGCTACCCATAAAAAATATAGGGAAATTTGACATGGCCCAAAAAAAATTGTGTGCATGACAACTAGAATATTTAAATGAAGTGACAGAATGTCTATGTGTGATACTCAAACATGAAACTAGACACAATATCCTCACATGCAAGTAACAGTATACACTTTTCCTTTATCTTACACTAATTGGAGCACTTCTAACACAATCTTTTCAAATAAGTTGTTGTGAGACAAAACCAAGAATCTCTTTAGAAATTCAATCCTACTAAGTTAAAATGAATGTCATAGACTGAAGAATAAAGGAAAACAAGATGAATTGTGATCAATACAAAACATGTGATAGTGATCTTACTCTTTATGTTGGTTGAGTTCATAGGCAGAGAAGTATGAAGTAGTTTTGATGGCTAGCTACACATAACAAAATACAAGGAAATTTGGTGTGGGCCAAAACAAAATGATTGGGTGACAGCCACAATGTTTAAATAAAGTGACACAATTGCATGTTCTGCTCAATTATGACATCAAACACAATCTAAGCATGTGCATGTAATAGTATCCATGTTTCCTTTTCCTACACTACTTGTAGCACTCCAGACAAAATATTTTCACATAAATTGTTGAGAGCCAAAACCAAGAATCTCTTTAGAAAGTCAAGCCTACTAAGGTAAAATGAATGTCACGAACTGAAGAAAAAAGGAAAACATGATAAATTACGATCAATATAAAACACATGATAGTGATCTTACTCTTTATGATCTCTAAGTTTATTTCCAAAGAAGTATGAAGCAATTGTAGCACTCCAGACACAATATTTTCACATAAATTGTTGAGATCCAAAACCAAGAATATCTTTAGAAACTCAAGCCTACTAAGGTATAATGAATGTCATGGACTGAAGAGAAAAGGAAAACATGATGAATTATGATCAATACAAAACATGTGATAGTGATCTTACTCTTTATGCTAGCTAAGTTCCAATAAATACATTAAAATATATTATGTTGAAAACAAGCAACACTGAGAGGGGGGTTGAATCAGTGTTCTGAAAAAAATAGATTTATTATTTTGATCTTTAACCCAATTAAAACATTCAACCAAGAGAAATATGCATGAATAGAAAGCAAACAACCACAACACCATAACACAAGGATTTTTACGTGGAAACCCTATTAGGGGGAAAACCACTATGGATGGCCAATCCACAATATGATATGAGTATACTCAAAAAGAAGATTACAATGTGGTAACGCACTTGCATTCAGGGACATTGCCTAGAGCTCACTGCTCAAAATAGAAAGGTACACTACGTTACAAAGATTTGGATTAGATCCAAAAGAATGAACTGAGAGAGTAGCATCTACAAATGCTTGATTACAGTTTTGGTTAGGCTCAATAGTTGATATTTTGTCCTTCTGACTAATTCTAAACTTTTGCTCTGCTCTTCTCTAACTCATATTACAAAATCTTTAATGCATAAGTGAAACTGTGCATAATCACTTATTCACCCTTCTGATATTTGCAACACACATCGACACATCTTATTCACACACCAAAATGATATAATTGATCATTTATATATATTCATGAATAAGAATTTAATCTCCACAGGTCGACTTCAATAAAACTTAAAAATATTTACAACTGACAGCTCAAATCATGAATAATATTCAATGTGCATCCACAACAGTTAGCCACAACTTAGCTTAGACCCAAATCAAAATGCTTGAACACAAAAACATTTGAGTAAACACTCCTTGAATATCTATGACACGTTATATCAACTAGGTCAACCACCAAACACTAATGAACAGAAAGATATCCAACCCAATCTCCAAACTTGCACACAACTTGATACAAGGCACTAAGATTTTTAGATAACACAAGACATACATTGATCAACCTCCCATGAGATCCACAACTCAAAATAACAACAGAAAATTTGCATGTGAATTGATGAACACAAAACTATCGGATGCTTTGTTCTTCCTTGACTGTCTTCAATTTGTCTATCGATATCAACAAATGATGACGAGCGGATCCAATCACTGACTAGAGTTTCCATCAATGACAACATCAAAAAAAAAATTGTAGTGTCTCTTTCCAATAATCTCCCCCTTTGGCATTGATGGCAACACTTAGTGAAAAATGACTGTCGGATCAATACCAACATGAATTACATTGCCACTTCAAAAATTCAAAAATAATCTTCAATCTTAGCTCAAAAATGCAACTTCCCCTAAGATGAATACACATTTTTCACTGTACATCTCTCCCCCTTTAACATCAATGGAAAAATCTGGGGAAACCATAAAAAAAATCAAAATTTCAAACTGTACAAGCATGATCTTGTAACTTACACAAATTTGAAAACATCTACAAAATCTCTCTTCAACACGCTTAAATTTGTGTCCCAAACCCTTTTAAGACTCTCCAGAATTGTTATATGACCACAAACTAAATAAGATTGTGTTTCTACAAACTAAAGATTCATTGGGTCACAAGCTACCATAGCATCTTTGGCTTTTTTTAATGCACTCACCATTATTTCAATCTTTGTACCATTAGTCCTATGAGCTCCTTGATCTTCTTGCTTACCAACATCACCAGCTAATCCCATTGTCATCCAAAATGGCTTGCAGTTTTTGTCTTCAGTAATCATTTCACCCTATACTCCCATTCTTCCATTAACCATATGCCGATATCCTTCCGAAACAGCCATGACCTTCTTCCAGTCATTCCCAGAGGATTATCCTCATGATCCCATTTCATGATGGGACTTTCATCCTTCCGATGCGAGATCCCAAGTCATATCCTCAATCCACTTATGATCAAATTCTTCCTATTGTTCCACCAGAAATTTCTACGCTGCCTTGGTAGTGTCTCTTGCTTCTACTGGAATTTCCTTAACTTGAACCTTTTCTTCTTCAACTTCTAGTTCTTCAGTAACTAATTCTTGAATGCCTTTAGTAGCTTCAACTTCTTCATTTGGAATCTCCTTTCCTTCAGCTAATACAATCTTAAGAGCTTTAGTCTCCATAGGTACTTTTGTATTATCCACATCAGGAGGAATTTGAATATCCTCAGTATCTACATTCACCTCCTCATTTACCAGATCAGATACAACATCTTCAACATTCACTTCTTCAACATTGATCTTCTTCTTTGACAAAAAATACTTCCAATATTTCTTGGTTTTAATAGTAACAACATCAGTTTCACCGATCATAAGTTTGTTCACCCTTGTTTTGCTTTTAAATTCCTTCTTGGCTTTGTTCAGGAGTGACTTCATCTCCTCAATAGACATTTCTAGACATAAGTCTGCAAGAATTCTCTTTCTCATATGCTCTTCTTTTGTCCTAGCACTTACTCTTCTCATCTCCAAAACCTCATATTGACTCTTAGGTAAACCAGACATAATTTCAACCAGAACTTTATTGAAAATATTCAAATGTTTTATTGTTGCTTCCTCAAGAATTCTTTTTCCTGATTCATCAAAAAATTCTTACCATTTGCAGAGGGGCTTGAGGTTTCCATCCTTGACAGTAGCATTCTCAACTTCTTCAACTGTCATACCTGGTTTGTCAATTTTTTCCTTCTTCTTTTCCTTTTCTTCTTCACTAGAATATTTTCTCTTGGTTACCTTTGTAGCCTAAGTGTCAATAGCCTTTATTTTTTTCACTCCTTCATCTAACTCAGTCTCCTCATCTTTTGAGATGGCTTCATAGGTTCTTGTGATCTTGTTCTTCTTCCTCTTACCGGAAGCCTTGTCTTGAGTTTGCACAAGAACTGGCTTGGCTACAAGAGTAGATAGGGATGGAGAACTCCTTATTGATCCAATATGGGTAGAGGATCCTATCAGACTAGTAGATTCCATTCTTGTTGGATCTTTTCCTGTTTCAGTTTCATCCCTCATCCTTCTAGTTTCTTTCAATGCTTTTGCAAATATACCCAAAATTTCTACAATGACTTCCACTTCTTTTCTTACTCTTCTAACAAGCTTAGGCTTCTTCAGCTGCTCATACACCTGCATATCTTTTTTAGTATAGGTTCCAAACCTCTCTTCTACCAGATCCAGAGGCTTGCTCAACAAATGTTCTGCATACATCTCCAAGATGTTCTCCACGACTTCATATCCCATAGGCATAATCCATATCATTCTAGGATTAGCAGCTTCCATTAGGCATTGATTAATATCTACCATGAAACAAATTGTATCTTTGTACTTCTCTACAATTGAAGTAGGAATTCTTTATCTTGCATGCATCATACTCTAAAAAAACTTTAAGTACCCCCAGAGGGCAGTTTTTCTGTCTGACTATCACCAATTCCATACAATGTATCTCTTATTTGAACAACTACAGGCTAATTACTTTGCCAATGAACTTTCCCAACACTTGGAATCTCACTCATGAATTAAAATAACAAAACAACAGCAAATTACCATATTTAAAAGAGTTCTTCTTGTCTTTCTTAATCTTACCCAAATTCTCTATCAAATGAATTTTAAGTAGCTCACATAAGTCATAATTTGCATTTTGTTTTACCATTTGATAGGTTGCATAAATGGTCATACTGAATATTGAATTATCTTGGCTAGAGTGGTAGACCTTGTAGCCAATGACCATTGATGAAAATTTCACATCCACTTCAACAATATCTTCGATTGTCATTTCCCTTCTATCAAATTTTGCACTGATGCATTAGTAACCATCTGATTCTTTACAAATTTCAAGATTGGTAGTCCACCAGAGGAATTTAGACATGTGGCAATGCTTACAGCCTATTTCGTAATATTAAAAGGTATATTCAACCACTTGAACTTGACATGAACTCAGATCAAAATATATCGCACCCATTCGCTTTTCTCAAATATGGGGAATTTCACAAACTGTGTGAACTTCTTCTCTTCTAAGGTTTTGTATTCTAGCTTAATAGTGAATTCCTCTCCAATTACATGGTTGGAATACAAATTCAACATTTGTGAGCTCCCTAACTCTTCAATATTAGCATGAATGTAAGCCCTAATGTATTCAATATGCAAGACACCGTATAGTAAAGACGAAAACGCACCTAGGGGCTCGGTCTCAACAGACTTAAAAGGATGCCTCTTGAACTTCATATAGGGTCTATCCTTGACTTCAACTACCAATGGAGTGGCCATTTTTACAAATTCACAAATTCATAGGTTTTTTCGATAAATACCTTTTCGTCGGATCGGAGTTTGATCACTGAATCTTTTTCACACTTGAATCTTGTCACAATTCAACAAAGTTTTCCCCAAAGCTCTCCAAAATTCCAAAATGAAAAGTGGAAAATGAAGGATAAAAATGACCTTTTATCATCTGCACACCTAACCCTTTTTGTCACAATAAATTCTTTTACACTATCTCACTCGGTTACCCTGTTTCCATGCATTGTGATAGATAATTCTTTTGCGGATCTCCAATACTATATAATACTTTCTCTAATTGGTTGAACAAAATTTGAAAAGCATCTATGCACTTGTTGGACTTATCCACATTCTAGTGTCAGTTACTGGCAGGGGGTTAAGAGATTTTCTTGACAACTCCCCCTAGGCCAAAGGCCTAAAACTACTTCCCAAAGGAATTACCAGAAGCAGATTTTGGTGTTGGCACATTTCCTTGAATAGAGGGATTCTTCTTCACCCATTTCTTCTACATTTTCCTCCTGATCACATCTGTAGTGACTTTACCTTTTCCCTTAACATCCTGCTGCATGTTTTGTTTTACCAGACCTCTTTTTCTCCAATAGAATCTAGTAGTATGGCCAAATTTGATGCAATTGTAACACACAACATTTCTCCGTCCAGACCTACTATTCCACTAATTTTTTCTTGATCTACATTGGTTAGCAATATTCCCAATTCTATTGCATGCATCGCATCTGACATCTCTATGAAAGTTGTTCATCACATTTATGCATTCATTTGACTTATGACTAAAATTATTACAATTAAAGCACTGACCTGAGAATGATGGTCCACTTGGAATCATCCTACTTCTACACTGAGAAGCCATATGACCAAATATATTGCAAGTAAAATAGTAACCATTGAATCTTTGAGCATTTGGTTGTCTTACCAGATTCCTTCTAGCTTTATTCATCTGATTTCCTTGCCTGAATCTCCCTTGTCTGGATCTAGAACTTTCTCCTTCTTCATAGCCAAGACCTCACTTGTCATCATCAGTCCTCTTACCTTTAATCAATTCACCAAGTTTGGATGAGCTAGCTTTGAATTTCTCATTGTACTCATTTGTAGTAGTAAGTTCATTTTTGAGATTATCAAGTTGTTTTTCAAGCACTTCCTCATTGTATTTAGATTGTTCCAATTAATTATCCAATTGGTTGCATTCTTCATATTTTTCTTTCAAGGATTGAGCAATATTTTCTTCATTCTTCCTTCTATCTTCAATCTCGTTGGTCATTCTCATCATGATAAATTCCATCTCACGCTTCAAGACAAAATTTTCTCTAGAAAACTTTTCACATTCTTTTGTTTTCTCTTTCAAGGCATGACTCAATTGTTCATCTTCCATGTTTCTATTCTTCTACTTAAGCTAATCACATAATTCCTTTCTTTTCTACCTTGATTCATTGATTTTGTCTTTCAATGACTGAATGAATTTCTCTGCATTCTCAAGAATTTCTTGTAGTTCCCAGTTCTCATATTTTGACTGGTCAAGATCATCTAGGGCCACCAAAAGTTGTTGTTGAAGATTGTTTGTATCCATTGAAAATACTTTTCAAGATCTCCCCAAGTTGTTAGACTTATTTTGAGGAATTAGCTTTGATACCAATTGTTGGAAACAAGCAACACTGAGAGGGGGGTGAATCAGTGTTCTACAAAAATTAGATTTATTATTCTAATCTTTAACCCACTTAAAACATTCAACCAAGAGAAATATGCATGAATAGAAAGGAAACAACCACAACACCATAACACAAGGATTTTTACGTGAAAACCCTGTTAGGGAAAAACCAAGGTGGATGGCCAATCCACAATCTAATCTAAGTATACTCAAAAAGAAGATTACAATGTGGAAATGCACTTGCATTTAGGCACACTTCCTTACAAAGATTTGGATTAGATCTAAAAGAATGAACTGAGAGAGTAGCATCTAAAAATGCTTGATTACAGTTTCAACTAGGCTTAGTAGTCAATCTTTTTTCCTTTTGACGGATTCTACACTTTTGCTCTACTCTGCTCTACTCTAACTCGCATTACAAAATATTTAATGCACAAGTGAAATTGTGCATAATCGCTCAATCACCCTTTTGATATTTGCAACACACATTGACACACGTTATTCACACACCAAAATGATATAATTGATCATTTATATATATCCACGATTAAGAATTTAATCGCAACAAGTCAACTTCAATAAAAATTAAAAATATTTACAACTAACGGCTCAAATCATGAATAATATTTAATGCACATCCACAAAAGTTAGCCACAACTTAGCTCAAACCCAAATCAAAATTCTCAAACACAAAAGCATTTGAGTAAACACTCCTTGAATATCCACAACACATTATATCAACTAGGTCGGCCACCAAACACTGATGAACAAAAATATATCCAACCGGATCTCCAAACTTGCACACAACTTGATACAAGGCACTGAGATTTTCGGATAACACAAGACATACATTGATCAACCTCCCATGAGATCCACAACTCAAAATAACAATAGAAAATCTACATGTGAATCGATGAACACAAAACTATCAGATGCTTTGTTCTTCCTTGATTGTCTTCAATTTATCTGTCGGTATGAGCAAATGATGACGTGTGAATCCAATCACCAACTAGGGTTTCCATCAATGAAAACACCAAAAAATATTTACAGTGTCTCTTTCCAACATATTATATACCTTAAAATAAGTATAAATATCAAAAGGTAGGTTGGGGACATGGGCATGATGGCCAAACACAAACTTTAGATGTGGTGAGCTACCCATAACAAAATACAAGGAAATTTGGTGTGGGCCAAAATAAAATGAGTGGGTGATAGCCAAAATATTTAAATAAAGTGACACAATCTCCATGTGTGTTGCTCAGACACAACAATAGACACAATCTCTGCATGTGCATGTCACAATATCCACTTTTCCTTTTCCTGCACTACTTGTAGCACTCCAGGAACAATCTTTTCACATAAATTGCTCTCAGCCAAAACCAAAAATCTCTTTATAAATTCAAGCCTACTAACCTTATATATCATGTTAATATAAGCATAAATATCAAAAGGCAGGATGGGGACACGAGGCATGAGGTCCAAACACATTCTTCAAATAAAGCGAGCTACCCATAACAAAATACAGGGAAATTTGGTGTGGGACAAAACAAAATGTGTGGGTGATGACCACAATGTTTAAATGAAGTGACACAATCTTTGTGTGTGCATGTAATGGTATCCACTTTTCCTTTTCCTGCACTACTTGTAGCACTTCAAACACAATCTTTTCACATAAATTGTTGAGAGCCAAAACCAAGAATCTCTTTAGAAATTCAATTCTACTAAGGTAAAATGAATGTCATGGATTGTAGTAAAAAGGAAAACATGATGAATTGTGATCAATACAAAGCACATGATAGTGATCTTACTCTTTATGTTGGCTAAGTTCATAGCCAAAGAAGTATGAAGTAGTTGTGAGGGCTAACTACCCATAATAAAATACATGGAAATTTGGCATGGGCCACAAAAAAATGTGTGGGTGACAGCCATAATGTTTAAATGAATTGACATAATCTTTGTGTGTGTTGCTCAAACATGACACCATACATAATCTTTGTGTGTGCATGTAACGATATCCACTTTTCCTTTTCCTCCACTACTTGTAGCACTCCAAACACAATCTTTTCACATAAATTGCTAAGAACCACAATCAAAATTCTATTTAGAAAGTCAAGCCTACTAAGGTAAAATGAATGTCATGGACTGAAGAAAAAAGGAAAGCATGATGATTTTTTATCAATACAAAACACATGATAGTGATCTTACTCTTTATGTTGGCTCTAAGTTCATAAAAATTTATTAAAATATATTATATACATTTAAATAAGCATAAATATCAAAAGGAAAGATGGGGACACTGGTATGAGGGCCAAACACGATATTTAAATGTAGCGAGCTACCCATTAAAAATATAGGGAAATTTGAGGTGAGGCCAAATAAAATGTGTGGGTGACGACCACAATATTTAAATAAAGTGACACAATCTTTGTGTGTGTTGCTTAAACATGACACTGGACACAATCTCCACATGTGCATGTAATAGTATCCACTTTTCCTTTTCTTGCACTACTTGTAGTACTCCAGACACAATCTTTTCACATAAATTGTTGAGAGCCAAAACCAAGAATCTGTTTAGAAATTCAAGCCTACTAACCCTAGATATCATGTTCAAATAAGCATAAATATCACAAAGCGAGATGGGAATGTCGTCATTAGGGCCAAACACAATCTTTAGATGTAGTGAGTCACTCATAACAAAATACAGTGAAATTCAATGTGGGAAAAAATAAAAGGCATGGGTGATAGACACAATGTTTAAACCAAGTGACACAATCTTCGCATGTGCTTCTCAAACATGACACCAGACACAATCTCTGCAAGTGCATGTAACAGTATCCACTTTTCCTTTTCCCGCACTACTTGTAGCACTCCAAACACAATCTTTTCACATAAATTGTTTAGAGCCAACACCAAGAATCTCTTTAGAAATTCAAGCCTACTAAGTTAAAATGAATGTAATGGACTAAAGAGAAAAGGAAAACATGATGAATTGTGATCTAAACAAAACACATGATAGTGATCTTACTCATTATGTTGGATAAGTTCATAAAAAAACATTAAAATATATTTATACATCAAAATAAGCATAAATATCAAAAGGCGGGATGGGGACATGGGAATCAGGGCCAAACACAATCTTTAGATGTAGTGAGCTACCCATAACAAAATACAAGGAAATTCAATGTGGGCCAAAATAAAATGTGTGGGTGACAGCCACAATGTTTAAATGAAGTGACACAATCTCCTCGTGTACTACTCAAACACGACACTAGACACAATCTCCATGCATGCATGTAACAATATCCACTTTTCCTTTTCCTGCACTACTTGTAGCACTCCAGACACAATCTTTTCACATAAATTGTTGAGAGCTAAAACACAGAATCTCTTTAGAAATTCAAGCCTACTAACCTTAGATATCATGCTCAAATTAGCATAAATATCAAAAGGCATCTTGGGGACGTAGGCATGAGGGCCAAACACAATCTTTAGATGTAGCGAGCTACCCATATCAAAATACAGGGAAATTTAGCATGGGCCAAAATAAAATGCATGCGTTATGGCCACAATGTATAAATGAAGTGACACAATCAACACGTGTTCTGCTCAAACACAACACTAGACACAATCTCCGCATGTGCATGTAATGTATCAACTTTTCCTTTTCCTGCATTACTTATAGCAGTCCAAATACAATCTTTTCACATAAATTGTTGAGAGCAAAAACCAAGAATTTCTTTACAAATTCAAGCCTACTAAGGTAAAATGAATGTCATGGATTGAAGAAAAAAAGAAAACATGATGAATTGCCATCACTACAAAACACATGATAGTGATCTTACTCTTTATTCTAGGTAAGTTCATAAAAATACATTAAAATAAGCATAAATATCAAAAGGTGGGATGGGGACGTGGGAATGAGGTCCAAACACAATCTTTATATGTGTGACCGAGGATATTAGTATGGGCCGATTACGTTTGATCCATGAAGAATCAAAGCATAAAGAAACCACTAATACTCAATCTACACATGATCAATCAAATTGAAATTAAACTAAACAATCATTAAAACAAAGCATACTAAACTACAAAAGCTTTAAAATGCTTACTCTAATCCATTTGAAATTTATTCCATTGTGGGAGTGGTGTCACGTTGATTTGGAACGGTGACCCTTTCCCAATCACATGCATAAATGAGTTTGTTCCAATTAGTTTTATTGAAGAAAACTGATGGAACTGATGAGAGATGTGTATGTAAACATGATTTTAATCTAAATGAGCATGATGCAAGCTAATTAAACATGATTTTATGCTAAATGATGAAGAGATACAAATGCTAAGCTAATGCTAAATAGATTCTAACCTAAAATATCCAAACCCTAATTAATTAAAAAAGTTAAATGGATGCATTATGTGATCATGGAAGCCACTAATGGAAGCTTAAAGCTAATTAATGCAACTAAAATGAACTAAAAGATGTTAAATGTGTGCTAAATATGAGTGTGAGTGTAAGTGATTTCAACAGCATAAGTTTTCTCTGAAAAGATGGATCCATTTGTCTCCAAATAGTGTTCCATTTATAGGAATGCAAATGAGAAATGAAGGGTTGGGATTGAAATAGATAATCAATAGTAAAGGATTGAGGAAAGAAGAGGAATGGATCATGGATTCTCATCCACAGGTGAGAATGCAAGATGAGATTTAATCAAGGGTTCTCATTCCTTCCAAACAAGCACACTTTTGACTTGTATAAGAAGTCAAAAGTTAACTTACACAAGAAGTCACAAGTTAACTTGCATATGAAGCTAAGTATGAATATTCCCTTTTTCAAATGATTGGAGGAGAGAGAATATTCTTTAGAATATTCTCATGAGTGAGGAAAAAGGATATTTTGCAAATTAAAACAAATTTTAATTGTGCAAAAGGGGAGGGAATATTCCATGAGAATATTCCCTTTTGGAGGAATGTGCAAAGGAGGAATATTCCCTTGGAAGTGGGGGAATTAGATTAATTAGATAATTGCTAATTAAACAAGGTTTTAATCATACAATTAGGGTATTGAGAAGAATAAAGTGATATTCACTAAATTAAATGATTTAGTGAAAGGGGAAAGGTGAAATGACATTTAATTAAATAACTTAGGGTTATTTAATTAAATACAAAGACTTACGGAATTAAAGTAAATAGTTTGATTTATTTAATTTAATGAGATGAAATGTTAACATGAAAGGGGGGTGCATTAACCCGATTAAATTAATGAGGTTAATAGGTGAAAATGATGCCATTAAATAATTAGCTAAGCTAATTTAATTAATTAAGCAAAAAGAGGATGGGTTTTAGGAGGAAATGATGTTAGTTAGCCAATGTGATCCATCAAGACACTTTTAAGTGTCTACATATTTCCCCTCTTTGAATCAATGTACTCATTGCATTGGTTCAAAGACTAATGTTGATTTCACAGAGGTGGATCATATTGATGATTTCTTTGAGATGTTGATAGCCAAGCTAAAGTTGATTGATGACATTATTGAGGATTCACAACAATGGAAGGATTGTGTTGAATAACAAAAGGATTAATAGGGAACAATGTATCCCAATGATGGTTAATTTGATAATTTGATCAAGATTTGCTAGCAAGGCTAGGAACAAAGTTTGTTAGATGATTTGATATCAATATGATCGAAGGATGGTCAGTTGCCCCCTGGAGAGATTGAACGAGGAATAAAGTGTTCTGATTGGGTTCATGATAGGTGAAAATTAAATTTATGCTTGAGATGCTTGAGATTTTAGGTTGCTTTTGAATCAAAGAGTTGAAACTTTTTAGATTGTTGAGCTAAAGATGATATAGATGCCCCAGTGGAAGAGGGATTATTGTCATGCTAGCTCAAATATTGATGTAGACAGATTTCAGGATGTATAGACAGTCATCGACTATGGGTAGCCCCATGTATATTTTGATGTGGATCACATAGATTTGATGCTTGAATAGAAATGTTAGTAGGGTAGAAGAATAAGAAGAATAAGATGAACGGATTGACCATTGATTTTGAGTTTGATTCAAAAAGTCCAACAAGTCCATGATCCACTGAGACTTTATTAGAGATGGTGACAAGAGATGATGATGATGATGGTGATGAATGCATGATGATGATTTTCTCATATCTTGGGATTGGGATTTTACGTCATTCCTTATTGTTTGATATAACACATAGACAAGATGCATCAAGGTATTGATAACCAAGATGACATTGTATTTAGTGTAATGGACTTTGACTCTGCAAACAGATACTATAGTTTTTTTTCACATCTTGACATACAAAAACCTCGTCAAAATTTAATTTAGGAGTTTAGAACATATTGGACCAAAGCATACACAATAGTCAGCAACATGCTCTAAACAACTTTCCTACACACAACTAAGAAAGTATGTGCCAAGATTATTTTATAAGAGTATCCACAAGCACAACAAACGAAAGATAATGTCAATGCCCCATTCCTTTCTCTGTAAATCATTTTTAAATAGACATCATCGAGAGGTCCTCAGAATGGATCATTAACATAAATCATAAGAAAATATCAAAGACAAACAGTTAGTGTTATCTATATCTCTTGCCAGTTTAATTTTAGCTAAGGTGATGCCTGATATTGATTTCCATCACAAGAAGGCTACATCCTAGGACATGTTGATCAAGGGTTGTTTGGTTTAGGATGTTGATGATCTTTATGATAAGTCATTGATATAAACTTTGTTGACACATTTAACCATGATCTAGACTTTAGATTTTGACACTTAGGTTCTCACTTTACAACTTGCTTTCCACTTGTTTTGCCAAAGGTTGAAGGTGACAAAAGATTTATTATGGGTGAAGGTTATTGTGGGTGAATGTGAGATGGGGTGGATGGTTTTGGATTTTTTGGAATATTTCAATGTTTTTGGTATTTTGAAAATGTTTTGAGGTTGTTTTTTGGTCTTTTGAAAGTTTATGCGAATGTTTTTGGATTTAGGGTTATTTGAGGCTGTTTAGGATTTTTTGAAGATATTTGAGGCTATTTAGGATTTTTTTGAAGATATTTGAAGCTGATTAGGTCTTTTTGAATGTTTTCTAATTTTTTTGGATTTTCAATTTTCAAATGTTTTTATGTTTTTTGATGTTTTGAATGTTTAGGAGTTTTTTGGAATATTTGAATGTTTATGGATTTTCTGAGTTTCGACCAAGAACCTAACCTAAAAGACCTATCCTAGGGGGTTTGGGGGATGATCAAAGATAAGCCTTGCCTTTGTTATACACACAGAGACCACATAGTTTGACTAACTTGACTTATTTGAAGATGAGCTATAAACAATTGATTGAATGCCAATTTATTATGACAGAATCCTAAAGGACTAACCTAGGGTGTCTCACGGTTACATCAATCATGGCCTTGCTTATGTTCAAGCTCAAAGATGAAGTAGTTCAAAAAGGTTCTATTTTTTGGATTTTCAATTTTTGAGCTTTTTATGGTTTTTGATGTGTTTTGGATGTTTTGGATTTTGATTTTACAATTTTGTAAATGTTTTTAGATTTTAGCTATATAAGATTTTGCAATTTCTTTTGCATTTTCTTATGAAAGTTTGAGGTAAATGATACCTATATCACAATGTTGATATCACGTTGTGAGATAAAAGGCATGGATCAAGAGTTATTTGGAAACAAGAGTGCAATAACCTACCCCCAGTGTTTATCAATTCTTCATAATGCAATAGATAACCAAGATAGGTAATGTATATGTGAAGAGTTTGACAGAGTTTTATCATGCCAAATATGGGGTATGGGACTTCATGAGATAAAATCCTAAAGATCCTATGAAAAAATTTCCATTAGTAGAGTTGAAGTATATGTCGAATCTTTGTCAAGACCAAGATAAAGTGGAATATCTAGATGAATCTGTATTGTATGGATGGAGGGAATGTTGGATTTATCATGACAAGGATGAGATGCTTCTATCTAATAAGGATCATATTGATGCTTGATTATACCTATGATGCATGTTTACCAGGTTTTCATCATGGTACTTGCCCTAAGAGCCACCATAGTGGTTTTCACTGGAGGATGATTTTTATTTTTACTATTTTCCTATTTTTTTGATTTTTTTTAATTTTTTACCCTCATGTTGAACCACCTAGTGGTAATGATGTAGAGGCCACTGTTATAACATGTCAGTGATATCTTACTTGAATAATTTTCTTTTCTAAGATACAAGCACTTGAATGCAACCTTGAAGAACTTTGATCTACCTTGTGGATACCCAAATTAACCTTGTCTATGTGTGCACATTGTGATAAAGTGCCTTCAGAATCCTTGTGATGAACTTGGGTAACTACCAACACATGGTCAATGTGAGAATTGGATATTGTGAATGGAGTGTATGGTGACATGTATGAAGGAATATGAAATGGATTGGAGGAGAGTTTGGAACCTTTGACTCTCCAAACTTGGGAAGATGAGTAATGATGGGTGGGAATGGAGGTTTTCATGGAATTAGGACCAACCACTAGATATACTTTGTTGCTTGTTTGAGAAGCTTGCTTTTGTATTTGAGGACTCTTTTCATGGATACATTTCCATTTTTTACTATGCTCCATAGTTTATTTGACTAATGGAGTTTTGGAGGGATGATTTTCTTTATTTTGCTTTGGTATCCATTTGTATTTTCTTTGTCCTTTTTTATTTACTACTTCATTGTTTTGATGATCTTTGCCTTGTTTTGATAGGAATTCTTCTTTTATGTTGGTCTCAATTTGTGTATGAGATGATGGGTGAATGCCAACTCATGATATGGCTAGTTGTAGCATTGAATGCATTTCCATCTTAAGGATCCTTCGTGCCCCATATGTTGATGTTTATTGTAGACAAGATTGCCCCTAGCATTGTGAAGGTAGTATCAATACCTAATCATTTTCGTTGATAATGTATCCTCTAATCCATAGCTATTGAATATGACTTGTTAGGAACACATGATATTGCTATGGGTTCCTGTTGTTCAAGAATATGAACTATTTTCTCTAATTCTATGACATCATTATCTATTGACACTACTTCAAAATATGTTGGTGTCGATTCAAAAGAGGTCGATGATGCACGATCACTATAAGAATCAAGAATCTCGACCATAGCTTTCTCTTGTGTGGAAATATCAAGAGTGGGAGACTCTTTTATTGGATGAAGAACATCTATATTCTCATCAAAAAGAAACATCTCAAGGGTGATATCAAGGATATCTTTAGAGCTTAAAATGGTTTGGAATATGTCCCTTAGCTCTTGGTGAAACTCTGGGGATAGGGGTTCTTGATCTTGACTAGATTCGGAATAACTTTCATTATCCTCAAGAGCCTCCTTTGACATGATCCTTGGGTGGATGATATATCATTGGTAAAAGACTCTTCGCAACATTTTGTGGGTATGGATGCAATAAGGGATATTTATGGTTCATTTGGAACTTCTTCAACATGCCCAATCATTGAGTCATATGTGGGAGAGATAAAACAATCTAATATCCACTTGATGTCATTACGATATAAAATAGTGCTAAACACTATTGATAGTTTTGGAATTTTTAAAAAAATAGTATCTTGATACATGTTTGATTCCTCATGTTGTGATAAATAAATATGTCCCACCATGGTATCATGGGTATTGTTTACATTTTTTGAGTTCGATGCCTTTCCTGAATCTTTTTCTTTTGTATGGTTAGGCATAGGGTTTGTGTAAATTTGCATATTTTCATTCGCCAATTTTTTATCGAAATGAATGTATCCTTGTTCAATAAGATATTCTATTAGATGTTTGAGTCTAAGACAATTTTGTGTGTTATGACCTTTGTATCGGTGAAATTCACAAAAATGATCTTCTATACCCAACAGGTTTGACTTGTGGTTCTTTAATAGTTTGAGAAATCTATTGTGCAATTTTCACACACACACCCCACTAGAGGCAAGGACCATCTTTTTTCTTTTGCATCTTTGTATCTTGGCTTGGTCAAATTTTTGGTTTTTCTCTTCTTGGGGGTTATTTAGGATTAAGTATAGACTAGGTTTGATGGAGGCAATACTTTGAGGCTCTGGGGGAAATTTACCTATCTTGGAATTTGAAAATGGGGGTTTTTAAGTGAATTTTCAACATCATATGTAAATCCTTTTGGTAACTGTGGATAGAGGACTTTGCATATGGATTTGTGCCAAAAGGGAAATCTAGAAGAGTTCAACTCAAATTTTAAAAGTGGGGCCTACATCAGAATCTGTGCCCAAACTGTCTATAGCTGGAAGGAGTTTTTGGAAGACATGTGAAGCTGATTTCATCATCCAATCAAAATTTTCATTAATGACAAGCTAGCATAATATTGTTTTCTCATTGTTCCATGATGTAACTGCTTTTATGCAATTGGATGATGATGTACCATGAGCTCCCAAATTAAATGTAACAGCTTGATGCTTCTAGAAGTGCAATTGCAGCCATTGGATGAATTAAATCCCGACCATTGATTCAAAATGTAATTTTCTATAAAAGGCCAGTGCCTTCTCATTTGTAAAAGGGGTGAGACTAGGTTAGAAGAGCTGATTAGAAGCCAGAATTGGCTAAGTTAGGAGTTAGATTATGCAAGATAGTAGATGTAGGAGAGGAAAGAGACTAGAAATTGTTATTTAATGTTGGAGAAGTTAATGCAATTGGATTGTTGATTTGGCAAGCTTTGTGTTACACTTGACATTTTATGGTTTCTTGTTTTCAATTCTCAATGTTAGATGTTATATTTTAGTTCTTTTGCAATAATGGTAAAATGTTAATGATGTTGATCGATCTCCAGTCCATACTTTTAGCAATTTGCTAATTGTAATTTGTTGTGTATAGTTAGTCTGGGCCTTATTTTGTACTAAGTTCAACTGTGGATGCTTGTTTACATTGCGCTAGTTATTGGGTATGTGGATGAATATTCATAGTCTAAAAATCTTCAATTTCCTTAGAATATTGCACCATTTCTGCATAGTTGTGAGCTTGTCCTTGATCAAACAGAGATTGGTTTTATTGGAGATTTGTCCATTTGCAACATTCATCATTATTGTGATTGATCTTAGGAGCTAGTTTAGAATTGAATCTCTCTTAACCCTTATCTCTTTTGTTGTTTATTTTAAATATGGGTTAGTTGTAGGATTAAAAGCATCACCATATTGTTGCATCTACGAAAGTACGCTCTAGCATTGTCGCATTTGAGGGTCGCCTCCTTGTGATACCAAGATTTTCACATTATCACCGAAGTTGTTTATGCATTGTCCAAGACCTAACATTAGAGACCTTGTGGTTACCTGGATGCTTGTTGATAGAGATTTATCTTTCAAGAGATAGAATTTACATTCCATCCGATAAGCCGGCAGTAAAACACAATCAACAAAATCTAGGAGTGTGATAAGATTAGACTATATCAACCCCTTCAACACATCCTCCATAGGTTCCCCTAAGGAAGTGAATTTTCATTTGGGAGCACTGTTTGTTCTTTGTTTTCCACATTGAGTGTTTGTAGCATTGATTGTTGGTTGATTATTTGGTGGTTGCATGTATAGTTGTTGTGTGTTCATAGGTTGGGTTTTTTCTTGTCTAGGAGTAGTTAAGACCACCTTTGCATTGGCAACACCATCACTAGTAACATTTTTGTTCTTGGCCCAATAGCGGGGCTTGTCGTTAAAACTAGTGGATGGGTAGTTGCCTCCATATACTTGTGTGTCTCCTTGTGAGATTAGGGCTCTCTTGATGTTAAGGGCTCTAGGGACGAGCTCATCATAAGAGGTAATGCACTGCATCTTCAAGTAGAAGGATAGATTTGGATCAACATTTGCTATGATAATCCCCACTTATTTTTCGGGAATGGTCCACTTGCTCTTACTATCTTTTTTCCTCCATCATTGCAAGAAATTGGTGAAGGATTCTCCTTTGTTATGCTTGAGTGTGTATAACTCTTCTAATCTCACATCCATGTCAATATTGAAGGTGAAGTGATCTATGAATCCATCGATGATCTCTTGGAAGGTTTTGATGCTTGGAGGTAACTATGAAAACCAATCCATGGTAGGACCTGTAAAACTTCATGGGAAGAGGTGCATTAAGTAGGAATCATTTTAGGCCACCTCCATGCACATGACATTGAATTCCTTGAAATGGTCCACATGATTTCCTCTCCTTTTGTATTTATCAAATTTGGGGACCTCAAATTTGGGAGGAAAAGGTACCATTGCAATGTTTCGATTAAATGGATAAGGACATAGATTTTTTTGTATATGGGGCTTCATCATCTTTCCCATTCATAAATCTTGCATTTCTTGTGATAACGCCTTAAGTTGTGATGCTATATTGTCTTGTGGGTTTGGTGGAGGAACATATGATTTGTATTGCAAGATAGAGGATGGGTTGTATATGGGATTCTAATATGTTGAGGTGTTTTATGGTGTATATGGTGGTGTGAGATTCTATGAAGGTGATTGGGGTATGGATTTATATGTTCCTAATGCATTTGTATTGATGATGTTCGATTGAGGCTTATAATAGGAACCCTATTGTTGTTGTATGAGCAATTTTTGTTACTGTGCATACTATTGAGCTTGTTGTTTGGCATACTGTTGAGCTTGTTGTTGGTATTTTTGTTGTTGTTGTGCGACTAGGGCTTGATGTTGGGCTTGTTGTTGTTGTGCTGCTAAGGATGCTTACTAGTTTTGTTGTTTTTGTGTTGCTAAGGTTGCTTTTTTTTGTGTTGTTAAGGCTGCTTGTTGGGTTTGTTGTTGTTATGTTGCTAAGGTTGCTTCTTCTTGTTGTTGTGTTGCTAGGCTACTTGTTGTTGTTGTGCTACTAAGGCTACTTGATGTTATTGATGTGCTACTAAGGTTTCTTCTTGTTGTTTATGTGCTACTAATGCGGCTTGATGTTGTTGTTGTGCTACTAAGGCTGCTTGTTGTTGTTGTTGTTGGACGTCTTGCTAATAATCCCATTGTGCTTGATGTAAAACTAAGGCATGTGCTTGCAATGTAGGATCAATTGGTTGTTACAACATTTGTGATGGATTGTGGGTGTTGATGTTTTTAGTGGGTTGTGGATTGTTGATGAGAGGTTGGGGGTTCCCTTGGTTTAACATTCCTTGCAAGATAGTGGATTGAGATGGAGGAATGTAAGGTTGAGGTCCCATTTGATTTTGCATGATGTGGGGGACCAATGGGAAAGGTGATCTTGGTGCCATTGGGTATGGTGATGTTAAGGGCACATTAGGACCATGAGTCCATTGATTGAAAGGATTCCCTTGAGCAAAGCTTTGGGGATTTCCTTGTGCTTGGGATGCAATCAAGGTATTACCTTGGTTGACGAGGTTCTTTTGATTTAGGTCATTGTTGGATGAGATAGATGTGGATGGTGGATTGACTTGATTAGTTTGGTTAACCACTTGTTTTAATGTGTCAATAGGTTTGTTGGAACCACTTTTCAAGGGTTGACTTTGTGTGAGAGTGTTAACTCACCCTTGTTTTCCCACTTGAGGTACTTGTTTCACATTACCCTGTGTAACATTAGACACACTTGGGGTATTTGGGGTGATGGATGAAGATGGTTGCACACAAAATGTTGAGGTCATTATGTTGTCATGGAATGCAAGTTTTTTTCCAAATGTTGGTGTCCAACTTGTGTCTTGGGGAAGGTTGGCGGTCAATGGAATGGTCATTTTGTGAATACCCAAAGTTGTGTTTGTTCCTAGACATGAAGTGAGACCAAGGTTGGTTCCTAGCCTAGTGTCAATGATTATGCAACAAAAGATGGGGAAATTGGAGCCAAATTTTCTAAGGCTTGATGTTCCATAATTTCTTCCCTAGTAAGTCCAAATGGAATTTTTGTGATATCTTATATCTCATATGGCCCTGATGGAGATGAGGGTTGTTGTGATGATATAACTTAACTTCTTGGATCAAATTATTGAGGATTGGGATCACTTGAGGTGAATGTGACTTTAGCTTTCTCCATGATTCACTTATGTTGTGATCTTGTCTTTACCATAAATTTTGAGTCACCTATGGGAGATTTATGTTGAGATTTGTAATGTTTGAACTCTCTAGTTTTCTCAAATCTAGGTAAAAGGGACACTCTAAGTCTTTTTTGAGCAATGATGATAATGGGGGATGAAAAGGTGGATGATATGGAAAGTGATCTTTACAAATGTTTTGGGACAACACTTTTGACTTAAGAGTTTGATGTTTGATGTTTGATGTTTGATGTTTTATAAAGGATGTTTATGAACTTGTAAATCTTTAGGGTGGACTTGTGACCTTCAAGATGAACTAGTTCAAAGAGGATAACTAACTTAACCAAATGCACGGAAAAGGATTATTTTCACATAAAAAATAACCAAGTTAGGGTTTGGTTTGATAGATGTTTAAGTCAAAAAGTGTTGGTGTGTTCAATTTTTTTGAAAATTTTGGTGAAGTTAAGGATGAAATTTGATGGAGGGGTGAGTGAAATGTTTGACCCAATGTTGACCTAGAGCAAACCTTTGTTTTCCAAGATGAAGGTAGTGAGAAACATTCTATACCTCTAAAGTGATCAAACCCCAAGGACTCAATGATTTTGGTAAAATAGGACTCAAACAATTTTGGAAATGGGACCCAATTATTTTGAAAATAGAATTCAATGACTTTGGATAATGGAACTCAATGATTTTGACAATAGAACTCAATGATTTTGGACTCAGTGTTTCCAATGTTTTCCTTGTATGATAGCAGATGTAAGGTCGAGTTGTTCACCTGGTGCAATCAGTTTTCAAATGGTCATGTGGGGTTCAATTTTTCAATTTATCTTGCTTAATGAGTTTCTTTTACCACAAACACTTGTCTTGATTAAGTTTTTCAAACTAAATTTCTACGTCAAAAACATTGTAAATTTCACAAGGTCCATTTTGTGAAAAGGATGAAGTTCAAGCCATAGTTTCTTATATTAACTTTGGGAAGTATGGATTGAGATATAAGTCAAGATATTTAGAAATCTATTTAGAAATCTCTAAGGATAGAAATCCTTAGGAAAAGGATTAATATCAAGGCTATTTCAAGATGTATCCATATTTAGACCAAAGGGTTTGAAATTTTGAGGAAGATTGTGAATGTTTTTTGTAATGTTTTGGAACCAAGCAAAGTATTAAACTGACTCAATCATTTACAATCCTAGGTTGAAATGGCCATACTTGTTGAATCCCCACTCAGATTTCTCCAAACACTAAGACAATGCAAACATTTAGAGATTTGGCAAAACTAGTTCCCCTCCATGGCACACACTTCTCAAGACCACCAAATCTCAAAATCCTAAAGATCCTAAGATCCTAAGGATTTTTCTATTTCAACAATGAATAGTACAAATGTTGGGTGGCTTCAAAATGACCGTTCTTGCACTAACAAGCATTAAGGATTTTTGGTAACTAAAAAATTTGGTTCTTAACTTAATAAATCAAGAACACC
>VDFB02270651.1:463442176-463482497 GCA_007258455.2 Sequoia sempervirens | reverse complement strand
TAAAATGGGAAATATAGTTGGCCTCTTAAGCATGTTTGTGATAGCATATGAGATTGTTTAGAACTGTACTACAATATATCTACTCATCAAAATGAATAGGAGAGAGCTACCATACTTATATTTGGATATTTAATAGAGAAGAAGTCAAAATAACTAATCCTTGAAATTGCAATATTGCACAAGGTAAAACTTGATCATACTGGAATTTATTAATGAGTTATTCTAAGTAAAAGCATTAAAGAAATGTAATGTCCTGGATTATTACAGGACATACACAAAATTCATTTGTTAAAGAGGCTTTAGAAACTATCATGCAAATGCAATCATCAGTGTAAAGTTGAATTCTACAACATTTATCAGTAGACATGTATGCAAAATGTTGAAGCATATACAAGGCACACAGAATGTGGAGGCATAAACAAGAATAAACAAGAAGTTCAACAACCTTGTAATCTAGGATTTTTTTTTTTTAAAAACCCTCATCTTAGCAAAAGGGTTTTTTGTGTTCGATCTAATTTCTAGAAAATTTCCCTAAATCACCCCTACCAAGACCTTGAAACATATATATGAGTATCTTAATGGGAAGACCTTAGTATTCTTAATATTATTTTAAAATAGTTATAGACTCTTTGTTTGGAAAAATATGTTCTTATGTATGTTGAAGGTGTTCCCTATATGAACCTTACTGACTAATGTTAATGACCGACAATTGAGAATGTGGTAGAATGATGGTTGACCATTAAAAAAGATTTGACTATTCGATGAACCCAATATAGAATAAATATAAAGAAAGAAAGTAAATAATCATATATTCCTTTTAGTTTCCATTAGAAATAAAAATAACATTAAAAAATTAAAACACCTTATACAAAGAAAGAAAGCAAATAATCATATATTCTTTCTACATTTCCACTAGTTCATGTTATCAAGGTAAAAAATAAAGAAGATAATTATTATATTCTACAAAAAATATTTAACTACACTAGATTTACCTTATCTAATTAATCATTACATTTTATAAAAAGAAATAAAGCAAGGAATTAGATATTGTTTCTAATTTTCCACTAATATTCAAAGTGTTAACATGATGCAAGACTGTTGAAAAAGATCTAACCTTCCATGAACTCAATATAAATTAATGAAAGAAAGGAAGCAAGCAAGCAAAGAACTAGCTATTCTTTCTACATTTTCACTAGAAAATATGCTTCACTTCATGTTATAAAGGTCAAAAACCCAAAAACAAAAAATATAAAATAAATTAATATATTTAACAAATAAAAAAACTATTATATTTTAGAAGATCATATTTAAATACATTGAATTTAGCTTATCAAAATTTAATCATTGCACTTTTTACAAAGAAATAAAGTAAAGAATGAAATATTATTTTTAAATTTCCACTAATATTCATAGTTTATAAATTATATTATAACTATTAATAAGCACTTTTATTTCATCTTCCTACAAAACAAACAATTATTTCAAATTGCTTTTCTTCTTAGTTCGAAACATTTCACAATTACATTCTATTGGAAGAATGAAGAAAAATGGCTAACTATACATTTTTTGTTGTCATTGATGTCACCATGTTATACAGGCTGTGACTACAAGAACTAAGTCATTGTTTGATCCGGTGTTCTGGACCAGTATCTGAACCGATATATAGTTTACACCCTTTGATATTTTGGTTTGCAATCCTCCACAGTTGATTGTTGTTGCTTGTAGTTTTGAGAAATAGTTAATGAATGCTGGAAGCATGTATGTTCATAATCTCTCATGCACAGGTGCTTGTATGGTGTATCGGCATTATTCTTTTGGTTACATTTTGCTATTAAGCCTATCACTGGTCGACCTCATGGATAATTGGTGTTATGGTGAATTAGTTTTGTTATGTGGATATATGTGTGTTTGCTACATGTTTTGATTTATTATTTGGAAAGATTTTGTGAATGCTTGAAGCCAAAAGTTGGCATTTTTGGTAAATAAGGATTACATCTAATTAGGCCGACCTAATTGATGCTTGTGGATGCATCAGATATATATGTCAGATAGTTTTGAAGATTGAGAGAGAGACAGATTGTGAGGTTGTGAATGTGAAGAAGTGCAAAAATGATGAAGTGTGTTAAGTCAGTCTATTGAGCAACATCAAAACTATATCTGCAACACTTGTTAGGTGCACTTTTATTAGTTCATTTTGGATGTGAAGCCAATTTTGTTTTGTAATCCTTTTGTAGGCAGTGAGCCTCCTTGTGTAAGTAGTGAGCTTTTGTATCCAGACAATGGGTCCTATTCTGGGTAGTAAGCCCTTAGTAGTGAGCCTTATATATTTGGTTTTTGGAATCACTTTATATTGTGAGTTAATCCTCACTATGGTTTTTCCACATAAAATATGGTGTTCATTGTGTTGATTTTTCTTTTTGTTATCTGCATTTCATGTTCATACTTAATAACAAAATTGTGTGGTTGTGAAGTTGATAAGTGTGTGAAGTTTTGTGTTTGAATTTTGGGACAACTGATTCACCCCCGCTCTTAGTTGTTTTGTTCCTTTTAACACATTCTACTATACTCAATATCAAATACTAAGCTATATCCATACAAATTTTAAATTAACAAAAAAATCATTGACGTATCCATTGCACACCAAGGTGTGATTGGTAGTATTTTAGCATATGGAAACATCAATTTCATTCTATATTTTTGTATTTAGAGGTTTTTATTAACCATTCTAGAAACTTCTAGAGATTTGTATGAATCTATAAATAGAGAAATAACTCTAAAACTATGTATGGGCAAGAAATAAATAAGTTGTACTATGTAATTTGATATTTGTGTTAAAGATCATGTTTAGTTAAAGAATATATATAAAAATGTTTCAATGCTTGAGATCATGTTTATTTAAAGAATGTATATAAGAAAGATTTCATGTTAGAAATAATAATTGTCTAAAATATTCAATTTTGTAGAATATTTAGCATATGGAAACATTCATTTCATCTTAGATTTTTCTATTTACAAGTTTTATTGACCATTATGGAAACTTCAAAATATTTGTATGCATCTACAAAAATAGAATTTTTTTATCAATATGTATTAGCAAAAAATCAACAAGTTGTTATGTAATTTGCTATATGATAATATATAATATATTCAAATGCATTTTATTCACTACATTCTCATTTCAATAATTACCCACCAAAATGTTTGGAGATGCTTTATCAATTCATCAAATCCTGTTCGTTCTTCTTTAAGAAGTTACATCCATTTCATTATTCTAATCTTTCATGGCTTCCTCCTCATCTCCCAAGAAATTTTAGGATATCAACAACAAAGGAAAAGATCAACTGTATCTCCAAAATTATACGATACTTTCATCAACCACCAAGGCCTTGATGTCAAAGACACCCTTGCTAAACAACTATATAAGCTTCTTTAGGAAAGAGTGTGCTAGGAAATTCTCAACTGTGAAGAGATAGAAGGGGGAGATTACATTCCTTTTGTCGTTCGTACTGGCATATGCTCATTTTTTGTTCAAATAGCCATTTTTTCCAAAGGATATGTTGAGTCCTTTTTGTACTTAAATGAGCTTGTTCTCATGTTAGAACAACCTGACACCCTCTTTATCCCCATCTTTTATGATGTCCAACCATTGGAGCTTCAAGAAATCGATAATGAGAATTTATGGCATAATTTTGTAGATTTTCTAATTATAAAAGTAAAGTTATGCACCTTAATAAGTTCGACGGATGGGGAAAAGCCCTCACAACTACTTCATACTTCTTTGGCTATGAACTTGGACAACATAAAGAGTAAGATTGTAATTCATCATGTTTTCCTTTTTTCTTCAATCCATGACATTCAATTTACCTTAGTAGGCTTGACTTTCTAAAGAGATTCTTGGTTTTGCTCTTAGCAATTTATGTGAAAAGATTATGTCTGGAGTGCTACAAGTAGTGTAGGAAAAGGAAAAGTGGATACCGTTACATGCACATGCAGAGATTGTGTCTGATGTCGTGTTTGAGCAACACACATGGATATTGTGTCACTTCATTTAAACATTGTGGCTATCACCCACACATTTTATTGTGGCCCATGCCTCGAATTTCCCTATATTTTGTTATGGGTAGATCACTACATCTAAAGAATGTGTTTGGACCTCATGCCTATGTCCCCATCCTGTCTTTTGATATTTATGCTTATTTGAACATAATATCTAAGGTTAGTAGGCTTGAATTTCTAAAGAGATTATTGGTTTTGGCTCTTAGCAATTTATGTGAAAATATTGTGTTTGGAGTGCAACAAGTAGTGCAGGAAAAGGAAAAGTGGATATCGTTACATGCACATAACTGCTTCATACTTCTTAGGCTATGAACTTAGCTAGCATAAAGAGTAAGATAACTATCATGTATTTTGTATTGATCACAATTCATCATGTTCTCCTTTTTTCTTCAGTTCTTGACATTCATTTTACCTTAGTAGGCTTGACTTTCTAAATAGATTCTTGGTTTTGGCTCTCAACAATTTATGTGAAAAGATTATGTCTAGAGTGCTACAAGTAGTGCAGGAAAAAGAAAAATGGATACTATTACATGCACACATAGATATTCTATTTGGTGTCATGTTTGAGTAGCACACGCATAGATTGTGTCACTTCATTTAAAAATTATCATCATCACCCACGCATTTTGTTTTGGCCAATGCCAAATTTCCCTATATTTTGTTATGGGTAGCTCGCTATATCTAAAGATTGTGTTTCACCCGCATATCCACATCCCCATATTTCCTTTTGATATTTATGCTTATTTTAATGTATTTTTATGAACTTAGCTAGCATAAAGAGTAAGATAACTATCATGTGTTTTGTATTGATTGCAATTCATCATGTTTTCCTTTTTTCTTTAGTCCATGACATCCATTTTACCTTAGTAGGCTTGGATTTCTAAAGAGAGTCTTGCTTTTGGATCACAACTACTTCATACTTCTCTGGCTATGAACTTAGCCAAAATAAAGAGTAAGATCACTATCATGTGTTTTGTATTGATCACAATTCATCATGTTTTCCTTTTTACTTCAATGCATGACATTTATTTTACCTTAGTAGGCTTGAATTTCTAAAGAGATTCTTGGTTTTGGGTCTCAAAAATTTATGTGAAAAGATTATGTCTAGAGAGCTACAAGTAGTGTAGGAAAAGGAAAAGTGGATACCCTTACATGCACACATGGAGATTGTGTTTGGTTTCATGTTTGAGTAGCACACATGGAGATTGTGTCACTTTATTTAAACATTGTGGCCGTCACCCACACATTTTATTTTGGCCCACACCAAATTTTACCTATATTTTATTATGGGTATCTCGCTACAACTAAAGGTTGTGTTTTGGCCCACATGCCTGCGTCCCTATCCCACCTTTTGATATTTATGCTTATTTAATGTATAAAATATATTTTAATATGTTTATATGAACTTGGCCAACATAAAGAGTAACATGACTATCACGTGTTTTGTATTGATCACAATTCATCATGTTTTCCTTTTTTCTTCAGTGCATGACATTCATTTTACCTTAGTAGGCTTGACTTTATAAAGAGATTCTTGGTTTTGGTTCTCAACAATTTATGTGAAAATATTGTGTTTGGAGTGCTACAAGTAGTGCAGGAAAAGGAAAGGTGGATATCATTACATGCACACACAAAGATTGTGTCTGGTGTCATGTTTGAACAACACACATGGAGATTGTGTTACATCATTTAAATATTGTGGCTATCACCCACACATTTTATTTTGGGCCATACCAAATTTCCCTATATTTTGTTATGGGTAGCTATCCCTCACAACTGCTCCATACTTCTCTAGCTATGAACTTAGCCATCATAAAGAGTAAGGTCACTATTATTTGTTTTGTATTGATCGCAATTCAAAATGATTTCCTTTTTCCTTCAATCCATGACATTCATTTTACCTTAGTAGGCTTGACTTTGTAAAGAGATTATTGGTTTTGGTTCTCAACAATTTATGTGAAAAGATTGTGTTTGAAGTACTACAAGTAGTGCAGGAAAAGGAAAATTGGACACCATTACATGAACATGTGGAGATTGTGTTTGGTGTCATGTTTGAGCAGCACACGTAAAGGGGTGATCCCACAAAGTTGGTTTACAATTTCTAGGAGATTCTGATTTTTTTATGAAATCACATATTTTTAGAAACTATAATAATTTAAGCCTTAAAAAGTTCCATTTAAATCATTCCAATTGAAGAGGGTTTGATCAAACCCCCTTGGATAGAACCCCGCTAGTTTTAAACCATGCCTATAATAGAGTCTCTTTACACCTATCAAAATGCTGATAAAAAACCACTTTTGATTTACCTTTTGGGGGATCAAATGAATTCATTTAAAATTTATTTTTTGTAAGTATGTAGTCCTTATTATAAGCTTCCCAAAAAGTATAATTTTAAATAAATTTAATTTTATTATTATATTTATTTTTTATTTTTTGTGAATGTAGGTTTTTCACTGAAAATCAAACTCTTTGTTTTGCACATGTGGAAAAATAGAAGATTGTCAAATTTTTTTTTGAAAAATATGAGAACACTAGATATTGAAGTCCTTGATCCAACAAAAAAAGAAAAATTTAATTTCAATACATACAAAAAAAGCTATGTGTTATACAGTCTACCTATTTTTGAATTGTAATTAGTTTGACTTTGAAACTTGATTAAGGAAAAAATATTCAATAAAACACTATGAAACCAATTGGAATCACTAGATATTCTAGTTACAAATCTAAATTCGAAAAAATTATAATTTTATCCTTCATGGAAGAAAATTATTGTGTTATACAGTGAACGTCACTCCTTAAAAATGGTGTTTACTGAAAAAACTAGTTTTTGAAGGAGATGGAATAAGAAGTGCAATATGATTCCAAATTTTTTGAAAAAAATATATCTACAATCTATAAACAAAATTCTACAAATCACTAGTTTGCATCATCTTCAAATTCCTCACGGTTTAGCCACTATAGGTGCCCAAAAGTGAAGATTTAGTTAGAAAAAAACATTTTAGTGTCCAATTTGGCCAAAAAATTGTAAACCAGTATTGTGGGATCACCCAGAGATTGTGTCACTTCATTTAAACATTGTGGTTGTCACTGACACATTTTATTTTGACCCACATAGAATTTCCCTGTATTTTGCTATGGGTTGCTCGATACATCTAAAGAACGTGTTTGGCCCTCATGTTTGCATCTCCATCTTGCCTTTTGATATTTATGCTTATTTGAACATGATATCTAAGGTTAGTAGGTTTGACTTTCTAAACATATTCTTGGTTTTGGCTCTAATCAATTTATGTTAATAGATTGTGTTTAGAGTGCTAGAAGTAGTGCAGGAAAAAGAAAAGTAGATATCATTACATGCACATGTGGAGATTGTGTCTAGTGTCGTGTTTGAGGAGCACACATGGAGATTGTGTCACTTTATTTAAACATTGTGGCCATCACCCACACATTCTATTTTTCCCCATGCTGAATTTCCCTATATATTGTTATGGGTAGCTCGCTACATCTAAAGATTGTGCTTGGCCATGATTCCTGCATCCCTATCTTGTTTTTTGACATTTATGCTTATTTTAATGTATATAATATATTTCTATGAACTTAGCCATCATAAAGAGTAAGATCACTATCATGTGTTTTGTAATGATCATAATTCATCATGTTTTTCTTTTTTCTTCAGTCCATGACATTAATTTACCTTAGTAGGCTTGACTTTCTAAAGAGATTCTTCATTTTGGCTCTCAACAATTTATGTAAAAAGATTATGTCTAGAGTGATACAAGTAGAGTAGGAAAAGGAAAAGTGGATACTGTTACATGCACACACCAAGATTATGTTTGTTATTGTGTTTGAGTAGCACACAGGGAGATTGTGTCACTTCATTTAAACATTGTGGTTGTCACTCATGCATTTTATTTTTGCCCACTTCAAATTTCCCTATATTTTGTTATGGGTAGCTAGCCCTCACAACTGCTTCATACTTCTTTGGCTATGAACTTAGACATCATAAAGAGTATGATCACTATCATGCATCTTGTATTGATCACAATTCATCGTGCTTTCCTTTTATCTTTAGTCCATGACATTCATTTTACCTTAGTAGGCTTGAATTTCTAAAGAGATTCTTAGTTTTGGATCTTGATAATTTATGTGAAAAGATTTTGTTTGAAGTGCCACAAGTAGTGCAAGAAAAGGAAAAGTGGATATTGTTATATGCACACACATAGATTGTTTCTGGTGTCATGTTTGAGCAACACATGCAAAGATTGTGTCACTTCATTTAAATATTGTGGCCGTCATGCACACATTTTATTTTGGCCCATGCCAAATTTCCCTATATTTTGTTATGGGTAGCTTGCTACATCTAAAGATTGTGTTTGGCCCTCTTGCCTACGTCCCCATCTTTCCTTTTGATATTTATGCTTATTTGAACATGATATCTAAGGTTAGTAGGCTCGACTTTCTAAAGAGATTATTCGTTTTGGCTCTCAACAATTTATGTGATAATATTGTGTCTAGAGTGCTACAAGTAGTGTAGGAAAAGGAAAAGTGGATACCGTTACATGCACATGTGGAGATTGTATTTGGTGTCATGTTTGAGCAGCACACGTAGAGATTGTGTCACTTCGTTTAAAAATTGTGGCCATCACCCACACATTTTATTTTGGCCCATGCCAAATTTCCTTGTATTTTGTTATGGGTAGCTCGCTACATCTAATTAAAGATTGTGTTTGGCTCTCATGCCCGCGTACCCATCCTTCCTTTTGATATTTATGCTTATTTTAATGTATTTTTATGAACTTAGCCAACATAAAGAGTAAGATCACCAACATGTTTTTTGTATTGATTGCAATTCATCATGTTTTCCTTATTTCTTCAGTCCATGACATTCATTTTACCTTAGTAGGCTTGAATTTCTCAAGAGATTCTTGGTTTTTGCTCTCAACAATTTATTTGAAAATATTGTGTCTAGAGTGCTAAAACTACTTCACACTTCTTTGCCTATGAACTTAGCAATCATAAAGAATAAGATCACTATCATGTGTTTTGTATTGATCACAATTCATCATGTTTTCCTTTTTTCTTCATTCCATGACATTCATTTTACCTTAGTAGGCTTGACTTTCTAAAGAGTTTCTTGGTTCTAGCTCTCAACAATTTATGTGAAAAGATTGTGTTTGGAATGCTACAAATAGTGCAGGAATAGGAAAAGTGGAAAATTCATGATCCATGCCTCTTCTTTCCTCGCCAATGAAAATTCATGATTCATGATTAAATCTCATCTTGCATTCTCACTCGTTAATGAAAATTCATGATCCATGCCTCTTCTTTCCTCCATTCTTGACCGTTGATTAGCTTTTTCAATCTCAACCCTTCATTTCTCATTTGCATTCCTACAAATAGAACACTATTTGGAGACAAATGGATCCATATTTTTAGAGCAAACTTATGTTGTTGAAATCACTTACACTCACACTCATATTTAGCACACATTTAGCATCTTTTAGTTCATTTTAGTTGCATTTATTAGCTTTAAGCTTCCATTAATTTGGTTTCCATGATCAAATAATGCATCCATTTACCTTGTTTAATTAATTAGGGTTTGGATCTTTTAGGTTAGAATCCATTTAGCATTAGCTTAACATTTGTATATCTTCATCATTTAGCATAAAATAATGTTTAATTAGCTTGCATCATGCTCATGTAGATTAAAATAATGTCTACATACACATCTCTTATCAGTTCCATCAATTTTCTTCAACAAAACTGATTGGAACAAGCTCATTTATCAATGGGATTGGGAGAGGGTCATTGTTCCACATCAACGCGACACCACTCCCACAATGGGATAAGTTTCAAATGGATTAAATAGGTATTTTAAAGCTTTCGTAGTTTAGTATGCTTTGTTTTAATGAATGTTTAGTTTAATTTCAATTCGATTGATCCTATTTAGATTGAGTATTAGTGGCTTTGTCATGCTTTGATTCTTCATGGATCAAGCGTAATCGACCCATAATAATATCCTCAGTCACATTCTGAATCTAGAAGGAGGACAAAACTGATCAAATTTAATCAATTTCTATCTTGAATTTTGTTCGTTTTGATTTTTTTTAGTATAGAGTGATGCCCAAAACAATTTCAGTGACGCCTTTATAGGGCATCACCATGCAACGATCCTATCATCATTACAAACAACAATGCCCATTAAATACACCAACACTAATTAAACAAACGATGACATTAATACTTCATAAAGGTATCAAATATTTGCAAATGGTGACACTCCTTAAATAGCAACACTATCATTGTCATTATTTTTTCTACAAAGTGATGCCCAAATTCACCAAAGTGAAGCCCAAATGACTTATAATGATGCTATTGTGAACAACGACACCCATCTTTGGTAAGAAAAATTATGATCAATTTTTAGCATGTGCTTTAATTTTTTGACTTTATCTGAATGCTAACATGTCACAAACTTCTCATTTTTTCTTTTTAGACTAATTGATTTTGCAAATTTGGAGAAAAAACTAGGAAATTTTTTATCGCAACTTGTTGGGGTCATAACTTTCTACTTGTTGCTCAGAATTTGAATCTATTTGCACTGTTGGAAAGCTCTCCAAGAGTAAAAATTTAGCCCCTAAAAATCCAATGCCTACAATAATCAATTTTTAAGGATAGGCACAAGTTTCAACCCCAAATTCCACTCCAAAGGCCTCCAAAAATGTGATTTACTACAACATAGAAAAAATCATAATTTTTTTTCAATTTTCTTAGTTTTAGTTAAATTATAATAGTGTTTTGACACTTGTGGGGAAATTATAACCCATCATATGCTACTTTGGTTTATGTTTTAGGACCACTAAATTTCCATTGGGTTTTAAAACTTACAATCTTAGGACCAACTAGCTTTCAATTGGGCTTAAAATTCATTTTCAAAGTTGGTTAAAACTGAACCCTCACATTATCATTTTACTTTGGGCTTAAAATTGAACAAGGCAACTTAACATTGCATTTGGTGCATAAAATGAATTCATCTTAGCTTTAGAGGCTAAAATGAATGAGTGCTTGCTTTGTTGTGACACACTTGTAGTACGTATCCAATCCCCTTACGCTTCATGTGATCTTGGGTGAAGAGAAACACTCCAAGTGTACTTCGATGTTTGTGTGCACTTATAGTACATATCCAATCCCCTTGCGCTTCATGCAATCTTGGGTGAAGAGAAATACTTAATTACACTTTTATGCTTTATGTCACCCTTAAGAGAGGACTTACTATGAGACACACCCTACAACGGGAAACTTAGAGGCAAGTTCTTGCAAGCACATTTACCGATGGGCTATATTAAAGGTTGGGAAATCATGAGAAAGTACCTTCTATCCTAGACTGTATAGCATACTACACCTAGTACCATGCCTTAAGTGGAACGAGAATGGTAGTAAGAGCCTTAAGTGGAAAAGTAGGTGTGTATACGACTGGGTGTTCTCGGTTTATTACTAAGAACCAAATTTTTTAGTTACCAAAAATCCTTAATGCTTGTTAGTGCAAGAATGGTCATTTTGAAGCCACCCCACATTTTTACTATTCATTGTTGAAATATAAAAATCCTTAGGATCTTACGATCTTTAGGATTTTGAGATTTGGTGGTCCTTAGAAGTGTGTGTCGTGGAGGGGAACTAGTGTCTCCAAATCTCTAAATGTTTGCATTGTCTTAGTGTTTGGAGAAATCTGAGTGGGGATTCAACAAGTATGGCCATTTCAACCTAGGATTGTAAATGATTGTGAGTTAGTTTAATACTTTGCTTGGTTCCAAAACATTACAAACAAACATTCACAATCTTCCTCAAAATTTCAAACCCTTTGGTCTAAATATGGATATATCTTGAAATAGCCTTGATATTAATGCTTTTCCTAAGGATTTCTAAATAGATTTCTAAATATCTTGTCTTATATCTCAATCCATACTTCCCAAAGTTAATATAAGCAACTATGGCTTAAACTTCATCCTTTTCACAAAATGGACCTTGTGAAATTTACAATGTTTTTGATAGAAATTTAGTTTGAAAAACTTAATCAAGACAATTTTTTGTGGTAAAAGAAACTCATTAAGCAAGATAAATTGAAAAATTGAACCCCACATGACCATTTGAAAACTGATCGCACTAGTTGAACAACCCGACCTTACACTCGCTATCATACAAGGAAAACATTGGAAACATTGAGTCCAAAATCATTGAGTTCTATTATCAAAATCATTGAGTTCCATTATCCAAATTCATTGAATTCTATTGTCAAAATCATTGGGTCCTATTTCAAAAATTGTTTGAGTCCTATTTTACCAAAATCATTGAGTCCTTGGGGTTTGATCACTTTAGAGGTATAGAATTTTTCTCACTACCTTGGTCTTGGAAAAAAAAGGTTTGGTCTAGGTCAACATTGGGTAAAACATTTCACTCACCCCTCCATCAAATTTCATCCTTCACTTCACCAAAATTTTCAAAAAATTTGAACACACCAACACTTTTTGACTTAAACATCTATCAAACCAAACCCTAACTTGGCTATCTTTTATGTGAAAATAATCCTTTTTCATGCATTTGGTTAAGTTAGTTATCCTCTTTGAACTAGTTCATCTTGAAGGTCACAAATATACCCTAAAGATTTCCAAGTTCATAAACATCCTTTATCAAACATCAAACATCAAACTCTTAAGTCAAAAGTGTTGTCCCAAAACATTTGTAAAAATCACTTTCCATATCATCCATATTTTCATCCCCCATTATCATCATTGCTCAAAAAAGACTTAGAGTGTCCCGTTTACCTAGATTTGAGAAAACTAGAGAGTTCAAACATTACAAATCTCAATATAACTCTCCCATAGGTGACTCAAAGTTTATGGTAAAGACAAGATCACAACACAAGTGAATCATGGAGAAAACTAAAGTCACATTCACCTCAAGTGATCCCAATCCTCAAAAATTTGATCTAAGAAGTTAAGTTATCTTGTCACAAGAACCCTCATCTCCATCAAGGCCATATGAGATAGAAGATATCATGGAAAATCCATTTGGACTTACTAGGGAAGAAATCATGGAACATCAAGCCTTAAAAAATTTGGCTTCAATTTCCCCATCTTTTGTTGCACAATCATTGACACAAGGCTTGACTTCGTCTACGATTCAACTAACTCCATCCCTTGTGCCAAGTCAACCCGTGATGTCTAGTCTTGCAACTAGGCTAGGAACCAACCTTTGTCTCACTTCATGTCTAGGAACAAACACAACTTTGGGTATTCACAAAATGACCATTCCATTGACCACCAATCTTACCCAAGACACAAGTTGGACACCAACATTTGGAAAAACACTTGCATTCCATGACAACACAATGACCTCAACATTTTGAGTGCAACCATCTTCATCCATCACCCCAAATACCCCAAGTGTGTCTAACGTTACATAGGGTAATGTGAATCAAGTACCTCAAGTAGGAAAACAAGGGCAAGTTAACACTCTCACACAAAGTCAACCCTTGACAAGTGGTTCCAACAAACCTATTGACACATCAAAACAAGTGGTTACCCAAACTAGTCAAGTCAATCCACCATCCACATCTATCCCATCCAACAATGACCCAAATCAAAACAACCCCTTGGTCACGAACCCTGTCAACCAAGGTAATACCTTGACCGCATCCCAAGCACAAGGAAATCCCCAAAGTGTTGCTCAAGGGAATCCTTTCAATCAATGGACTCAAGGTCCTAATGTGCCCTTAACATCGCCATACCCAATGGCACCAACATCACCTTTCCCATTGGTCGCCCACGTCATGCAAAATCAAATGGGACCTCAACCTTACATTACTCCATCTCAATCCACTATCTTGCAAGGAATGTTAAACTAAGGAAACCCCCAACCTCTCATCAACAATCCACAACCCACTGAAAACATCAACACCCACAATCCATCACAAATGTCTTAACGAATTGATCCTACATTGCAAGCACATGCCTTAGTTTTACATCAAGCACAATGTGATTATCAATAAGACATCCAACAACAACAACAAGCAACCTTAGTAGCACAACAAAAACAACAAGCAACCTTAGTAGCACAACAACAACATTAAGCCACATTAGTAGCACAACAACAACAAGAAGAAACCTTAGTAGCACATCAATAACATCAAGTAGCCTTAGTAGCACAACAACAACAAGTAGTCTAGCAACACAACAACAAGAAGAAGCAACCTTAGTAGGACAACAACAACAAACACAAAAAGCAGCCTTAGCAACAAAACAAAAACAATAAGCAACCTTAGCAGCACAACAACAACAAGCCCAACATCAAGCCCTAGTTGCACAACAACAACAAAAAGAACAACAACAAGCTCAACAATATGCCCAACAATAAGCTCAATAGTATGCATAGTAATAGAAATTACTCATACAACAACAATACGGTTCCTATTATAACCCTCAATCAAACATCGTCAATACAAATGTGTTAGGAACATATACATCCATACCCCAATCACCTTCACAGAATCTCACACCACCATATACACCATACAACACCTCAACATATCAGAATCCCATATACAACCCATCCTCTATCTCACAATACACAACATATGTTCCTCCACCAAACCCACAAGACAATATAGCATCACAACTTAAGGCGTTATCACAAGAAATGCAAGATTTATGAATGGGAAATATGAAGAAGCCCCATACACAAAAAAACCTATGTCCTTATCCATTCAATTGAAACATTGCAATGGTACCTTTTCCTCCCAAATTTGATAAATACAAAGGGAGAGGAAATCCTATGGACCATTTCAAGGAATTCAATGTCATGTGCATGGAGGTGGCCTAAAATGATTCCTACTTAATGCGCCTCTTCCCACGAAGTTTAACAGGTCCTACCATGGATTGGTTTTCATAGTTACCTCCAAGCATCAAAACCTTCCAAGAGATTATCGATGGATTCATAGATCACTTCTCCTTCAATCTTGACATGGATGTGAGCTTAGAAGAGTTATACACACTCAAGCATAACAAAGGAGAATCCTTCACCAATTTCTTGCAATGATGGAGGAAAAAATATAGTAAGAGCAAGTGGACCATTCCTGACGAACAAGTGGGGATTATCATAGAAAATGTTGATCTAAATCTATCCTTCTACTTGAAGATGTAGTGAATTACCTCTTATGATGAGCTCGTCCCTAGAGCCCTTAACATCAAGAGAGCCCTAATCTCACAGGGAAACACACAAGTATATGGAGGCAACCACCCATCCACTAGTTTTAACGACAAGCCCCGCTATTGGGCCAAGAACAAAAATGTTACTAGTGATGGTGTTGTCAATGCAAAGGTGGTCTTAACTACTCCTAGACAAGAAAAAACCCAACCTATGAACACACAACAACTATACATGCAACCACCAAACAATCAACCAACGATTAATGCTACAAACACTCAATGTGGAAACCAAAGAACAAATAGTGCTCCTAAATGACAATTCACTTCCTTAGGGGAACCTATGGAGGATGTGTTGAAGAGGTTGATATAGTCTAATCTTATCACACTCCTAGATTTCTCAAACTACCAAGAGCCATAAGTCAAACCTTGAAGCTATAGAGAAGATCATTTTTGTGAATTTCACCGATACAAAGGTCATAACACACAAAATTGTCTTAGACTCAAACATCTAATAGAATATCTTATTGAACAAGGATACATTCATTTCGATAAAAAATTGGCGAATGAAAATATGCAAATTTACACAAACCCTATGCCTAACCATACAAAAGAAAAAGATTCAGGAAAGGCATCGAACTCAAAAAATGTAAACAATACCCATGATACCATGGTGGGACATATTTATTTATCACAACATGAGGAATCAAACATGTATCAAGATACTATTTTTTTAAAAATTCCAAAACTATCAATAGTGTTTAGCACTATTTTATATCGTAATGACATCAAGTGGATATTAGATTGTTTTATCTCTCCCACATATGACTCAATGATTGGGCATGTTGAAGAAGTTCCAAATGAACCATAAATATCCCTTATTGCATCCATACCCACAAAATGTTGCGAAGAGTCTTTTACCAATGATATATCATCCACCCAAGGATCATGTCAAAGGAGGCTCTTGAGGATAATGAAAGTTATTCCGAATCTAGTCAAGATCAAGAACCCCTATCCCCAGAGTTTCACCAAGAGCTAAGGGACATATTCCAAACCATTTTAAGCTCCAAAGATATCCTCGATATCACCCTTGAGATGTTTCTTTTTGATGAGAATATAGATGTTCTTCATCCAATACAAGAGTCTCCCACTCTTGATATTTCCACACAAGAGAAAGCTATGGTCAAGATTCTTGATTCTTATAGTGATTGTGCATCATCAACCTCTTTTGAATCAACACCAACATATTTTGAAGTAGTGTCAATAGATAATGATGTCATAGAATTAGAGCAAATAGTTCATATTCCTGAACAACAGGAACCCATATCAATATCATGTGTTCCTGACAAGTCATATTCAATAGCTATGGATTAGAGGATACAATATCAAGGAAAATGATTAGGTATTGATAATACCTTCACAATGCTAGGGGAAATCTTGTCTACAACAAACATCAACATATGGGGCATGAAGGATCCTTAAGATGAAAATGCATTCAATGCTACAACTAGTCATATCATGAGTTGGCATTCACCCATCATCTCATACACAAATTGAGACCAACATAAAAGAAGAATTCCTATCAAAACAAGGTAAAGATCATCAAAGCAATGAAGTAGTAAAGCAAAAAGGACAAAGAAAATACAAATGGATACCAAAGAAAAATAAAGAAAATCATCCCTCCAAAACTCCATTAGTCAAATAAACTATGGGGCATAATAAAAAATGGAAATGTATCCATCAAAAGAGTCCTCAAATACAAAAGCAAGCTTCTCAAATAAGCAACAAAGTATATCTAGTGGTTGGTCCTAATTCCATGAAAACCTCCATTCCCACCCATCATCACTCATCTTCCCAAGTTTGGAGAGTCAAAGGTTCCAAAATCTCCTCCAATCCATTTCATATTCCTTCATACATGTCACCATACACTCCATTCACAATATCCAATTCTCACATTGACCATGTGTTGGTAGTTACCCTTCATCACAAGGATTCTGAAGGCACTTTATTACAATGTGCACACATAGACAAGGTTAATTCGGGTATCCACAAGGTAGATCAAAGTTCTTCAAGGTCGCATTCAAGTGCTTGTATCTTAGAAAAGAAACTTATTCAAGTAGGATATCACTGACATGTTATAACAATGGCCTCTACATCAAATACCACTAGGTGGCTCAACATGAGGGTAAAAAATTAAAAAAATCAAAAAAATAGGAAAATAGTAAAAATAAAAATTGTCCTCCAGTGAAAACCACTATGGTGGCGCTTAGGGAAAGTACCATGATGAAAACCTGGTAAACATGCGTCATAGGTATAATCAAGCATCAATATGATCCTTATAAGATAGAAGCATCTCATCCTTGTCATGATAAATCCAATGTTCCCTCCATCCATACAATATAGATTCATCTAGATATTCCACTTTATCTTGGTCTTGACAAAGATTCGACATATACTTCAACTCTACTAATGGAAAATTTTTGATAGGATCTTTAGGATTTTATCCCATGAAGTCCCATAGCCCATATTTGGCATGATAAAACTCTGTCAAACTCTTCACATATACATTACCTATCTTGGTTATCTATTGCATTACGAAGAATTGATAAACACTGGGGGTAGGTTATTGCACTCTTGTTTCCAAATAACTCTTGATCCATGCCTTTTATCTCACAACGTGATATCGACATCGTGATCTAGGTATCATTTACCTCAAAATTTCATAAGAAAATTCAAAAAAAATTGCAAAATCTTGTATAGCTAAAATCCAAAAACATTTACAAAATTGTAAAATCAAAATCCAAAACATCCAAAACACATCAAAAACCATAAAAAGCTCAAAAATTGAAAATCCAAAAAATAGAACCTTTTTGAACTACTTCATCTTTGAGCTTGAACATAAGCAAGGCCATCATTGATGTAACCGTGAGACACCCTAGGTTAGTCCTTTAGGATTCTGTCATAATAAATTGGCATTCAATCAATTGTTTATATCTCATCTTCAAATAAGTCAAGTTAGTCAAACTATGTGGTCTCTGTGTGTATAACAAAGGCAAGGCTTATCTTTGATCATCCCCCAAACCCCCTAGGATAGGTCTTTTAGGTTAGGTTCTTGGTCGAAACTCAAAAAATCCATAAACATTCAAATATTCCAAAAAACTCCCAAACATTCAAAATATCAAAAAACATAAAAACATTTGAAAATTGAAAATCCAAAAAAATTAGAAAACATTCAAAAAGACCTAATCAGCTTCAAATATCTTCAAAAAAATCCTAAATAGCCTCAAATATCTTCAAAAAATCCTAAACAGCCTCAAATAACCCTAAATCCAAAAACATTCGCATAAACTTTCAAAAGACCAAAAAACAACCTCAAAACATTTTCAAAATACCAAAAACATTGAAATATTCCAAAAAATCCAAAACCATCCACCCCATCTCACATTCACCCACAATAACCTTCACCCATAATAAATCTTTTGTCACCTTCAACCTTTGGCAAAACAAGTGGAAAGCAAGTTGTAAAGTGAGAACCTAAGTGTCAAAATCTAAAGTCTAGATCATGGTTAAATGTGTCAACAAAGTTTATATCAATGACTTATCATAAAGATCATCAACATCCTAAACCAAACAACCCTTGATCAACATGTCCTAGGATGTAGCCTTCTTGTGATGGAAATCAATATCAGGCATCACCTTAGCTAAAATTAAACTGGCAAGAGATATAGATAACACTAACTGTTTGTCTTTGATATTTTCTTATGATTTATGTTAATGATCCATTCTGAGGACCTCTCGATGATGTCTATTTAAAAATGATTTACAGAGAAAGGAATGGGGCATTGACATTATCTTTCGTTTGTTGTGCTTGTGGATACTCTTATAAAATAATCTTGGCACATACTTTCTTAGTTGTGTGTAGGAAAGTTGTTTAGAGCATGTTGCTGACTATTGTGTATGCTTTGGTCCAATATGTTCTAAACTCCTAAATTAAATTTTGACGAGGTTTTTGTATGTCAAGATGTGAAAAAAAACTATAGTATCTGTTTGCAGAGTCAAAGTCCATTACACTAAATACAATGTCATCTTGGTTATCAATACCTTGATGCATCTTGTCTATGTGTTATATCAAACAATAAGGAATGACGTAAAATCCCAATCCCAAGATATGAGAAAATCATCATCATGCATTCATCACCATCATCATCATCATCTCTTGTCACCATCTCTAATAAAGTCTCAGTGGATCATGGACTTGTTGGACTTTTTGAATCAAACTCAAAATCAATGGTCAATCCGTTCATCTTATTCTTCTTATTCTTCTACCCTACTAACATTTCTATTCAAGCATCAAATCTATGTGATCCACATCAAAATATACATGGGGCTACCCATAGTCGATGACTGTCTATACATCCTGAAATCTGTCTACATCAATATTTGAGCTAGCATGACAATAATCCCTCTTCCACTGGGGCATCTATATCATCTTTAGCTCAACAATCTAAAAAGTTTCAACTCTTTGATTCAAAAGCAACCTAAAATCTCAAGCATCTCAAGCATAAATTTAATTTTCACCTATCATGAACCCAATCAGAACACTTTATTCCTCGTTCAATCTCTCCAGGGGGCAACTGACCATCCTTCGATCATATTGATATCAAATCATCTAACAAACTTTGTTCCTAGCCTTGCTAGCAAATCTTGATCAAATTATCAAATTAACCATCATTGGGATACATTGTTCCCTATTAATCCTTTTGTTATTCAACACAATCCTTCCATTGTTGTGAATCCTCAATAATGTCATCAATCAACTTTAGCTTGGCTATCAACATCTCAAAGAAATCATCAATATGATCCACCTCTGTGAAATCAACATTAGTCTTTGAACCAATGCAATGAGTACATTGATTCAAAGAGGGGAAATATGTAGACACTTAAAAGTGTCTTGATGGATCACATTGGCTAACTAACATCATTTCCTCCTAAAACCCATCCTCTTTTTGCTTAATTAATTAAATTAGCTTAGCTAATTATTTAATGGCATCATTTTCACCTATTAACCTCATTAATTTAATCGGGTTAATGCACCCCCCTTTCATGTTAACATTTCATCTCATTAAATTAAATAAATCAAACTATTTACTTTAATTCCGTAAGTCTTTGTATTTAATTAAATAACCCTAAGTTATTTAATTAAATGTCATTTCACCTTTCCCCTTTCACTAAATCATTTAATTTAGTGAATATCACTTTATTCTTCTCAATACCCTAATTGTATGATTAAAACCTTGTTTAATTAGCAATTATCTAATTAATCTAATTCCCCCACTTCCAAGGGAATATTCCTCCTTTGCACATTCCTCCAAAAGGGAATATTCTCATGGAATATTCCCTCCCTTTTGCACAATTAAAATTTGTTTTAATTTGCAAAATATCCTTTTTCCTCACATGAGAATATTCTAAAGAATATTCTCTCTCCTCCAATCATTTGAAAAAGGGAATATTCATACTTAGCTTCATATGCAAGTTAACTTGTGACTTCTTGTGTAAGTTAACTTTTGACTCTTATACAAGTCAAAAGTGTGCTTGTTTGGAAGGAATGAGAACCCTTGATTAAATCTCATCTGCATTCTCACCTGTGGATGAGAATCCATGATCCATTCCTCTTCTTTCCTCATCCTTTACTATTGATTATCTATTTCAATCCCAACCCTTCATTTCTCATTTGCATTCCTATAAATGGAACACTATTTGGAGACAAATGGATCCATCTTTTCAGAGAAAACTTATGCTGTTGAAATCACTTACACTCACACTCATATTTGCACACATTTAACATCTTTTAGTTCATTTTAGTTGCATTAATTAGCTTTAAGCTTCCATTAGTGGCTTCCATGATCACATAATGCATCCATTTAACTTTTTTAATTAATTAGGGTTTGGATATTTTAGGTTAGAATCTATTTAGCATTAGCTTAGCATTTGTATCTCTTCATCATTTAGCATAAAATCATGTTTAATTAGCTTGCATCATGCTCATTTAGATTAAAATCATGTTTACATACACATCTCTCATCAGTTCCATCAGTTTTCTTCAATAAAACTAATTGGAACAAACTCATTTATGCATGTGATTGGGAAAGGGTCACCGTTCCAAATCAACGTGACACCACTCCCACAATGGAATAAATTTCAAATGGATTAGAGTAAGCATTTTAAAGCTTTTGTAGTTTAGTATGCTTTGTTTTAATGATTGTTTAGTTTAATTTCAATTTGATTGATCATGTGTAGATTGAGTATTAGTGGTTTCTTTATGCTTTGATTCTTCATGGATCAAACGTAATCGGCCCATACTAATATCCTCGGTCACACATATAAAGATTGTGTTTGGACCTCATTCCCACGTCCCCATCCCACCTTTTGATATTTATGCTTATTTTAATGTATTTTTATGAACTTACCTAGAATAAAGAGTAAGATCACTATCATGTGTTTTGTAGTGATGGCAATTCATCATGTTTTCTTTTTTTCTTCAATCCATGACATTCATTTTACCTTAGTAGGCTTGAATTTGTAAAGAAATTCTTGGTTTTTGCTCTCAACAATTTATGTGAAAAGATTGTATTTGGACTGCTATAAGTAATGCAGGAAAAGGAAAAGTTGATACATTACATGCACATGCGGAGATTGTGTCTAGTGTTGTGTTTGAGCAGAACACGTGTTGATTGTGTCACTTCATTTATACATTGTGGCCATAACGCATGCATTTTATTTTGGCCCATGCTAAATTTCCCTGTATTTTGATATGGGTAGCTCGCTACATCTAAAGATTGTGTTTGGCCCTCATGCCTACGTCCCCAAGATGCCTTTTGATATTTATGCTAATTTGAGCATGATATCTAAGGTTAGTAGGCTTGAATTTCTAAAGAGATTCTGTGTTTTAGCTCTCAACAATTTATGTGAAAAGATTGTGTCTGGAGTGCTACAAGTAGTGCAGGAAAAGGAAAAGTGGATATTGTTACATGCATGCATGGAGATTGTGTCTAGTGTCGTGTTTGAGTAGTACACGAGGAGATTGTGTCACTTCATTTAAACATTGTGGCTGTCACCCACACATTTTATTTTGGCCCACATTGAATTTCCTTGTATTTTGTTATGGGTAGCTCACTACATCTAAAGATTGTGTTTGGCCCTGATTCCCATGTCCCCATCCCGCCTTTTGATATTTATGCTTATTTTGATGTATAAATATATTTTAATGTTTTTTTATGAACTTATCCAACATAATGAGTAAGATCACTATCATGTGTTTTGTTTAGATCACAATTCATCATGTTTTCCTTTTCTCTTTAGTCCATTACATTCATTTTAACTTAGTAGGCTTGAATTTCTAAAGAGATTCTTGGTGTTGGCTCTAAACAATTTATGTGAAAAGATTGTGTTTGGAGTGCTACAAGTAGTGCGGGAAAAGGAAAAGTGGATACTGTTACATGCACTTGCAGAGATTGTGTCTGGTGTCATGTTTGAGAAGCACATGCGAAGATTGTGTCACTTGGTTTAAACATTGTGTCTATCACCCATGCCTTTTATTTTTTCCCACATTGAATTTCACTGTATTTTGTTATGAGTGACTCACTACATCTAAAGATTGTGTTTGGCCCTAATGACGACATTCCCATCTCGCTTTGTGATATTTATGCTTATTTGAACATGATATCTAGGGTTAGTAGGCTTGAATTTCTAAACAGATTCTTGGTTTTGGCTCTCAACAATTTATGTGAAAAGATTGTGTCTGGAGTACTACAAGTAGTGCAAGAAAAGGAAAAGTGGATACTATTACATGCACATGTGGAGATTGTGTCCAGTGTCATGTTTAAGCAACACACACAAAGATTGTGTCACTTTATTTAAATATTGTGGTCGTCACCCACACATTTTATTTGGCCTCACCTCAAATTTCCCTATATTTTTAATGGGTAGCTCGCTACATTTAAATATCGTGTTTGGCCCTCATACCAGTGTCCCCATCTTTCCTTTTGATATTTATGCTTATTTAAATGTATATAATATATTTTAATAAATTTTTATGAACTTAGAGCCAACATAAAGAGTAAGATCACTATCATGTGTTTTGTATTGATAAAAAATCATCATGCTTTCCTTTTTTCTTCAGTCCATGACATTCATTTTACCTTAGTAGGCTTGACTTTCTAAATAGAATTTTGATTGTGGTTCTTAGCAATTTATGTGAAAAGATTGTGTTTGGAGTGCTACAAGTAGTGGAGGAAAAGGAAAAGTGGATATCGTTACATGCACACACAAAGATTATGTATGGTGTCATGTTTGAGCAACACACACAAAGATTATGTCAATTCATTTAAACATTATGGCTGTCACCCACACATTTTTTTGTGGCCCATGCCAAATTTCCATGTATTTTATTATGGGTAGTTAGCCCTCACAACTACTTCATACTTCTTTGGCTATGAACTTAGCCAACATAAAGAGTAAGATCACTATCATGTGCTTTGTATTGATCACAATTCATCATGTTTTCCTTTTTACTACAATCCATGACATTCATTTTACCTTAGTAGAATTGAATTTCTAAAGAGATTCTTGGTTTTGGCTCTCAACAATTTATGTGAAAAGATTGTGTTTGAAGTGCTACAAGTAGTGCAGGAAAAGGAAAAGTGGATACCATTACATGCACACACAAAGATTGTGTCACTTCATTTAAACATTGTGGTCATCACCCACACATTTTGTTTTGTCCCACACCAAATTTCCCTGTATTTTGTTATGGGTAGCTCGCTTTATTTGAAGAATGTGTTTGGACCTCATGCCTCGTGTCCCCATCCTGCCTTTTGATATTTATGCTTATATTAACATGATATATAAGGTTAGTAGGCTTGAATTTATAAAGAGATTTTTGGTTTTGGCTGAGAGCAATTTATGTGAAAAGATTGTTCCTGGAGTGCTACAAGTAGTGCAGGAAAAGGAAAAGTGGATATTGTGACATGCACATGCAGAGATTGTGTCTATTGTTGTGTCTGAGCAACACACATGGAGATTGTGTCACTTTATTTAAATATTTTGGCTATCACCCACTCATTTTATTTTGGCCCACACCAAATTTCCTTGTATTTTGTTATGGGTAGCTCACCACATCTAAAGTTTGTGTTTGGCCATCATGCCCATGTCCCCAACCTACCTTTTGATATTTATACTTATTTTAAGGTATATAATATGTTGGAAAGAGACACTGTAAATATTTTTTGGTGTTTTCATTGATGGAAACCCTAGTTGGTGATTGGATTCACACGTCATCATTTGCTCATACCGACAGATAAATTGAAGACAATCAAGGAAGAACAAAGCATCTGATAGTTTTGTGTTCATCGATTCACATGTAGATTTTCTATTGTTATTTTGAGTTGTGGATCTCATGGGAGGTTGATCAATGTATGTCTTGTGTTATCCGAAAATCTCAGTGCCTTGTATCAAGTTGTGTGCAAGTTTGGAGATCCGGTTGGATATATTTTTGTTCATCAGTGTTTGGTGGCCGACCTAGTTGATATAATGTGTTGTGGATATTCAAGGAGTGTTTACTCAAATGCTTTTGTGTTTGAGAATTTTGATTTGGGTTTGAGCTAAGTTGTGGCTAACTTTTGTGGATGTGCATTAAATATTATTCATGATTTGAGCCGTTAGTTGTAAATATTTTTAATTTTTATTGAAGTTGACTTGTTGCGATTAAATTCTTAATCGTGGATATATATAAATGATCAATTATATCATTTTGGTGTGTGAATAACGTGTGTCAATGTGTGTTGCAAATATCAAAAGGGTGATTGAGCGATTATGCACAATTTCACTTGTGCATTAAATATTTTGTAATGCGAGTTAGAGTAGAGCAGAGTAGAGCAAAAGTGTAGAATCCGTCAAAAGGAAAAAAGATTGACTACTAAGCCTAGTTGAAACTGTAATCAAGCATTTTTAGATGCTACTCTCTCAGTTCATTCTTTTAGATCTAATCCAAATCTTTGTAAGGAAGTGTGCCTAAATGCAAGTGCATTTCCACATTGTAATCTTCTTTTTGAGTATACTTAGATTAGATTGTGGATTGGCCATCCACCTTGGTTTTTCCCTAACAGGGTTTTCACGTAAAAATCCTTGTGTTATGGTGTTGTGGTTGTTTCCTTTCTATTCATGCATATTTCTCTTGGTTGAATGTTTTAAGTGGGTTAAAGATTAGAATAATAAATCTAATTTTTGTAGAACACTGATTCACCCCCCTCTCAGTGTTGCTTGTTTCCAACAATTGGTATCAAAGCTAATTCCTCAAAATAAGTCTAACAACTTGGGGAGATCTTGAAAAGTATTTTCAATGGATACAAACAATCTTCAACAACAACTTTTGGTGGCCCTAGATGATCTTGACCAGTCAAAATATGAGAACTGGGAACTACAAGAAATTCTTGAGAATGCAGAGAAATTCATTCAGTCATTGAAAGACAAAATCAATGAATCAAGGTAGAAAAGAAAGGAATTATGTGATTAGCTTAAGTAGAAGAATAGAAACATGGAAGATGAACAATTGAGTCATGCCTTGAAAGAGAAAACAAAAGAATGTGAAAAGTTTTCTAGAGAAAATTTTGTCTTGAAGCGTGAGATGGAATTTATCATGATGAGAATGACCAACGAGATTGAAGATAGAAGGAAGAATGAAGAAAATATTGCTCAATCCTTGAAAGAAAAATATGAAGAATGCAACCAATTGGATAATTAATTGGAACAATCTAAATACAATGAGGAAGTGCTTGAAAAACAACTTGATAATCTCAAAAATGAACTTACTACTACAAATGAGTACAATGAGAAATTCAAAGCTAGCTCATCCAAACTTGGTGAATTGATTAAAGGTAAGAGGACTGATGATGACAAGTGAGGTCTTGGCTATGAAGAAGGAGAAAGTTCTAGATCCAGACAAGGGAGATTCAGGCAAGGAAATCAGATGAATAAAGCTAGAAGGAATCTGGTAAGACAACCAAATGCTCAAAGATTCAATGGTTACTATTTTACTTGCAATATATTTGGTCATATGGCTTCTCAGTGTAGAAGTAGGATGATTCCAAGTGGACCATCATTCTCAGGTCAGTGCTTTAATTGTAATAATTTTAGTCATAAGTCAAATGAATGCATAAATGTGATGAACAACTTTCATAGAGATGTCAGATGCGATGCATGCAATAGAATTGGGAATATTGCTAACCAATGTAGATCAAGAAAAAATTAGTGGAATAGTAGGTCTGGACGGAGAAATGTTGTGTGTTACAATTGCATCAAATTTGGCCATACTACTAGATTCTATTGGAGAAAAAGAGGTCTGGTAAAACAAAACATGCAGCAGGATGTTAAGGGAAAAGGTAAAGTCACTACAGATGTGATCAGGAGGAAAATGTAGAAGAAATGGGTGAAGAAGAATCCCTCTATTCAAGGAAATGTGCCAACACCAAAATCTGCTTCTGGTAATTCCTTTGGGAAGTAGTTTTAGGCCTTTGGCCTAGGGGGAGTTGTCAAGAAAATCTCTTAACCCCCTGCCAGTAACTGACACTAGAATGTGGATAAGTCCAACAAGTGCATAGATGCTTTTCAAATTTTGTTCAACCAATTAGAGAAAGTATTATATAGTATTGGAGATCCGCAAAAGAATTATCTATCACAATGCATGGAAACAGGGTAACCGAGTGAGATAGTGTAAAAGAATTTATTGTGACAAAAAGGGTTAGGTGTGCAGATGATAAAAGGTCATTTTTATCCTTCATTTTCCACTTTTCATTTTGGAATTTTGGAGAGCTTTGGGGAAAACTTTGTTGAATTGTGACAAGATTCAAGTGTGAAAAAGATTCAGTGATCAAACTCCGATCCGACGAAAAGGTATTTATCGAAAAAACCTATGAATTTGTGAATTTGTAAAAATGGCCACTCCATTGGTAGTTGAAGTCAAGGATAGACCCTATATGAAGTTCAAGAGGCATCCTTTTAAGTCTGTTGAGACCGAGCCCCTAGGTGCGTTTTCGTCTTTACTATACGGTGTCTTGCATATTGAATACATTAGGGCTTACATTCATGCTAATATTGAAGAGTTAGGGAGCTCACAAATGTTGAATTTGTATTCCAACCATGTAATTGGAGAGGAATTCACTATTAAGCTAGAATACAAAACCTTAGAAGAGAAGAAGTTCACACAGTTTGTGAAATTCCCCATATTTGAGAAAAGCGAATGGGTGCGATATATTTTGATCTGAGTTCATGTCAAGTTCAAGTGGTTGAATATACCTTTTAATATTACGAAATAGGCTGTAAGCATTGCCACATGTCTAAATTCCTCTGGTGGACTACCAATCTTGAAATTTGTAAAGAATCAGATGGTTACTAATGCATCAGTGCAAAATTTGATAGAAGGGAAATGACAATCGAAGATATTGTTGAAGTGGATGTGAAATTTTCATCAATGGTCATTGGCTACAAGGTCTACCACTCTAGCCAAGATAATTCAATATTCAGTATGACCATTTATGCAACCTATCAAATGGTAAAACAAAATGCAAATTATGACTTATGTGAGCTACTTAAAATTCATTTGATAGAGAATTTGGGTAAGATTAAGAAAGACAAGAAGAACTCTTTTAAATATGGTAATTTGCTGTTGTTTTGTTATTTTAATTCATGAGTGAGATTCCAAGTGTTGGGAAAGTTCATTGGCAAAGTAATTAGCCTGTAGTTGTTCAAATAAGAGATACATTGTATGGAATTGGTGATAGTCAGACAGAAAAACTGCCCTCTGGGGGTACTTAAAGTTTTTTTAGAGTATGATGCATGCAAGATAAAGAATTCCTACTTCAATTGTAGAGAAGTACAAAGATACAATTTGTTTCATGGTAGATATTAATCAATGCCTAATGGAAGCTGCTAATCCTAGAATGATATGGATTATGCCTATGGGATATGAAGTCGTGGAGAACATCTTGGAGATGTATGCAGAACATTTGTTGAGCAAGCCTCTGGATCTGGTAGAAGAGAGGTTTGGAACCTATACTAAAAAAGATATGCAGGTGTATGAGCAGCTGAAGAAGCCTAAGCTTGTTAGAAGAGTAAGAAAAGAAGTGGAAGTCATTGTAGAAATTTTGGGTATATTTGCAAAAGCATTGAAAGAAACTAGAAGGATGAGGGATGAAACTGAAACAGGAAAAGATCCAACAAGAATGGAATCTACTAGTCTGATAGGATCCTCTACCCATATTGGATCAATAAGGAGTTCTCCATCCCTATCTACTCTTGTAGCCAAGCCAGTTCTTGTGCAAACTCAAGACAAGGCTTCCGGTAAGAGGAAGAAGAACAAGATCACAAGAACCTATGAAGCCATCTCAAAAGATGAGGAGACTGAGTTAGATGAAGGAGTGAAAAAAATAAAGGCTATTGACACTTAGGCTACAAAGGTAACCAAGAGAAAATATTCTAGTGAAGAAGAAAAGGAAAAGAAGAAGGAAAAAATTGACAAACCAGGTATGACAGTTGAAGAAGTTGAGAATGCTACTGTCAAGGATGGAAACCTCAAGCCCCTCTGCAAATGGTAAGAATTTTTTGATGAATCAGGAAAAAGAATTCTTGAGGAAGCAACAATAAAACATTTGAATATTTTCAATAAAGTTCTGGTTGAAATTATGTCTGGTTTACCTAAGAGTCAATATGAGGTTTTGGAGATGAGAAGAGTAAGTGCTAGGACAAAAGAAGAGCATATGAGAAAGAGAATTCTTGCAGACTTATGTCTAGAAATGTCTATTGAGGAGATGAAGTCACTCCTGAACAAAGCCAAGAAGGAATTTAAAAGCAAAACAAGGGTGAACAAACTTATGATCGGTGAAACTGATGTTGTTACTATTAAAACCAAGAAATATTGGAAGTATTTTTTGTCAAAGAAGAAGATCAATGTTGAAGAAGTGAATGTTGAAGATGTTGTATCTGATCTGGTAAATGAGGAGGTGAATGTAGATACTGAGGATATTCAAATTCCTCCTGATGTGGATAATACAAAAGTACCTATGGAGACTAAAGCTCTTAAGATTGTATTAGCTGAAGGAAAGGAGATTCCAAATGAAGAAGTTGAAGCTACTAAAGGCATTCAAGAATTAGTTACTGAAGAACTAGAAGTTGAAGAAGAAAAGGTTCAAGTTAAGGAAATTCCAGTAGAAGCAAGAGACACTACCAAGGCAGCGTAGAAATTTCTGGTGGAACAATAGGAAGAATTTGATCCTTAATTGGTTGAAGTCCTGATCGATCTATCCACCCTATCCCCAATTCAGAAAATGAAAGTTGCATCTTTTGCCCAGGAAAAAGCTAGAGAAGAATTGTTGAAGTCCCACATTGAGGATAATGAACTTTTGGGTCTTGCATCTGGAGTTCTGGAGAAAATTATGCCAACTCATGTGAAGGATCCATCCAATTCCTCTTCCAATGAACTGAAGAAGCTCATAAATTTTGTAAGTACTCATTTCAAGTCTCTTGAAAAATCAACCATGGTTAAAGTGCAGAAGGAGTTTAATGGGAAAATATTGAGTAGGTTGAAAGAAATGATTACAAATGACAAAAATCTGTTAGCCATCTGCATGAAGAATATTCAAGGTTCACTATCTGAAGGTGGAAAGGCCTATAAGTCATGTTTAGTTTTGTCCAAATTTACTGAAGACAATGAGAAGAAGGTGAAGGATCTTGAAAAACAATTGGCTACCATTTCTAATGCTTTTGATCTATTAGCTGGTGATGTTGGTAAGCAAGAAGATCAAGTGAGCTCATAGGACTAATTGGTACAAAGATTGAAATAATGGTGAGTGCATTAAAAAAAGCCAAAGATGCTATGGTAGCTTGTGACCCAATGAATCTTTAGTTTGTAGAAACACAATCTTATTTAGTTTGTGGTCATATAACAATTCTGGAGAGTCTTAAAAGGGTTTGGGACACAAATTTAAGCGTGTTGAAGAGAGATTTTGTAGATGTTTTCAAATTTGTGTAAGTTACAAGATCATGCTTGTACAGTTTGAAATTTTGATTTTTTTTATGGTTTCCCCAGATTTTTCCATTGATGTTAAAGGGGGAGAGATGTACAGTGAAAAATGTGTATTCATCTTAGGGGAAGTTGCATTTTTGAGCTAAGATTGAAGATTATTTTTGAATTTTTGAAGTGGCAATGTAATTCATGTTGGTATTGATCCGACAGTCATTTTTCACTAAGTGTTGCCATCAATGCCAAAGGGGGAGATTATTGGAAAGAGACACTACAATTTTTTTTTTGATGTTGTCATTGATGGAAACTCTAGTCAGTGATTGGATCCGCTCGTCATCATTTGTTGATATCGATAGACAAATTGAAGACAGTCAAGGAAGAACAAAGCATCCGATAGTTTTGTGTTCATCAATTCACATGCAAATTTTCTGTTGTTATTTTGAGTTGTGGATCTCATGGGAGGTTGATCAATGTATGTCTTGTGTTATCTAAAAATCTTAGTGCCTTGTATCAAGTTGTGTGCAAGTTTGGAGATTGGGTTGGATATCTTTCTGTTCATTAGTGTTTGGTGGTTGACCTAGTTGATATAACGTGTCATAGATATTCAAGGAGTGTTTACTCAAATGTTTTTGTGTTCAAGCATTTTGATTTGGGTCTAAGCTAAGTTGTGGCTAACTGTTGTGGATGCACATTGAATATTATTCATGATTTGAGCTGTCAGTTGTAAATATTTTTAAGTTTTATTGAAGTCGACCTGTGGAGATTAAATTCTTATTCATGAATATATATAAATGATCAATTATATCATTTTGGTGTGTGAATAAGATGTGTCGATGTGTGTTGCAAATATCAGAAGGGTGAATAAGTGATTATGCACAGTTTCACTTATGCATTAAAGATTTTGTAATATGAGTTAGAGAAGAGCAGAGCAAAAGTTTAGAATTAGTCAGAAGGACAAAATATCAACTATTGAGCCTAACCAAAACTGTAATCAAGCATTTGTAGATGCTACTCTCTCAGTTCATTCTTTTGGATCTAATCCAAATCTTTGTAACGTAGTGTACCTTTCTATTTTGAGCAGTGAGCTCTAGGCAATGTCCCTGAATGCAAGTGCGTTACCACATTGTAATCTTCTTTTTGAGTATACTCATATCATATTGTGGATTGGCCATCCATAGTGGTTTTCCCCCTAATAGGGTTTCCACGTAAAAATCCTTGTGTTATGGTGTTGTGGTTGTTTGCTTTCTATTCATGCATATTTCTCTTGGTTGAATGTTTTAATTGGGTTAAAGATCAAAATAATAAATCTATTTTTTTCAGAACACTGATTCAACCCCCCTCTCAGTGTTGCTTGTTTTCAACATAATATATTTTAATGTATTTATTGGAACTTAGCTAGCATAAAGAGTAAGATCACTATCACATGTTTTGTATTGATCATAATTCATCATGTTTTCCTTTTCTCTTCAGTCCATGACATTCATTATACCTTAGTAGGCTTGAGTTTCTAAAGATATTCTTGGTTTTGGATCTCAACAATTTATGTGAAAATATTGTGTCTGGAGTGCTACAATTGCTTCATACTTCTTTGGAAATAAACTTAGAGATCATAAAGAGTAAGATCACTATCATGTGTTTTATATTGATCGTAATTTATCATGTTTTCCTTTTTTCTTCAGTTCGTGACATTCATTTTACCTTAGTAGGCTTGACTTTCTAAAGAGATTCTTGGTTTTGGCTCTCAACAATTTATGTGAAAATATTTTGTCTGGAGTGCTACAAGTAGTGTAGGAAAAGGAAACATGGATACTATTACATGCACATGCTTAGATTGTGTTTGATGTCATAATTGAGCAGAACATGCAATTGTGTCACTTTATTTAAACATTGTGGCTGTCACCCAATCATTTTGTTTTGGCCCACACCAAATTTCCTTGTATTTTGTTATGTGTAGCTAGCCATCAAAACTACTTCATACTTCTCTGCCTATGAACTCAACCAACATAAAGAGTAAGATCACTATCACATGTTTTGTATTGATCACAATTCATCTTGTTTTCCTTTATTCTTCAGTCTATGACATTCATTTTAACTTAGTAGGATTGAATTTCTAAAGAGATTCTTGGTTTTGTCTCACAACAACTTATTTGAAAAGATTGTGTTAGAAGTGCTCCAATTAGTGTAAGATAAAGGAAAAGTGTATACTGTTACTTGCATGTGAGGATATTGTGTCTAGTTTCATGTTTGAGTATCACACATAGACATTCTGTCACTTCATTTAAATATTCTAGTTGTCATGCACACAATTTTTTTTGGGCCATGTCAAATTTCCCTATATTTTTTATGGGTAGCTTGCTACATCTAAAGATTGTGTTTCACCCTCATGACTGCGTCCCCATCCTGCCTTTTGACATTTATGCTTTTTTAGTGTATATAATATATTTTAATGTATTTTTATGAACTTAGCTAGCATAAAGAGTAAGATCACTATCATGTGTTTTTTATTGATTGCAACTAATCATGCTTCCCTTTTTCTTCAGTCCATGACATTTATTTTACCTTAGCAGGCTTGAATTTCTAAAGAGATTCTTGGTTTTGGCTCTAAGCAATTTATGTGAAGAGATTGTTTTTGGAGTGTTAAAATTGCTTCATACTTCTCTGGCTATGAACTTAGCCATCATAAAGAGTAAGATCACCATCATGTGTTTAATATTGATAACAAATCATCATGTTTTCCTTTTTTCTTCAGTCCAGGAAATTCATTTTACCTTAGTAGGCTTGAATTTCTAAAGAGATTCTTGGTTTTGGGTCTCAACAATTTATGTGAAAAGATTGTGTTTGGAGTGCTACAAGTAGTGCATGAAAAGGAAAAGTGGATACCATTATATGCACACACAAAGATTGTGTTTGGTGTCATGTTCGAGAAGCACATGTGGAGATTATATCACTTCATTTAAACATTGTGGCCATCACCCACTCATTTTATTTTGGCCCATGTTGAATTTCCCTGTATTTTGTTATGGGTAGCTCACTACATCTAAAGATTATGTTTGACCCTCATGTTAGGGTCCCCATCCTACCTTTTGATATTTATGCTTATTTGAACATGATATCAAAGGTTACTAGGCTAGACTTTGTAAAGAGATTCTTGGTTTTGGCTCTCATCAATTAATGTGAAAAGATTGTGTTTGGAGTGCTACAAGTAGTGCAGGAAAAGGAAAAGTGGATACCGTTACATGCACACATGAATATTGTGTTTGGTGTCATGTTTGAGCAGCACACATGGTGATTGTGTCACTTCATTTAAACATTGTGGCCATCACCCACACATTTTATTTTGGCCCACACCGAATTTCCCTATATTTTGTTATGGGTAGATCACTACATCTAAAGATTGTGTTTTTCCCTCATACCTATGCCCCCATCTCGCCTTTTGATATTTATGCTTATTTGAACATGATATCTAAGGTAATTAAGCTTGAATTTCTAAAGAGATTCTTTGTTTTGGCTCTAAGAAATTCATGTGAAAAGATTATGTCTAGAATGCTACAAGTAGTGTAGGAAAAGGAAAAGTGGATACTGTTACATGCACATGCAGAGATTGTAGCTAGTGTTGTGTTGAAGTAGCCCACATCGAGATTATCTCACTTCAGTTAAACGTTGTGGCCATCACCCACACATTTTATTTTTTCCCATGTAGAATTTCCTTGTATTTTATTATGGGTAGCTCGATACATCTAAAGATTGTGGTTGGCCCTCATGTTGGTGTCCCCATCTGGCCTTTTCATATTTATGCTTATTTTAATGTATATAATATATTTTAATATATTTTTATGAACTTAGCCAGCATAAAGAGTAAGATCACTATCATGTGTTTTGTATTGATCTCAATTCATGTTTTCCTTTGTTCTTCAGTCCATGACATTCATTTTTCCTTAGTAGTCTTGAATTTCTAAAGAGATTCATGGTTTTGGCTCTCAACAATTTATGTGAAAAGATTGTCTGGAGTGCAACAAGTAGTGTAGGAAAAGGAAAAGTGGATACCATTATATGCACACATAGAGATTGTGTCTGGTGTTGTGTTTGAGCAACACATGTGGAGATTATGTCACTTCATTTAAACATTATGGCCGTCACCCACACATTTTATTTTGGGCCACACCAAACTTCCCTGTATTTTGTTATGGGTAAGTTGCTACATCTAAAGATTGTGTTTGGCCCTCATGTCGGCGTCCCCATTCCACCTTTTAATATTTATGCTTATTTGAACATGATATCTAAGGTTAGTAGGCTTGACTTTCTAAATAGATTCTTGGTTTTGGCTCTTAACAATTTATGTGAAAAGATTGTGTCTGGAGTGCTACAAGTAGTATAGGAAAAGTAAAAGTGGATACTGTTACATGTACACATGGAGATTATGCCTGGTATCGTGTTTGAATAGTAGATGTAGATATTGTGTCACTTCATTTAAACATTGTGGCCATCATGCCATCATGCATACATTTTATATTGGCACATGTTGAATTTTTGTGTATTTTTTAATGTGTAGCTTGCTACATCTAAAGATTGTGTTTGGCCCTCATGCCTCCCCCCTTTTGAAATTTATGCTTACTTTAATGCATATAATATATTCTGATATATTTTTATGAACTTAGCCAATATAAAGAGAATGATCATTGTCATGTGTTTTGTATTGATCACAATTCATCATGTTTTCCTTTTTTCTCAATCCATCACATTCATTTTACCTTAGTAGGCTTTACATTCTAAGGAGATTCTTAGTTTTGGCTCTCAACAATTTATATGAAAATATTGTGTCTAGAGTGGTACAATGGCTTCATAGTTCTTTAGCTATGAACTTAACCATCATAAAGAGTAAGATCGCTATCATTTATTTTGTATTGATTACAATTCATCATTTTTTCCTTTTTTCTTTTGTCAATGACATTCATTTTACCTTAGTAGGCTCACTACTATATTTGATTGACAAAATATTGTCAAATTACCGATGAAACATTGTTTTAAATTTCGTTGCTGGAATTTCATCACTTTAACGACCAACTTCTATTTGTCAAAACCATGACCCAACATCATCAGTCAACACCATGGAAAATGTTGGTAGTGTCTATCGCAAAATCAACATAATTGCGCCCATCTATCAATGATAAAAAACACAAAATGTTGTAGAGCTCCCATTTGAAAGCGTTAAAAAAAAAAAATTCATCCTTTTTCCAACGAGGTGGAGTTGCCATTATGAGGAAAACTACATGCATTAAGTATGTAACCAACTTTTGTTAAATTGGCGAGGCTTGTTTATTAAATTTCAAACCTTAGTTTTTATTTTAAAATTATTCATTCACTCTACTTAACAGGGCCAACCACGTGCATCATTTATCTTCCACCATAGTAAAAAGTTAGCAATTGCATTTGGTTTGTTAAGCATGGCCCCTGGTACAACTATTAGAGTTGTTAAGAACCTTCAAGTATGTTATGATTGCCACACTGCATCTAAATTCATCTCCAAGATTGTTGCACATGGAATTCATTGGTATTATTGTAGTGCTTTCATTCTTCCCTAATGTCAAGCATGGGTGGTTTTTTCTATAAAACAAAATATATATCACATTGAATACTAGAAAAGAGAATTCAAGTTTAATGCAAATCCTCCCATGGAGTTATTTTATTAGATCTTATTCAAAGTCCATCTCATAAAGAATTTCACTTTTTAAGAGCTTAAAGGACAAGCCTTCTAATGGAAATAACAAATTTTTGAATGTTGGAGTATGTCTGAAAAGATATTGCACTCAGACGAAAAAAAATGTATTACTGTTGGTTTAAGCATTTAGGTAGTGGTATGCTTCTACTACAATGAAAAGTTAGCAATTGCATTTGGTTTGTTAAACATGGCCCCTGGTACAACTATTAGAGTTGTTAAGAACCTTCAAGTATGTTATGATTGCCACACTACATCTTAAAGGAAAAATTCAATACTTGGAGGGCTCAATATCATAATGCCCACACCTCATGCACTATAGGACATTCCTTTGGATTATATTTTTTTTAGAACAAGGAAAAATATTCCTCAAATGCAAATGCATAATGCTTGGAGAGACCTAAATTTGTTGATTTCTAATGCCAATTAAATGGCTAGAATACAACCCATAACTCAGGGAGTCAATCTCCTCAATTTCCATGAACACTATGGGAAAAAATCAACTCTCAACTACCATCTTCCCAAACAACAACTTGACATCCAAATCATGGTTTGCCTTTGAAACTATACCCTTACAAGAAAAATCCTTGAAAAATAAGAGGTAATCTTAATATATATCACATTACTTGGATCCACCACATTAATTTCCTAAGCACAAGATAAGATTAACAATTGGGATGCTTTGGCTTTGATGATCAATGATATCAATGGATAGATAAACTACCAAGGTGGAAGGTGGACCAATCTACCAAAATCTACCAGATGAAACCACATGGTTCTACAAAATCTAATTGATCATCCCTTATAATGAACTCTAACCCCACTCAATTAATGGTCTAGATCAATTTTACATCAATATTAATGGTCAAGGGAGATCTTCTCTTCAACCTAAAATTACTTGTACATATTTGACTTCAAAAGCCAACCAAGACATGTCGTGTAAACTTATGTTTTTTCACTTGACTATATACCCTTTGATTCACCTTGAAGATCAAAAACTTGAGAAAATCAGTACACTAATAAAGTGTTGAATGGCATGATTTATCAAAGTACCTACATCCACCAAAGTTCATTAGATCACACCACATGGTTTCACCAAAACCATATGATAAAACTGCTTGATATCTATAGAATTTACTTAAACATCAATCAAAATTTAAAGTGTAGATCAACTTGCCCCAAATATTAGTGATTACGGCCAATTGGTGGATGGCTAAAGTGTTGAGTGGTTTTATTCACCGAAGTGCAAACATTGTTGAAATCCACTAGTTCATGCCATGTGGACATATCATATATGCAGCTAGCCTCCTACTTTCCATCAATGGCCACAATTTGCTCCTCTCAAGATTGACACCTTCAATAGATGGTTGAGGAGATTGGTAGCTTGATCTACTAATATGATACAATACACTAGATTGTTCCAAGTAGCCACAATGTCCATTGCCAAATAGGGACCTTAACACATACTTGTTGCACATCATACACCTCAACATCCCTTTGAAAAAGGCTCCATGTTGGAGATGCCCATGCTAACAATAGAGACCTTTTTGGTAGATCAATATATGGAAGGACACAATATGAATCCAATGGAGAAGGAATAATATTAACAGGTCATAGTGAGCTGCAATATTATTTGTCACTTATGAATCAACAATTACTAGTTGAGAGCCAGTTTATCTCAAAATTAGCAAATCATTTAAATGCAGAAATTGTCCTAGGTACAGTTCAAAATGTAAGGGAGGAATGGACATGGTTGGGATACACTTATCTTTACATTCACATGCTACAATACCCAGCTCTATATGGTCTATCTATTGATGCTTTACAAAAAGACAATACCTTAGAAGAGAGAAGGGTAGACTTGGTAAGCATAGCTGTGATTTTCAATTTAGTACATAGTAATTTTACTATGGTATTGTTAGACAAGTATGATCCTTTTATTTTACTTTAATGGTACTTGTTAGTGCTTCTAATAATTGAACTCTTTATGTTAACAAATACATTCAGCTACAACTATCTTGGACAAAAGTAATTTGGTGAAATATGATTAGAAAAGTGGATATTTCTAGGTTAATGATCTAGGATAGATAGCTAGTTATTGCTACATCACTCATGGGACAATGGCTACTTATATGAGTAGTTGAAGCCAACAATGGGTGATATTGAGCTATGCGGATTGTTTTCATTAAGTGAAGAGTTTAAATATGTGACAATAAGAGAAGAAGAGAATATGGAAAAACAGTATTCATATTTTTTTGGTGTTTTAATTTCTAACTCTTTATCATGGGGGAAAAAGATAGGAGAGAAAGGAAAATATATTCATAATATTACATTATTGAAACCATAAATCTATTTTTTATATTATTATATTACAATATTTAGCCTTTCATTCATCTGAGCGGGCTCCTATTAGTGATGTGAGAATGCAAATTGATTAATTATTTCAATGTTCACAAGCAGGTTTTGTATTGTTGTGTGCTAGTGGAAAGGGTTTGTGAGATAGTCTTTATCCATATTGAGGTTACAAATTCTGAAACATGGATGAATTTGCATACTGAATTGTAAATTCACTTTTATAAAATATTCCTAAAGTTGTAGTATAGGAAAATATTTGGAATTACAAAAAGAAGAATTGTACGAGAGTAGACAAAATGTTGCTTTTCTTTTAGAGGTAATGTTCAATACAATGCTAGAAATATAGAGAGGACTTGTAATAAGATCAATACCATAACAATGAAAGGGGGGAATTGAAAAAAAATCACATATGTGTCTATATCCATGTCCATGCAACTCTTCTTGAAACTAGTGCATTGTTATTTATTGTTACACATACAAGTCCTGTATTGTTATTCTTCCAAAACTTCTCAGACATCCAATCAACTACTTATATACATTCAAATCCTTTCTTGGGCCTTCCTAGATATATCCAAGATCATAAGGCTTGGATACAATAATATATGTAGTACATATTCATGTATTGAATAGAGTTCTCTTCCTAAGAATTTTAGGAATAATGAATAAATATAACATAGTATAAAGAATTATTGTTAATGATGGTTGTTTTAACTTACACGCCCCTTTTCACCCTCTATTCATTGTAAACTATGCATAACTTGAACATATTAAAAAAACTATAGCCCACATTGACATTGTATGCTACATTAATCCAACCATATGACAAAAGATAAGTGATCTAGCCTCTTGAATGAATATAAGTAGAAATTTTTTTGCATACTTGTAGATGGTACAAAATTTCATGGTTAAGTGGAAGCCTCCCATCAACAACAAGATCCAAATATCCATGTATCTCTCTCAATCAAGCCTCTAAACCCTTCAAAGCTATCAGTTTTTCCACTAACCTATTATGCACAAAAGTTAAATTTTAGAGTTATGTCACCACTAAAAACAAAAGAAACAGAGCTTTGAAACCAAATCCACACACAACACAATGTGGTATTCATACAAAGCTATACAAACAAACTAAACTCAAAACATTGGAATGGAAACAACTTCAAATTATGATGCAGAGAATGGATTCACTTTACTCAACTGTAGACACATTTCATAATAATGGGTTCTTCATCTAAAACATTTGTACGAGGTTCAAATAGTAAAGAGATTGATGAAAGATAGAGGAATTAAAAATATACTCGGATGTAGTTGGATTGAAGGCCATAAACTGGTACATGTTTTTTGTGTAGGAGACATATCACATCCACAAACATGGCAGAGCTATGCAAAGTAGGAGAAATTGGCTTGGAAAATGAAGGCATTAGGGGTATAAAGATCATTTCCTACCACCATGAGTGAAGTTAGCACTATTTCACATCTTTGCATATTGGTTTGATGCTTCAAACGATGCATTTCTTATATTGAAAAGTGCATTACCTTATTGAGCTTCTCTTTGTTTCGAGAATAGTTTAATATTCTCTACTTAACAGGGCCAACCATGTGATGGTGGAAGCTCATTTGCCCCCCCACTCACATCACTCTCAATTTCCCATAGCCGATCACATAACATTAATCATTCATTCATCCATTAATAACACATAACATTCATTTATTACCATATTCACATTCATTCATTCATCCATTAATAACATATAACATTCATTCTTTCAATTTTTACATATTATAAAAAATATGGTTGTCAAAAATATCAGTTTTTAACATTCATTAACATATTGTCAAAAATATGGTTGTCATAATTTATGATTACAATCACTTTTTTTTTTGTTTCTTTTTTGCAACTAAAAAAAGAAGTGGAGTATCATTTTCTAAATCATT